>OZ023258.1:6694475-6906975 GCA_964007305.1 Netelia melanura
ATCTCACTTTTCTAAAGGCCGATTAACGATCAAACGAAGATACTTGGTGCACGCCAGTATCAAATGACGATCAAACGATGGCAAGAGGAAAAAGCTGAACAAGCTCAAAAACACGGAAATTGGAATTGTCCAAAGTTTAATGGTAAACGATTAGAAGCCAACTTCAGGTCGGCCTGTTGGACGTTACATGTCGTTTTTCTACCGAATTACTAACGATCAAATAAATATTCCTGACGACCAAATGACATCGAACGACGTTCAAACGATAGCAAAAAGAAAAAATTGGAAAAGTTTTTAGGGGAAGGTAGCCCGCATAACGAAACAGTGGTGCGGGCTATCCTTACGCTCGACATTGAATCTCACTTTTCTAAAGACCGATTAACGATCAAACGAAGATACTTGGTGCACGCCAGTATCAAATGACGATCAAACGATGGCAAGCGGAAAAAGCTGAACAAACTCAAAAATACGGAAATTGGAATTGTCCAAAATTTAGTGTTAAAAACTTACTAGCCAAATTCAGGTCATACGGGCAGAAAGTAAGTTGCAGTTTTCCAAGAAACTATGAACGATCAAACGATGAAACTTGATATACATTAATATCAAACGACGATCAAAGTACAGCAAAAGGAAAATGTTCAAAAAGTCAACAAATATATCAGCTGGAACTGTCCACCAACCTTCACCAGTAAAAAGTTATTAGACATGACTTGGGGACAGTAATTCCGATTTTGTGAAAAAACTATTAACGATCAAACGATTTTAATTAACGATCAAACAATCCGAAACGACAACCGAAAGATCGGAAAAAAAAATTTTTTAAAAGTCAAAGTTGGCGGGCCAACTTTACGGTCGATTTTTTTTCGATTTTCTGAAAAAACGATCAAACGATTTTAATTAATGATCAAACGGTATCAAACGACGATCAAACGATTGGTAAAAAAAACCCAAAAAGTCAAAGTAGGCGGGCCAACTTAACGGAGCTAATGGAATGGAATGGAATAGAATGGAATGGAATGGAATAGAATGGAAACGGAATGGAAACGGAATGGAAATGGAATGGAAATGGAATGGAAATGGAATGGAATGAAACAGAAAGAAATGTAATAAAGTAGAATGGAATAGGATGGAATGGAATAGAACGGAATCCAATGGAATGGAATGGAATAGAATGGAATGGAATAGAATGGAATAGAATGGAATGGAATAGAATGGAATAGAATGGAATGGAATAGAATGGAATGGAATGGAATAGAATGGAATGGAATAAAATGGAATGGAATAAAATGGAATGGAATGGAATGGAATAGAATGGAATGGAATGGAATAGAATGGAAATGGAATGGAAATGAAATGGAATGGAAATGAAATGGAATGGAAATGAAATGGAATGGAATCGAATGGAAATGGAATGGAATGAAACAGAAAGAAATGTAATAAAGTAGAATGGAATAGGATGGAATGGAATAGAACGGAATCCAATGGAATGGAATGGAATGGAATAGAATGGAATGGAATGAAATGGAATAGAATGGAATGGAATGGAATAGAATGGAATAGAATGGAATGGAATAGAATGGAATGGAATAGAATGGAATGGAATAGAATGGAATGGAATGGAATAGAATGGAATGGAATGGAATGGAATGGAATGGAATAGAATAGAATGGAATGGAATGGAATGGAATGGAATGGAATGGAATAGAATGGAATGGAATAGAATGGAATGGAATGGAATGGAATGGAATGGAATAGAATGGAATGGAATGGAATGGAAGAGAATGGAATGGAATGGAATAGAATGGAATGGACTGGAATGGAATAGAATGGAATGGAATGGAATAGAATGGAATGGAATAGAATGGAATGGAATGGAATAGAATGGAATGGAATAGAATGGAATGGAATGGAAATTTTCCACACATCATGAAAATCCCGGTTATTTCGTCGACAGTTGAAAATTGGTGGACTAAAAATTAGTGTTGGGGGAGAGTGACATATTTGGGTGGTTAAGGAGAGGTGGTAGCTATTGGTGGATTTGGAGAAGGGGAAGAGTTAGAAGTTATATCAAATTGCATTGGTGAAATAGGATCGTGGATAGATAATGCTTTTGGTAGGAGGTTGCTGAAATGAATAGAAAGGAGTTGGAGGGAGTTCATTATTACAGAGAGTTATTGGATGGTATCTTCAATTGAAGGAGGTAATGATGGATTAGTGTCGTTGGGGATGCTGACGTCCTTTGTAAAAGAAATTGGATCTCTGCCGTTGGGGCAAATTAGACAAGCAAGGTGTTGCGGGCTAATCGGGTTGGGATGTTTGGTGAAGGGGTTGGGGGATTTGATTTGATTTTTGGAATGTTGTTGATTGAAGGTGAAGTGGGGTTGGGTTTTCGTTATGGTTGCATAATGGTTATTGGATGTAGATGGAACAAGAATGTTGTCGGGTGTAGGGGAGATAGATAACGAAGTCAAATCGGAAAATCTAAATTGGTTTGAGGCGCGTTTGATTTCTTTATGTTTCTTCCATAAAAGAATAATTGTTTTTTACAGCGAGTTTGTGGATATATTCTTGAAAGGCCCTGGTCGGACAATCCTTAGATATAGCTTCATGCGAACCATTGCAGTTAACGCATGTGGGGGATGTTTTGATATTAGGACAGTCGATGGTTTTCGAATGGCCAGCACCTCCACAGTGGATGCATCTAGATACACTCTTGCAGATTTTGCTAACATGTCCAAATCTAAGGCAGGGGGCTTATTACGGTTCTCGAGCGAGTTTACTCACTTCTCGCATTTTCATCTCACGTGAGTTTACTCACCCTATTACGGATCTCTCGAGTGAAAATGTGAAATAACTAGGCACTTCCGGTATAGGGATCTCACATTTTCACGAAAGTTGGCGCCATATTTATAAAGTACATTTAACCGTTGTGTGATGCGTGATACAAATTTTGTAAAATGAATGTTACTGAAGAGCAAAAAAAGATATTATCAAAATATATGAAAGAACATGAAGGTTTTGGACGGGGCAGGTTAAGGTACAATAGTGGAAATAAAAAAAAATTGGTGAGCACTATATTCACACATTAAATTTAAAATTAATATACATCAAAGTTATTGAATACTAGTTTAATTTGTACATACCATTTTATTTGTTTTCTATTTTAAACGTAAACTATTGATAAATATAACCTCTATAGGCATAAAGGGATTAACCTGTAAAATCGACGAAAATCGTTCTCCGTTATTTTAAATGGGTCGATGGGACTTCCACGCAAATGCAGGCAAATCACGCTCACGAGCATGCGCACGGCGGTTCTCGACACAGAAGTTCGTGTCGAGTAAACTCACGCGGATAATCTCGTCTTTTCATTGTTAGTGAGATTCACCGTAATAGGGTGAGCCGCTCACTTTCATCATTTTCACTCGTTTCGAGAACCGTAATAGCCCCCCAGGAGCCGGCGAGATGAGCGTACTCCGCGACACGGAGTCGGCGGGCGCGGCAATCGAGACCAAGCGTCATCGCACCAATCACGACCCGTGTATTCACCGCTATCTATCTTCGCTGAGACAATACATTTGTTTAATTACCTGCATTGAAGGTTTATCGGACTACAATTTTTTCGAGCCTGAATCCTGCAAACTTCATTGAAAAGTCCTTCGCCGTTTCAATAAATATACATAATATACCCTCTTTCCCACCTTTATATGGAATCGCAAAGTGATTTATATAGACACTGCGAAATATACATAAGAACAAACAAAAATAAATAAAAATATATGAACTACGATATAATATTTACATTGTATCGATCTCGAAAGCGGATAAATATGAGAAAAAAAGAAAAAATCTTAAAACATAACAAAAGAATACTCGAAACTGGTCGGGGTGAAATGGAAAAAAAATGAAAAATATTAATTAAAAAAATACAAAATTATAAACAAGCGAGAGAGAGACACGAGTACGTCTATAAGTTTCCAAACTTCAAACATCCTGCTATTATCCGGCGTTTGTATATAATATACAGGGTGGCCCACATAACTCTTAACAGCTGAATATTTCGGAAACTTTTTGTCCAATCAAAAAGTTGTTCATGAGAAAGTTTTATGCTTTCGAGGGGCCTTTCTAACTACAAAAATATGAAGTTACTCACTGCCCCCCTTTGTGGGGGGGGGGGGGGGGGGGGGGGGGTAACTTTGCAATTTCAATTATAAAATGTTAGATGGTTGGATTCTACCGGAAAAAACAAATAATTTTATTCGAAATATTTTTTTGTCAGATGTTTCTGTTTAAAGATATGACGGTGTAAACTTTCGAAGCATTTCGAAGCATGAAATTGTTAAGTTACAAATTACTCGAAAGTGCAGACGAGTCTAAACTCGTCTGCACTTTCGAGTAATTTGTGCAAACTTGCTTGTGCTGGAGAATTTGCACAAAAAGATTGTGCATGAACGCCGCGTCTACACGTTCGAGTACTTTATTTCCAGTCGGCAGTTAATTTGCTAAGTGATATTGTAACTTTTTACAGAGGAGGATATGATTTATGAATTTGAATGAATTCATTTGAAAATTCATCTTATTTAATATTTTTTTTTACCAAACACTCGTTTCTTTTATTCAAGCAAATAAGATTACACAATATGTTGTAAAAAATAAGGCCAGAACTGGTACATTTTAGCGTTATTAAATGAAGTATTATTTATTTCCAGACGTTTCTGCATTTGCACATACGTCTTGAGCAAAATTTAATATGTTCGATTCTACTCAAGCTAGATTTGTAGGCTTGTGCAAGCAACTAAGTCTTGCCTAAATCTAACATCGTGATTGTGCAAACTAACTTGCGCAGTCCTTAAGGCCCATTTACACGCTCTTTGTGCAAACAGACTTCCGCAGTGCAGTTTGCACAAGGAGCGTGTAAACGGGCCGTTAGGAGTGTACCATTTATGACGAATCTCAAATGGCGATTGGCACGTGGGAAGAAGAGGCGGGGCATAATAAATGCAACTGGAATGAGTCGCGAAAGGAGGATTTTACGTTTGTTCGAATAAACGGCTAAATTTGACAACATTTAAGTTAATCTGACAATGAGATCAATATTCTCATTGTCAGTCTCCCGTTATTAGACACAAGTTTCCATTCCTTTTTTCTCACTTTTCACGTCTTAAATGCTTTTGCCTGTGCTGCCTTGATGATAAAGGTTTTCGCGATCGCATCGTCCAGCTTGGCAAAACTCGGCGTCTGTATAATAGCCGTCATGCGATTCATCGCGAACGTAAAGCAAAAGTCCTCGAGCTCCTGGAAACATCACCGATTCGTTAGTTCACCTCGAACGAAACGATTTTTTCTTTTATCTCCGATTTGTATCTGTTTTTAGACTGACCTGCGACTTGTATTGGATGGCTTTACCGTAGAGAAAAGCCACATTAAGCTCGGTAATACCCTGTTTGATTACCTGCACGCAACATCTCTTTAACTGCGGCTCCAAATACGCATTCGCTAGAGTCATGAGTTCTGTCGAGAGAAAATGGAAGAAAACGGCTAATTTTTTACACGTCCTGGTCTGTATTCAAGCTTTCACAGAAAGTACATTTCAAGTCCACTCACCCAATGCCTCCTCCGGTGGTAAATCAATTTCATCGGTGTACAAATATTTCAAAAAAGATCTGTATACCTCGTACGAAAACTCGTCGTGCTCTATGACTCTGCAATGAGATGGGAAGGCGATTAAATCAAAGCTTTGTCATTAATTCGTAAAACGTGTACAATATTCAGGAAGAAATTTCACGTACGATCGACTGTTTTCCGACCAGGTTTCTTGAAACATCGACCTAAAGTATTGACAGCGTATTTTCAACACCGCCTTATGAACGTGTATCGGCTTCCCTTGTACTTGTATCGTCAAGTCGCTGGTTGACTAAAAATTCATTTATACTCTAGTATATCGCATCGTAATAGCTTTTTCATTCTTTTCGATCTTGAAAGCTTCTACCATTATTGACAAATTTTGTAATATTAAAAATAAATGATGAATAATAAAAAAAGCATTAAACATAATTCGAGGCTACAACGATGATAATGGCAAAGTACTTTTCTTTCAAAACGTACTGGATCGTTGAATGCTTGTTTCAGACAATCGACTATGCTCGTTTCTTCTTTGGAGTGTAGAATCAAAGGCGCATGCATGGTACTTGGAGTCGTGCAAGCTGCGAATGCTTCGTGCATATTTGAGAATGGCGTTGCCATAGGTGTGTAAACGCTCTGACCTCGACACTGCCCCCATATGTAAACAGAACCGCCATGCGCCATCGCGATGCTTAGGTGATGCTGGTGCAGAGCTGCTATGTCCGAGACTCTTCCCATTTCTGAGATTAACTTTTTTTTCGTAAAAAAAACAACAAAATGTAAAATTTTCTAATAAAGCTCACAGCAAGAAAGATTCAACATTCCACTATCTTCCTTTTAAATTTTCTCACCTTAGTCGGTAAACCAGAATCAACTTTCCCGGCAATACCTAACTGGCCATAGTCATTTTTGCCCCAAACGTACAGTTCACCCTCGTTGGATACTGCTAATGTGTGTGAATGTCCGCAAACGACTTTTTCTGCAAACATTGAAATTATAGCTCATGACATTACCGAAAATTTTAGGAAAACTATAATATAAATTAATTGGAAAATTCAGATAGCGATCACACAGTGTTTTTTTACCAATGACTATTCCGGAAAGTCCAGTGACTTTGAGTAGACTTGTATCGGAGACGCATTGTGACGTTCCTAGTTGACCGAAGCTATCGTTGCCCCATCCATAAACTTCACCACAGCTCGTTACTGCCATGCTCGATGATTGACCGCAAGCAATATTAATAACTTTCTTGTCAGTCAAATACGAGTCAACTTTATATGGTGTATTAGAAACTGTGTATGTAGTGTAATAGGCTTGCGAAATCAAACCTCTTCCCCAAGCATAGACCTTAAAATATTTTGTAACCAATTGCAATAAGCTTGTTATTATTTGTTTTGCAAATGTGTAACATACCTCACCGGTATCCGTCAAAGCTAGAGAATGGTGGCTTCCACAGGCTATTTGAATGACTACTTTATGAGCGATATTCGCTTTTATCTTTGTGGGTCTAAGATTTTGATTGGAAGATCCATTCCTGAGCTGGCCGTCTTTGTTGCGCCCCCAAGTATATACCTGATTTAGTACCGAGTTGTATTTAAATTTTCTAAGGTTAGATCCCTCTCACAGCAAGCTTTGCACTTACAAATGGTAATATTCTTTGAGAAACAGTAATGGAAAGCTTGTGATATTGTCAGTAGTCCTACTACTACTAATACTACTAGTACTACTACTAATGTTAGAAACATCTTTAAATTAAGGGAAACAAGCGATCAAACAATGAAGCTGTGACTAGAAAACCCACAACATTTTGGCTAAAGCAATTTAACTCAATTACAAAAAAGTTGTAGTTGAAAGGTTTTTGGTCAATCTTTACGACAAAAGAACATATTGCATACTGAGATTTGAGTAAGTTGAGTATATCACCTCGCCTTTGTCAGTAAGAGCGAGTACATGAGGCCCTGCTCCATAAGCAAAAGTCTGAACTCCCTTTTGCGACAAAATATCAATTTTTTTAGGGTGAAAGGTACTCAAGGTGTCTCCTGTACCCAGACATCCAGACTTGTTATTGCTAAGAGCATAAACACTATCGTCTTCTGTAACCATCAGCACTTCATTTCCTAAATCTCCTGAAAATTTCGATATATATATATATATATATTGTAATCAAAAAATCTTCGAGGATTCATTACAATAGCCAGTGATACTAGACATAATTACCGTAAACCATAACCATTTTCAATTTATCTATGAATATCGGCTCTAGAAAGCTGAGAATGGGCCAATTCTTCAAGTTAGAGCGCGACATTTTGGCTTTTGTTACATTAAAGTACAAGATTAAATAACGGAATATCTTTTGTTTTCACTTTGCCGACAATGTATCTCATTCCGGCTTGAACGGTTAGGTTCAACAGAGGTCCAATAATGCTTCTTCTTGGTGAAGAAAGAGATGTTAATTCTCAAGTTGGCAATGATGCCGTTAGATGGCGATCTCTATTCTGAACGCTCATCCGTTCTTACTCTGGGCCAGGGGGGTGACACTCAACGAAATTCAACGGGCTTCGAAGACGTAGGATGGTTCGCTTAGTGTCGCCGTTTGTAGTTCACATTGTGCGGCGCTGCCAGTCGTCCGCGCTGTACCCCACACCCCGGTCGTCCCCTTGCCGCCTACCATTATAACCTCAACCGGCGCGGATTACTACTAGCGCCACATGGTGGCTGGCGACGCTAAGAGAACCACACTATATATGTTGAGTGCCAGGGACCTGCTCTGGGCACAAAGTCGACGTTTTTTTTAAGCTCTCCCCGAGTCTTCGAATCGAAGTATCTGAATCGTTGGCTATTGTTTGCACGAACTATCTTTTTACAATCTTTTCCAAATGTGTATCTAATAAAATAGTGCTAAATGAATTCAAGAGTGTATAGCGCTAATACTGAGTTTTCCTTTTTTCTTCCGAGAGTCAACGAAGAAGAAATCTAATACTGTTTCTTCTCCTTTTATTTAGTGGCAATGACACAGTATGATCTTAAGCCATAAACAGATAGTTAGAGAGAGCGTGGATGATGTATGAAATCCTGTTCGTTCCTAGGGTTATTTGATGTTATTGAATGGAGTGAAATTGAACTTGAAATGGAGTTGCCTTGAGGAAGTCAAAAAGCAGGTATGACAGTTTGGAGTTCGGTTTGTAGAGGAATAAGTTGGTGTGGAAAGGAGATAAGTGTTTTAGTTTAATCAATTTCTTGTAAAGGATTTTACGAGGTTCAATGAAGGAAGGGCAAGACCAGAGGAGCTGGTCAGTGTCTAAAGGAAGACCGCAGTTGCATTATTTGGACTATTAAAGAACGATGAGCTATGAAATTGCTAAACGATGGTTTTGTATTTTCCTTGTAGAAGTGCTTGAAATAATAGGAGCCTTTGTGATCACTGGTGCGTTTCAAAGTATTATGGAATTACGTGCGATTATGTTCGGAGAAGTAAGCACTAAGGTCTTCGAACGGGAGGAGAGATTGTAAGAGTTTTCCCGTTCTTGGCGCTTCTTTGGCAAATATGTCTGCGATTTCATTGCCTCGGATGCCTTTGTGGCCAGGGATCCATTCCAGGTTAATTGACAATTGGAATGACTGGACGAGGAATAATTACAGCTTGATTTCGAGAGTAAGGAAATTAAGTTTTGTGTAGGATGCCGAGGAGGAAAGAGCGGAGATGACACTTTGCGAATCGGTAAATATCAGGCTTTTTCTAATTTTCGTGTAAAATATGAACAGAACAGTAAATAATATGGCCAAAGCTTCTAAGGGGAAGATGGAAGCGAAGCAATGGGTTTTGAATACAAAGTGTTTATTGAGCGTAGGAGAATAGATTGCAATCCCTCCATAGTTGTAATTATTGGTTTTGGAGCCATGCGTATAGAAGACGGTATGGTCATTAAAATTATTATTGAAAAGTTGTAGGAATTTTAAATAGGGGTTACTGTGGGAGTTGATTTCACTACTAAATGAGATGCAGGCGTTTGGATTGAAATGAATTATATGTCGATCGTATTGTAACGGCCCCACATTCCTCTCCCACCGCCCTCACCTACTCCTAATCTCTTTTCCCGCTAACTCCCAACTTCGCTGACTCCACAGTCCCGCGGTCCCTTATCACCCTCATGTGGCATCCCCTCCACTCCTTAACTCTTTCTTTCTAACTCTTTCTCATCACCATCCTCTATAACTAATTAGTCCTCCTCCAACACGCAACTTGGCAAGACATATACGCTCCATCGAGATTAATAAATCCGCTAAGTGCTATACCTGTATATTGTTTATTCACCGCTAACAAGTCATCCGTCACAGTATTTGAAGGGAAGAGGTATATTAGATTTAACGATATGTTTTTATTTGTTTAAAGTTCCATTATGCGCTACGAGAAGAGGGAGATTGGATGATAAATTATATGGATTATACTTTTGGAGCGCTTTGCGTAAATTGTGTAGAGTGGTTAAGAGTGGACGGTGGTTGAGGCTGTAAACTCTGCAGATATATTTTCCGGATAAAATTTGGGACCTTGTTTCGAGGGAGGTTTCACCGAATTCAGCTAATAGGGCATTGGTCAGGGCAGATACTCGATATCCAAGAGCCAATCTGATAGCTCTGTATTGGATTTTGTGTAATTTGTAAAAGGATCGTTTGTTGTTGATGGCCGCATTGAAGGTATTATAGTCCAAGATGCTGCGGGTGAGAGCCTTATATATATTTAAAAGAATCTGTGGATGTCCATCCCACCAAGTACCTCGTAGGCATTTGATGATGTTGAGTGATTGTGAGGCTTTGGCAGTTATGTAATTGATGTGGTGAAGCCATAAAAGTCGTTTGTCCAGAACCATTCCAAGGTATTTCACAGAAGGAGAGGGTCTGATTATTGCGCCCAGGATATTAATGGTGTGATTCATTCTGGTTTTCTTTTTTCTAGTGAATATTAAGAGATTGGTCTTTTCAGGAGAGATTTCAAAGCCTCTATCGAGTAGGTGCGAGGTTAGACGATTAATACTGATTTGGAGAGATCGGATACAGTCTGAGATATTTCTTCCAGTGGAGCAGATAAAGGTGTCATCGGCGAATTAAATTATGTTGGAGTTTTGGTCTATGTCGTTATGGAATTTTCTAGTGTAACTGTTGAAGAGTATGGGACTTAAGCTAAGGCCTTGTGGGATGCCTGTTGTAGAGACAGATGAGATTAGACGATCTTTTATTTTATAAACTAGTTTTCTATTAGATATTATGTTGTAAATGAATGCTCTTAAATTAATTAATGCTCTTAAATCTTAAAAATAATGTCCAAAAAAGATAGCCAACCACCTGATTGGAAGAAAAGGCGTAATACATTTTTGAGGTAAGGATAAAGATACAATCTGTGCATGACCTTTTAGTACGGAAGCCATATTGGCAGTCGGGTAATAATTTTGATTTTCCAGATAGTGGACCAGTCTATTATAGAACATTTTTTCAGTTAGTTTGAGAAAACAGGAAGCTCGGTAGATGGGGCGGAATTAATTTGCGGCATTTTTGGGGAGGAGGTGGATTAGGATTTTGTTCCTATCGTCTAGAACAGATCTGCTCTCAACCAAGTTGTTGATTATGTTTAATAGTAAACGTATGAAGTTATCTGGCAGGAGTTGGATTAATTCGTTACTGAAGCCGTCAAAGCCAGGTGCAGTATTTTTCTTGAAAAATCGCCAAAATTCTCAAACGCCAGCAAATGAGGGGCGCCACACGACTGTTTTTTTCTTTTTTAGAGATCGGATATTTTCCACCTCCATCAAGGACGGTGAGAAAAACGGTATCAAAAATCCCAACGCTGGATAAAAGACGGTGATCCGTCCTTTCTTTACGGATCACCGGACGGATCACCATCCTTTCTTTTATCCAGCGATGGTATTTTTAACATTTTTATTTATTGATACAAAACTCTGGAGTAATTCAATGCCTAGGGATTCAAAATCATATCATATCCGCTTTCTAGTGATTTTCCGGTCAACTCGTATTCTCATTTTTCCTCGCTTGTTCTCAACGGTGGTGCCCACATATATGCGACCTAGCGTATACGAGCACTTTTTTTTTATTTTTCAGGCAATTATGTAACCTGCAAAAGCTGCAATTATGATTTTTAGTTCCGCAAAACGATTGCGAATCGATTGAGCGCAACTTTGACAACATACATCAGGTCGGCGATCTTGAGACTCATTTTTATTTTTGTATTTTCTCATAGAAATATTAACCGACAAATCTTTTTTTGGACCGAAAAAAACCAACAAAGGACAGACAATCGCTTGACATTAGAAAATATAAAAAATTCCATTTTGGTCGGCTAACTTGATGGAGGTCGATTATTGTTGTTTCACTACCGAGTGTCACATGCTGTCGCTAGGTAGTGTCGTTTACTGAAAACTGACTGCAACCATTAAATATTCTTAAGACAGATAAAGAGTCCCCAAAATATCGCCATGGCACCGATGGCAATTTCTTGACCCCAAATGATGTTTGAAAGTCGCCTATTTGGCAACGCGCACCGCACGAAATAATCGTCGCCATCGTAGAAATCGGGGAGACTAGAGTAAAGGAGTGCGAACGCAATGTTAGAAAAATGGTCGGAAAAAGCGAGGAATCATTCGCTAATTGCACCACCTGGCGGCGCCACTTCTGCTGAGGACCGTCAAGCGCGGTGATTTTGAATCGTTGATCTGCCATTTGTCGTACATTTTGTCCGATTAAAGGAGCTTATAGTATTGATAAGTGATATTGCGATGCTTTTGTTCAAATTTTTATTTGATAAATTGTAGACAAATTTTCATAAAAGTAAATAAATATGTTAGTTACTGAAAGTTTTGTATGCTGAAAGTTTTGTTACTGAAAGTCTGAATATTTTCTTTTTTTATATACATTACTATAGAATAGCATTTCGAACAATCTCTGGTGAAATTTAACTAGTTGCACAGCTCAAGTAAACAACAATTGAAGAACGGACAAACGCTTTCGCAAAAAAAGAACTTACGGTAAATAAAGAATATACGCTAATTTCGGGGTCACCGATATTTTGTCATCACAACTCCAATTCAATTAACATTTAATCCACGAATTATAGCAACAAACTTTCTTTTTACCTGCTTGTTATACTATCACTTTCACTGCACTTTTTTTGTTTGTTTTTTCGTCGCCTTTCAACCTTAAATTTCATAAAACACTCGACAAAAAATTGTTTATGCGCCCGATGAAATGACAGATGTCATATTTCGCCGGGGTTTATATCCCGCTCACTTCATTTCATCACCAACGCCACACTTCACAGTTAGCTCTCAGCGACGAGAGCGCTTATCGTGGCTCAATTCGAACTAACATCTTTCCTCGCTTTTTCGGTCATGTTTGGCACGATTTCGCCATAAGCGTTCGCACTCCTTTACTCTAGTCTCCGTGGTAGAAATCTTGACAGCTGATCACCGGTCATTGAAGCGCGAGACCGGCAACCTGCCAACGAAAGCGGATACCAGCGCTGCGGGCGGCGCGCTCAACGGTGAACTACCCCGCACCGACCAATCAGAAGCCGGCGAGACGAGCGTACACCGCGACACGGAGTCGGTGGCGCGGCAATCGAGAACAAGCGTCATCGCACCAATCACGACCTGTGTATTCACCGCTATCTATCTTCGCTGAGACAATACATTTGTTT
The DNA here is from genome assembly GCA_964007305.1 of Netelia melanura. NCBI lineage: Eukaryota > Metazoa > Arthropoda > Insecta > Hymenoptera > Ichneumonidae > Netelia > Netelia melanura. Next base: position 6,707,800 of record OZ023258.1, read on the forward strand.
AATTACCTGCATTGAAGGTTTATCGGACTACAATTTTTTCGAGCCTGAATCCTGCAAACTTTATTGAAAAGTCTTTCGCGGTTTCAATAAATATACATAATATACCCTCATTCCCACCTTTATATAGAATCGCCAAGCGATTTATATAGACACTGCGAAATATACATAAGAACAAACAAAAATAAATAAAAATATATGCACTACGATATAATATTTACATTGTATCGATCTCGAAAGCGGATAAATATGAGAAAAAAAGAAAAAATCTTAAAACATAACAAAAGAATACTCGAAACTGGTCGGGGTGAAACGGAAAAAAAAATGAAAAATATTATTTAAAAAAATACAAAATTATAAACAAGCGAGACAGAGACACGAGTACGTGTATAAGTTTCTAAACGGCAAATATCCTGCTATTATCCGGCGTTTATATATAATATATATATATTCATACGATATAAATATATATATACACATATATATATTGTAAGAAAAAACACGAAATTTACTGCTTGTATATACATATATATATGATAATCTTATATATAAAAATGGAAGAATGTTTGTTTGTTTGTCTGTCTGTCACGAGTAAGCTCCTATACCATTCATCCGATTGCGATGAAAATTTGGTGAATTGCCGTTCGCACTCCCGAGAAGGTTTCTGCGTTATTAGAATAATTTTAATTGCCAACATAAACGCGTACGGGGCAAAACAAAATTAACATTTATGTATATCTATACTATATATATAGATTATTCTCTATAGATTATTTGACAGCTGTCAAAGTATGCTACCAAAATGACATGCGAAATAAAAGACCCGCATTTGTTTTAACGACTCGAACACTCGATATTACACATATCGATTGCATAGTTCATTTGACAGCGAATGTCAAATTAAGGAGGTTTAACTGGTATCGAGTAAGTCAAAAGAAAAATTTGTGTGACAAGCGTAGTCAATTCAGCATGTTTGACGATGCCGCGAATGCTTAATCTCGCAAAAATTACTATTATTCGAGACAAATTAATTTATTACGAATCTCATGAGTACTTAATCGATTTTATGAAGCTCTACAAATGTTCCTTAGATATTGTTTTATTAATTCTGCAATTTTGGTCAAAAACTGTTTGTCAATGGTTGTGAATTTAACGTTCGTAGACGGAAAAACCACTGAAACCCATAAAGGTACGTGTTAATTTAGGAAAAATATTTTTTTATTCATGTCCCGCGAACAAGGTATCCTCGAGTCTGCAAATTTGAAGAACATGACTTTATAGATACTGATGACTATTTTCTGATTTTTTAATCAATATATGTTTTTTAATTCGCTGACCAGATAAATTTCCTTAATCGTGACATTAAATCGGCAAACGATTGGAAGATATACACGTCAGTCACAAATGAAAAATAAATTACGTGCTTCAGAAACGGACAAGCAACGAGAAGCAAGACAGGAAACAGTTAGAGTACGTACGACGACGTACAAAATTTCTTAAAATATCAGCAATAACAGACGAATTAATTAACAAAGTTTTTGAAAATATTGCACATAACTGCAAAAAACTTATGTGGTTAAGGGAACGTGCTATATTAGCAGCAAACATTCCAATGTCAAGTATATAAATTTCGCGATTCAAAAGAGAGTATCATGAGAAACTGAAACGTACAAGACGATTGCTGCTTTTATTAATCAAGAACAAGTTGTTAATTATCCAACTGAATTCCTGAATTCATTTCATTTACCAGGCATAGCGCCGCACGTTGTAATATTGAAAATGGGCGTGCCTATCATACTTTTACGAAACATCAATCCACCACGACTTTGCAACGGTACTGGGCTTCCAGGGAAAAATGTGATGAACAATATCAGCGAAACTACAATTTAAAATAGAAAATTTGAAGGAAAAGACGATGTACTGTTGTCACGTATACTAATGATACGAAAATATATGCCATTCGATTTCAAACGTTTGCAGTTTCCAGTGCGACTCGCATTTGCAATGTCCATCAACGAAGCACGGGGACAATCGCTAACAATGTATATAGTATAGATTATATTTGAAAAGTCTATACTCCGCATATGGACAAAAAAACAAAAAATATTGTGTGTCAAATGAATTGACACCAAAACGGCGTTGCAACGCATGCCGGGTACCGCTAGTGAGGTAATAAAAATGATGTACCGACAAAAACTGATGCTTTGTTATTATCATTATTTCATATCTCTGTATATTTTACGCGATTCACCGACATCTTGGGAACAATATCGGTTACAGTTGTATCGATACGGGAAGGTGGATATCATTTAGGCTCGTCTGCACTTTCGAGTAATTTGTGCAAACTGACTTGTGCTCGAGAATTAGCACAAAAAGATTGTGCATGAACGTCGCGTCCACACGTTCGAGTAATTTCTTTCCAGTCGGCAGTTAATTTGCTAAGTGATATTGTAACTTTTTACAGAGAAGGATATGATTTATGAATTTGAACGAATTCATTTGAAAATTCATCTTGTTTAATATTTTTTTTACCAAACACTCGTTTCTTTTATTCATGCAAATAAGATTACACAATATTTTGTAAAAAATAAGGCCAGAACTGGTACATTTTAGCGTTATTAAATGAAGTATTATTTATTTCCAGACGTTTCTGCATTTGCACATACGTCTTGAGCAAAATTGAATATGTTGGATTTTACTCAAGCTAGATTTGTAGGCTTATGCAAGCAACTAACTCTTGCCTAAATCTAACATTTTGATTGTGCAAACTGACTTGCGCACTCCTCAAGGCCCATTTACACGCTCTTTGTGCAAACTGCACTGCGCAAGTCAGTTAACGGGCCTTTAGGAGTGTACCAATTATGACGAATCTCAAATGGCGATTGGCACGTGGAAAGAAGAGGCGGGGCATAATAAATGCAACTGGAATGAGTCGCGAAGGAGGATTTTACGTTTGTTGGAATAAACGGCTAAATTTTGCGACATTTAAGTTAATCTGACATGAGATCAATGCTCTCATTGTCAGTCTCCCGTTATTAGGCACAAGTTTCCATTCCTTTTTTCTCACTTTTCACATCTTAAATGCTCCTGCCTGTGCTGCCTTGATGATGAAGGTTTTCAGGGTCTCTTCGTCCAGCTTGGCGAAATTCGGCGTCTGTGTAACAGCCGTCAAGTGATGTATCGCGAACGTAAAGCAAAAGTCCTCGAGCTCCTGGAAACATCACTAATTCGTTAAATCACCTCGAACGAAACGATTTCTTCTTTTATCTCTGATTTGTATCTTTTTTAGACTGACCTGCCACTTGTATTGGATAGCTGCACTGTAGAGAGAAGCCACATTAAGCTGGGTGACACCCCGTTTAATTGTCTGCACGCAACATCTCTTGAACCGCGGTTCCAAATACGCATTCGCTAGATTCATGAGTTCTGTCGAGAGAAAATGGAAGAAAAACGGCTAATTTGGTACACGTCCTGTTCTGTATTCGAGCTTTCACAGAAAGTACATTTCAAGTCCACTCACCCAATGCCTCCTCCAGTGGTAAATCAATCTCATCAGTGGACAAGTATTTCAAAAAAGATGTGTACACCTCGTACGAGAACTCGTCGTGCTCTATGGCTCTGCAATAAGATGAGAAGGCGGTTAAATCAAAGCTTTGTCATTAATTCGTAAAACGTGTACAAGTTTCAGGAAGAAATTTCACGTACGATCGATTATTCTTCACCCAGGTTTCTTGAAACATCGATCTAAAGTATTGACAGCGTATTTTCAACACCGCCTTGTGAACGTGTATCGGCTTCCCTTGTACTTGTATCGTCAAGTCGCTGGTTGACTAAAAATTCATTTACACTCTGGTATATTTCATCGTAACAGCTTTTTCATTCTTTTCCATCTCAAAAGCTTCTACCATTATTGACAAATTTTGTAATATTAAAAATAAATTGTGAATAATAAAAAAAAGCATTAAACATAATTCGAGGCTAGAACCATGTTATTGGCAAAGTATTTTTCTTTCAAAACGTACTGGATCGTCGAATGCTTGTTTCTGAAAATCGACTAAGCTCGTTTCTTCTTTGGAGTGTAGAATCAAAGGCGCATACATGGTACTTGGAGTCGTGTAAGCTGCGAATGCTTCGTGCATATTTGAGAATGGCGTTGCCCTAGGTGTGTAAACGCTCAGACCTAGACACTGCCCCCATATGTAAACAGAACCTCCATGCGCCATCGCGACGCTTATGTGATGCTGGTGCAGAGCTGCTATGTCCAAGACTCTTCCCATTTTTGAGGTCAACTTTTTTTTCGTAAAAAAAGAACGAAATGTAAATTTTTCCAATAAAGCTCACGACAAGAAAGATTCAACATTCCACTATTTTCGTTTTAAATTTTCTCACCTTAATCAGTGAACTACAATCAACTTTCGTGCCAATACCTAACTGGCCGTAGCCACCTTCGCCCCAAACGTACAGTTCACCCTCGTTGGATAGTGCTAATGTGTGTGAATGTCCGCAAACGACTTTTTCTGCAAACATTGAAATTATAGCTCACAACATTACCGAAAATTTTAGGAAAACTATATATATAAATTAATTGGAAAATCAAAACAGCGATGACACAGTGTTTTTTTACCAATGACTATTCCGGAAAGTCCAGGGACTTTGTATGGACTTAGTTGGGAGTTGTCGCATGTTGATGTTCCAAATTTACAGTTGTTACTGTTGCCCCAGCCATAAACTTTACCACAGCTCGTTACTACCATACTCCATGAATGACCGCAAGCAATATTGATAACTTTCTTGCCAGCCAAACACGAGTTAACCTTGCATGGTGTATTCTGAGCTGTGTAAACACCAATACCGAGTTGACCACTGGTATTTTGCCCCCAAGCATAGACCTTAAAATATTTTATAACCAGTTGCAATAAGCTTGTTATTATTTGTTTGCAAATGTGTAACTTACCTCACCAGTATCTGTCAAAGCTAGAGAATGGTAGCTTCCACAGGCTATTTGAATGACTACTTTGGCACCAATATTCGTTTCTATCTTTGCGGGTATAAGATTTTGATTGAGAGATCCATTCCCGAGCTGGCCGTATTGATTGTACCCCCAAGTATATACCTGATTTAGTACAGAGTTTTATTTAAATTTTTTAAAGTTAGATTCCTCTCATAGCAAGCTTCGAACTTACAAATGACAATATTCTCTGAGAAACAGTAATGGAAAGCTTGCGATGTTTTCAGTATTGCGGTAATATTAGAAACGTCGTTAAATTAAGGGAAACAAGCGATCGAACAATGAAGCTGTGACTAGAAAACCCAAAACATTTTGGCAAATGCAATTTAACCCAATTACAAAAAAGTTGTATTTGAAATGTTTTTGGTCAATCTTTACGACAAAAGAACATATTGCATACTGAGATTTGAGCAGGTTGAGTATATCACCTCGCCTTTGTCAGTAAGAGCCAGTACGTAAGGCCCCACTCCATAAGCAAAAGCGTGAACTCCCTTTTGCGACAACATATCAATTTTTTTAGGGTGAAAGGTACTCAAGGTGTCGCCTGTACCCAGACATCCAGACATGTTATTGCCAAGAGCATAAACACTTCCATCTTCGGTAACCATCAGCGCTTCGTTTCCTAAATTTCCTGAAAATTTCGATATATATATTGTAATAAAAAAATCTTCGAGGTTTCATTGCAATAGTCAGTGATACTAAACATAATTACCGTAAACCATAACCATTTTCAATTTATCTATGAACTTCGGCTCTAGAAAGCTGAGAATGGGCCAATTCTTCAAGTTAGAGCGCGACATTTTCGCTTTTGTTACATTAAAGTACAAGATTAAATAACGGAATATCTTTTGTTTTCACTTTGCCGACAATGTATCTCATTCCGGCTTGAACGGTTAGATTCAACAGAGGTCCAATAATGCTTCTTCTTGGTGAAGTAAAAGAGATGTTAATTCTCAAGTTGGCAATGATGCCGTTAGATGGCGATCTCTATTCTGAACGCTCATCCGATCTTACTCTGGGCACAAAGTCGACGTTTTTTTTGTTAAGCTCTCCCCGAGTCTTCGTGTCGAAGTATCTGAATCGTTGTCTATTGTTTGTACGAACTACCTGTTTGCTATCTTTTCCAAACGTGTATCTAATAAAATAGTGCTAAATGACTTCAAGAGTGTATAGCGCTAATACTGAGTTTTTCTTTTTTCTTACGAGAGTCAACGAAGAAGGAATCTAATACTTCTTCTTATTCTTTTATTTAGTGGCCATGACACAGTATGATTTTAAGCCATAACCAGGTAGTTTGAGAGAGCGTGGATGATGTATGAAATCCTGTTCGTTCCTAGGGTTATTTGATGTTATTGAATGGCGTGAAATTGAACTTGAAATGGAGTTGCCTTGAGGAAGTCAAAAACAGGCGCGACAGTTTGGAGTTTGGTTTGTAGAGGAATAAGTTGGTGTGGAAAGGAGGATAGTGTTTTAGATTAATCAATTTCTTGTAAAGGATTTTACGACATTCAACGAAGGAAGGGCAAGACCAGTGGAGGTGGTCAATGTCTAAGGGAAGACTGCAGTTGCAGTATTTGGACTAGTAAAGAACGATGGGTTATGAAATTACTAAACCATGGTTTTGTGTTTTCCTTGTAGAAGTGCTTGAAATAATAGGAGCCTTTGTGATCACCGGTGCGTTTCAGAGTATTATGGAATTACGTGCGACTATGCTCGGAGAAGTAAGCACTAAGGTCTTCGAACGGGAGGAGAGACTGTAAGAGTTTTCCAGTTCTTGGCGCTTCTTTGGCAAATATGTCTGCGATTTCATTGCCTCGGATGCCTTTGTGGGCAGGGATCCATTCCAGGTTAATTGACAATTGGAATAACTGGACGAGGGATAACTACAGCTTGATTTCGAGAGTAAGGAAATTAAGTTTTGTGTAGGATGCCGAGGAGGAAAGAGCGGAGATGACACTTTGCGAATTGGTAAATATAAGGCTTTTTTCATTTTCGTGGAGAATATGAACCGAACAGTAAATAATATGGCCAAAGCTTCTAAGGAGAAGGTGGAAGCGAAGCAATGGGGTTTGAATTGAAAGTGTTTATTGAGCGTAGGAGAATAGATTGCAATCCCTCCATAGTTGTAATTATAGGTTTTGGAGCCATCCGTATAGAAGATGGTATGGTCATTAAAATTATTATTGAAAAGTTGTAGGAATTTTAAATGGGGGTTACTGTGGGAGTTGATTTCACTACTAGATGAGATGGAGGCGTTTGGATTGAAATGAATTATATGTCGATCGTATTGTAACGGCCCCACATTCCTCTCCCACCGCCCTCACCTACTCCTAATCTCTTTTCCCGCTAACTCCCAACTTCGCTGACTCCACAGTCCCGCGGTCCCTTATCACCCTCATGTGGCATCCCCTCCACTCCTTAACTCTTTCTTTCTAACTCTTTCTCATCACCATCCTCTATAACTAATTAGTCCTCCTCCAACACGCAACTTGGCAAGACATATACGCTCCATCTAGATTAATAAATCCGCTAAGTGCTATACCTGTATATTGTTTATTCACCGCTAACAAGTCATCCGTCACAGTATTTGAAGGGAAGAGGTATATTAGATTTAAAGATGTGTTTTTATTTGTTTGAAGTTCCATTATGCGCTACGAGAAGAGGGAGATTGGATGATAAATTATATGGATTATATTTTTGGAGCGCTTTGCGTAAATTGTGTAGAGTGGTTAAGAGTGGACGGTGGTTGAGGCTGTAAACTCTGCAGATATATTTTCCGGATAAAATTTGGGACCTTGTTTCGAGGGAGGTTTCACCGAATTCAGCTAATAGGGCATTGGTCAGGGCAGATACTCGATATCCAAGAGCCAATCTGATAGCTCTGTATTGGATTTTGTGTAATTTGTAAAAGGATCGTTTGTTGTTGATGGCCGCATTGAAGGAATTATACATAGTTCAAGATGCTGCGGGTGAGAGCCTTATATATATTTAAAAGAATATGTGGATGTCCATCCCACCAAGTACCTCGTAGGCATTTGACAATGTTGAGTTATTGTGAGGCTTTGGCAGCTATGTAATTAATGTGGTGAAGCCACAAAAGTCGTTCGTCCAGACCCATTCCAAGGTATTTCACAGAAGGGGAGGGTCTGATTATTGAGCCCAGGATATTAATGGTGCGATTTATTCTGGTTTTCTTTTTTCTAGTGAATATTAAGAGTTTGGTCTTTTCAGGAGAGATTTCAAGGCCTCTATCGAGTAGGTGCGAGGTTAGACGATTAATACGGATTTGGAGAGATCGGATACAGTCTGAGATATTTGTTCCAGTGGAGCAGATAAAGGTGTCATCCGCGAATTGAATTATGCTGGAGTTTTGGTCTATGTGGTTATGGAATTTTTTGGTGTAAATGTTGAAGAGTATGGGACTTAAGGTAAGGCCTTGTGGGATGCCTATGGTAGAGACAAATGAGATTAGACGATCTTTTATTTTATAAACCAGTTTTCTATTAGATATTATGTTATAAATGAATGCTCTTAAATTAATTAATGCTCTTAAATCTTAAAAATAATGTCTAAAAAGAGACAGCCAACTATCTGATTGGAAGAAAAGGCGTAATAGATTTTTGAGGTAAGGATAAAGATACAATCTGTCCATGACCTTTTAGTACGGAAGCCATATTGGCAGTCGCGTAATACTTTTTGATTTTCCAGATAGTGGACCAGTCTATTATAGAACATTTTTTCAGTTAGTTTGAGAAAACAGGAAGCTAGGGAGATGGGGCGGAATTAATTTGCGGCATTTTTGGGGAGGAGGTGGATTAGGATTTTATTCCTATCGTCTGGAACAGATCTGCTGTTACGATTTGAGAATCCTTTATCTTTATACCTATCTCTAAATGATTTCAAGCCTCGCCTGGCGTGCCGCACAACATAACGCAACGCACCAATCGCATTACGAATTCCCTATTTCTGTGCCAAACTCCAACAATTCCGAGGCACCGCACAATTCGTCACCTGCCTCGAGTCAGGTGACCTTCGCCTCCACGCGCCGAATCTCCAAAAGCCAAAAGAGCCTCGCGCGAACTCGAGAAAAGCCCTCTGATTGGCTCGCTGCCGCGGGTACACCGTGCCGCGGACGACACTTTTCGTTATCTTCATTAACGATCTTACTCACCCTAAGCACCCTTCCACTAGGTGACTCATCACACTACCCCTAAGTAGCCACCAAAAATTAGTATAAAAGGGCGACCTTTTGCACCAAGTAGTTAATTACAATTTCAACGGGGACCAGCAACGCAACCACTTTGCGCAACAGAATCTGCGGAGCATTCTCGCTCGTCGTCCGTTTCAGTACAACAGTTGTAAACTCATCGAGACTAAGCTTGTATATTGTACAGTAATCTTAGAGTCAAAAAGTAACGTGCTCGTGGAAAAATAAAAGTCTGATAACTGAACTCGCGTCGACCATACTCTTTTCACTCCTCACCGAGACTACAAGAATCATCGTCGCATCGCATGGAGCTTCGTCAGATCACCAGCAGTACACGGCCAGCGAAAGAGTGAGTCGAATCTTTTTCATACAACCTTTCGTATAGGTCAAGATTGACCATCGGACTAGTCGAAAACGACGGTGCCGTCCTAGTCGAAAACCCCTCCGACGAATTGTAGTAAAGAAAAGGCGAGATTTCCGTCCCTGAAGGAAAGGGCTTAATTGCCTTGCTTCGAAAAGAGAAATCGAACCGTATTACGTATTCCCATACTCGATAGAGTTCAGCGGATTGTAACACTGCTCTCAACCAAGTTGTTGATTATGTTTAATAGTAAACGTATGAAGTTATCTGGCAGGAGTTGGATTAATTCGTTACTGAAGCCGTCAAAGCCAGGTGCAGTATTTTTCTTGAAAAATCGCCAAAATTCTCAAACACCAGCAAATGAGGGGCGCCACACGACTGTTTTTTTCTTTTTTAGAGATCGGGTATTTTCCACCCCCATCAAGGACGGTGAGAAAAACGGTGTCAAAAATCCCATCGCTGGATAAAAGAAAGGACGGTGATCCGTAAAGAAAGGACGGATCACCGTCCTTTCTTTTATCCAGCGATGGTATTTTTAACATTTTTATTTATTGATACAAAACTCTGGAGTAATTTAATGCCTAGGGCGTCAAAATCACATCATATCCGCTTTCTAGTGATTTTCCGGTCAACTCGTATTCTCATTTTTCATCGCTTGTTCTCAACGATGGTGCCAACATATATGCGACCTAGCGTATACGAGCACTTTTTTTTTATTTTTCAGACAATTATGTAACCTGCAAAAGCTGCAATTATGATTTTTAGTTCCGACAAACGATTGCGAATCGATTGAGCGCAACTTTGACAACATACATCAGGTCGGCTATCTTGAGACTCATTTTTATTTTTGTATTTTCTCATAGAAATACTAACCGACAAAACTTTTTTTTGGACCGACAAAAACCAACAAAGGACAGACAATCGCTTGACGTTAGAAAATATAAAAAATTCCATTTTGGTCGGCTAACTTGATGGAGGTCGATTATTGTTGTTTCACTACCGAGTGTCACATGCTGTCGCTAGGTAGTGTCGTTTACTGAAAACTGATTGCAACCATTAAATATTCTTGAGACAGATAAAGAGTCGCCAAAATATCGCTATGGCACCGATGGCAATTTCTTGACCCCAAATGATGTTCGAAAGTCGCTTATTTGGCAACGCGCACCGCACGAAATAATCGTCGCCATCGTAGAAATCTTGACAGCTGATCACCAGTTATTGAAGCGCGAGACCGGCAACCTGTCAACGAGAGCGGATACCGGCGCTGCGGGCGGCGCGCTCAACTGTGAACTACCCCGCACCGACCAATCAGAAGCCGGCGAGACGAGCGTACACCGCGACACGGAGGGAGCTTTCCAGCTACGAGACACAGAGCGACACAGTGTTGCACAGTGCCTTGACGTTTGTTGGAACGCTTTGAGCCTTTAAATTCGGTCACTAGAGTCCGCTCGTGCAGGGTACGATAAATCTAGGGACAAGTCAAACGCGTACAAAATATTATTGTATCTGTTAAACGCGTACAAAGTGTATCATTGCACCTAATAAATAAATAAAAACGATCAATTCATAAAGAATAAAAAAAACGATCAATTCATAAAGAATAAAATCTCTAATTAAGAAATTGGCAACAATGAGGTCGACACAGTGTCCAACCATGCTCCGCAGCTGTGTCCGACTGTGTCGGTCTGTGTAGAGAGCCTCGTAGGGAGAGAGTGGCCAACTGGGTCACGTGACCGCGTCGCTTCTGATTCGTTCGGGTAATGATGTGTCTTGACCAATCAGAATCTCGGTTTAAACGATTATTTCCAGTAGATCGTACAGTAAATTCCTGTTGTCTGAGAGCCACATAACCTCTAATTCAGCTGACGGCACTTTAACTACAAAGTTATAACAGTCGAATATCTCTATAAGGAATAGTTTTCCTTATAGAGATATTTTACCTCCTAATATTCCTTAAAGAGACTTACAGACATATTCAACTGTTATAACACTTTGTAGTTAACGTGCCGTCAGCTAAATTAGGGGTTATGTCGCTCTCAGAAAACAAGAATAATTTACTGTACGATCTTCTGGAAATAATCGGTTAAACCGAGATTCTGATTGGTCAAGACACTTCATTACCCGAACGAATCAGAAGAGACGCGGTCACGTGACCCAGTTGGCCACTCTCTCTTCCTACGAGGCTCTCTAGGTCTGTGTCGTTGTTGGAAAGCACCGTGTTCGACACTGTGTCGCTCTGTGTCGCTCTGTGTCGTTGCTGGAAAGCTCCCGGAGTCGTTGGCGCGGCAATCGAGAACAAGCGTCATCGCACCAATCACGACCCGTGTATTCACCGCTATCTATCTTCGCTGAGACAATACATTTGTTTAATTACCTGCATTGAAGGTTTATCGGACTACAATTTTTTCGAGCCTGAATCCTGCAAACTTTATTGAAAAGTCTTTCGCCGTTTCAATAAATATGCATAATATACCCTCATTCCCACCTTTATATAGAATCGCCAAGCGATTTATATAGACGCTGCGAAATATACATAAGAACATACAAAAATAAATAAAAATATATGAACTACGATATAATATTTACATTGTATCGATCTCGAAAGCGGCTAAATATGAGAAAAAAAGAAAAAATCTTAAAACATAACAAAAGAATACTCGAAACTCGTCGGGGTGAAACGGAAGAAAAAAATGAAAAATATTATTTAAAAAAATACAAAATGATTAACAAGCGAGAGACACGAGTACGTGTATAAGTTTCCAAACGGCAAACATCCTGCTATTATCCTGCGTTTGTATGTAATATATATATATTCATACGATATAAATATATATATATTATATGACATTTAATAACACAAACATTATTACTGTTTCATAGTAGATATTATATATATATATATATACACGTATATATATTGTACGAAAAAAAAAAAAATTTACTGCTTGTACATACATATATATATGATAATGAGGTAATAAAAATGATGTACCGACAAAAACTGATGCTTTGTTATTATCATTATTTCATATCTCTGTATATTTTACGCGATTCACAGATATCTTGAGAACAATATCGGTTACAGTTGTATCGATATGGGAACGTGAATATCATTTAAGCTCGTGTGCACTTTCGAGTAATTTGCGCAAACTGACTTGTGCTGGAGAATTTACACAAAAAGATTGGGCATGAACGTCGCGTCTACACGTTCGAGTAATTTCTTTCCAGTCAGCAGTTAATTTACTAAGTGATATTGTAACTTTTTTACAACGGAGGATATGATTTATAAACTTGAATAAATTCACTTGAAAATTAATCTTATTAAAATTTTTTTTTTACTAACCACTCGTTTCTTTTATTCAAACAAATAAATAAGATTACACAATATTTAGTAAAAAATAGGGCCAGAACTGGTACATTTTATCGTTATTAATTGAAGTATTTTTGATTTCCAGACGTTCGTGCATTTGCACATACGGCTTGAGCAAAATTTAATATGTTTGATTTTACTCAAGATAAATTTGTAGGCTTGCGCAAGCAACTAAGTCTTGCCTAAATCTAACGTTTTGATTGTGCAAACTGCACTGCGCAAGGCAGTTTGCACAAAGAGCGTGTAAACGGGCCTTTAGGAGTGTACCAATTATGACGAATCTCAAATGGCGATTGGCACGTGGGAAGAAGAGGTGGGCCATAATAAATGCAACTGGAATGAGTCGCGAAAGGAGGATTTTACGTTTGTTCGAATAAACGGCTAAATTTTACGACATTTAAGTTAATCTGACATGAGATCAATGCTCTCACAAGGTCTCAGCTGTGTCTCGCCTATTTTTATGAAATTTGGCATGGTCATAGAACGGATAAAAATAGCCGACACCTAATTTTTATACGTGTCAAGATTTATTTTGAAGGGGTGAAACGCACCCTCGAAAATAGCGGTATTTTTCATTCTTCGTCGATAACGTTTGAACAACACGGGATACGAAAAAATTTCAAATTGCAATAACATTTATTTTTTCTCGTACTATACACCGGATCTGAGAATGGTACAGATAACAACAAATTTCATATTGTTTATTGCAAATTTGCAATTTTTTCATACGTAGCTCAGAGAGTTCTTAACCGAATGGGATGCAAATTTGCATACGGGTAGACGGTGACAAAATAAAGTTTACTTTCTGTGCCGATATGAACGAACAATTGAAGAGTGATTTTCATCCAAATATTCACGAATTATTGCAATAAATAATACACCATTTGTTGTTATATTCACGATTATCATCACGAACGTCTAGTAGTCGAAGAGTAGAATATGTTATCCCTTTAAACTTTTTTTTATCTCGGCCCGCTCACGAATGAACAAAGTTTCTGAGCTACCCCCTTAAGGGTGACGTTCCACCAAAACAGGGAAATTTATATCGATTATTTTGACTGATTGAACTTCCAGTGTAACCCATTTTATTTCTATAAATTTTCATCCATGCCGCACGGTAAGAACTTTGAACGTTCGGGAGGGGGATGATTGGGAGTGGGGGGTGAGTGGCATTTACAAATATGTACTCGAGTATTGAAACGAATTTATATTAACGTGAATTTAACCCGGAATGACAAAAGGCCAGCTGATTATACGATGCAATTGAGTAAAAAATTGAAGGGTAGTTTTAATCCCTCAATTATGAGATATCGGAACAACAAATAACACGTGAACTTTATTTTGTTACCCTCTACCAGTATGCAAATTTGCATCTCAATCGGTTAAGAACCCTCTGAGATACTTGTGAAAAAATTGCAAATTTGCAATAAACAATATTAAATTTGATGTTATCTGCACCATTCTCATATTCAGTGTATAGTACGCGAAAAAATAAATATTGTTGCAATTCGATTTTTTTTCGTATCTGGTATTGTTCAAACGTTATCGACGAAGAACGAAAATACCCCCATTTTCGAGAGTGGGTTTCGCCCCTTCAAAATCAATCTTGGCACGTATAAAAAAATACGTGTCGCTTATTTTTGTCCGTTCTATGAACATGCCAAATTTCATAAAAATCGGCGAGACACACCTCAGACAGTTTCCTTGTCAGTCTCCCGTTATTAGGCACAAGTCTCCATTCCTTTTATCGCACTTTTCACGTCTTAAATGCTCCTGCCTGTGCTGCCTTAATGACGAAGGTTTTCAGGGTCTCTTCGTCCAGCTTGGCGAAATTTGGCGTCTGTATGACCGCCGTCATGTGATTCATCGCGAACTTAAAGCAAAAGTCCTCGAGCTCCTGGAAACATCACTAATTCGTTAGTTCACCTCGAACGAAACTATTTCTTCTTTTATCTCCGATTTGTATTTTTTTTAGACTGAGTTTACCTGCGACTTGTATTGGATGGCTGTACTGTAGAGAAAAGCCACATTAAGCTGGGTGATACCCTGTTTGATTACCTGCACGCAACATCTCTTTAACTGCGGCTCGAAATACGCATTCGCTAGATACATTAGTTCTGTCGAGAGAAAATAGAAGAAAAATGATTAATTTTTAACACGTGCTGTTCTGTATTAGAGGTTTCACAGAAATTACATTTCAAGTCCACTCACCCAATGCATCCTCCTGTGGTAAATCAATCTCATCGGTGTACAAGTATTTCAAAAAAGATCTGTACACCTCGTACGAGAACTCGTCGTGCTCTATGACTCTGCAATGAGATGGGAAGGCGATTAAATCAAAGCTTTCTCATTAATTCGTAAAACGTGTACAAGATTCAGGAAGAAATTTCACGTACGATTGATTGTTCTCCGCCCAGGTTTCTTGAAACATCGATCTAAAGTATTGACAGCGTATTTTCAACACCGCCTTGTGAACGTGTATCGGCTTCCCTTGTACTTGTATCGTCAAGTCGCTGGTTGACTAAAAATTCATTTATACTCTGGTATATTTCATCGTAACAGCTTTTTCATTCTTTTCCATCTCAAAAGCTTCTACCATTATTGAAAAATTGTGTAATATTAAGAATAAATGATGAATAACAAAAAAAAAGCATTAAACATAATTCGAGGCTAGAACGATGATATTGGCAAAGTATGTTTCTTTCAAAACGTACTGGATCGTCGAATGCTTGTTTCAGACAATCGACTATGCTCGTTTCCTCTTCGGAGTATAGAATCAAAGGCGCATGCATGGTACTTGGAGTCGCATAAGCTGCGAATGCTTCGTGCATATTTGAGAATGGCGTTGCCGTAGGTGTGTAAACGCTCTGCCCTCGGCATTGCCCCCATATGTAAACAGAACCTCCATGCGCCATGGCGACGCTTATGTGATGCTGGTGCAGAGCTGCTATGTCCGAGACTCTTCCCATTTCTGAGATCAACTTTTTTTTCGCGAAAAAAGAACGAAATGTAAATTTTTCCAATAAAACTCACGGTAAGAAAGATTCAACATTCCACGATCTTCCTTTTAAATTTTCTCACCTTAGTCGGTACACCAGAATTAACTTTCCTGGCAAGACCTAACTGGCCGTAGCCATTTCCGCCCCAAACGTACAGTTCACCCTCGTCGGATAGTGCTAATGTGTGTGCATGTCCGCAAACGACTTTTTCTGCAAACATTGAAATTATAATTAAAATCATTATCATTATATATTAAAATCAAGACAGCAATCACACAGTGTTTTTTTACCAATGACTATTCCGGAAAGTCCAGTGACTTTGTGTGGACTTGGTTGGTTGACACATTTTGATGTTCCAAGTTGACCGACGCTATCGTTGCCCCAGCCATAAACTTCACCACAGCTCGTTACTGCCATACTCGATGATTGACCGCAAGCAATATTGATAACTTTCTTGCCAGCCAAACACGAGTTAACCTTACGTGGTGTATTCTGAGCTGTGCAAGCACCAGTACCGACTTGACCACTGGTATTTTGCCCCCAAGCATAGACCTTAAAATATTTTATAACCAGTTGCAATAAGCTTGTTATTATTTGTTTGCAAATGTGTAACGTACCTCACCAGCATCTGTCAAAGCTAGAGAATGATGGCTTCCACAGGCTATTTGAATGACTACTTTATCACCAATATTCGTTTCTATCTTTGCGGGTATAAGAAGACTTTGATTCGAAGATCCATTCCCGAGTTCACAGTTTCCATTGTGCCCCCAAGTATATACCTGATTTAGTACAGAGTTGTATTCTATTTTTTTAAGGTTAGATTCCTTGCACAGCACGCTTCGAACTTACAAATAATAATATTCTTTGAGAAACAGTAATGGAAAACTTGCGATGGTCTCAGTATTGCGGTAATGTTAGAAACGTCTTTAAATTAAGGGAAACAAGTGATCCAACAATCAAGCTATCACTAGAAAACGCAAAGCATTTTGGCTAGAGCAATTTAACTCAATTACAAAAAAGTTGTAGTTGAAAGGTTTTTGGTCAATCTTCACGACAAGAGAACATATTGCATACTGAGATTTGAGCAGGTTGAGTATATCACCTCGCCTTTGTCAGTAAGAGCCAGTACGTGAGGCCCCACTCCATAACCAAAAGCTTGAACTCCCTTTTGTGACAAAATGTCAATTTTTTTCGGGTGAAAGGTACTCAAGGTGTCTCCTGTACCCAGACATCCAGACATGTTATTGCCAAGAGCATAAACACTTCCATCTTCGGTAACCATCAGCGCTTCGTTTCCTAAATTTCCTGAAAATTTCGATATATATATTGTAATCAAAAAATCTTCGAGGATTCATTGCAATAGTCATTGATACTACACATAATTACCGTAAACCATAACCATTTTCAATTTGACTATGAATTTCGGCTCTAGAAAGCTGAGAATGGGCCAATTCTTCAAGTCAGAGCGCGACATTTTGGCTTTTGTTACATTAAAGTACAAGATTAAGTAGCGGAATATCTTTTGTTTTCACTTTGCCGATAATGTACCTCATTCCGGCTTTGAACGGTTAGGTTCAACAGAGGTCCAATAATTGATAACCGAGCGTCTTTGTTCGCACTTGCGAATTCAACACCGTCAACGTCAGCTGTTTCATGACATTCTATGTGTCGTAGGTTATGTTGCGATGGACGCAGGCGCACTGCGTTATTGTAAGCTGCGAATGGAGCTGCCGTCATCGGCATTTATGGAAAGCTTATCCATGGGCAAGGCTCCCCCGGTTAAGCATTATTGTAAAAATGTAAAAATGGGATGATATATTTAGGTTGTTATGTACACATATGCTTATATAGACACATTCGTACCCACACATGTAATATCACCATCGTCGTTAATAATTTATTATGACCGTATGAACATTTGCGAAGTGAGTGGATATACATACCACTCGCAAAAATATGTTACTTAGTTATTGACACATTTGCCGAACATATTCGTTATAAAGTTACAACAGAATGCTACATCATTCACTATACGCTGAATTTAATAATTTAAGAAATATTATCGTCATCGCTTTACGTTTAACGCGAAGAGATATTTTACTATAATTATTATGTTTGTATTCGATTATGACCCAGTTTTCACCGGGCACACAAAAAATTGGTATATAGACTCATCAGTTGTTCCCCTCCACGGAAATCTTTAGTAAAAGGCGAAAGATTTATGCGTTTATTGAAGGGAAACCAGAGTAACAATCCGCTCTCATTCTTGCGGCTTTAACATCGTGGAGTGCATACTTCGATCACGAGAAAGGTGGATGAAGAACTCATCTAGCGGTGAATCGCTCAACTATAGCTGATTATCATCATTATTCTCCGTTTTTACTTTCACCATATGTATGTGAAGAAAATAAAAAATAATGGTACGGGTTATAAATAAAAATAAATGAAATTAAATCGGTGTATTATTTAAAAGTGATTTCGCATCATATAAGGTTATCAGGAAATTTATACGAGCACTGAACATACATCTCCATGAGGATCTAGGGGGACATCAGCAACGCTCGACAAAGGTTGAAACCTCGCGAGTTGGTTTTGCGACATCTGAGCGGTGAAAGGACGTACTTTTTTGTACCCACGTTAAGGTAGTCCTATCGTTGGGTGGAGGATTAAAATTTTATTTCCGTTTTTTCTCACATTGGAAGTGGACCAAGCATTCAAGTTCATTAAGAAAAGTTGTTGCAAATCGACTAAAGAACAACATACACAAAATTCAAATTGATCCTACGGAAAGTTTATTTGTTATATAATAAACAAAATCATGAATTTTGTTTCCATAAGATTTGTTATAAAAACTAATCGAAGCTTCTTTGATGTCATATAAAAATGTGTGCAAAATTTCAACAGGCTTCATCGACCAAATGATCCAGATACTCGTTGTATAATGTTGCGATATTTAACACGGGCTCTTATGGGAGATTGCGAAAAGTGACGATTTTCAAGAATAAATATCGTGATTTTTGAGTCGATAAAGGCCCCTGAAATTTTACACACATATACATATGACATCAAAGTACATTTCTGCAAATTTTCAGTGAAATCTAACGGAGACGCTGTAACGATAGGACTACCTTAAGTTGGTCGCAAGCTATCGTAGTCATATATATGCCCAATGTCGTGAGATTCGAACGACACGATATTATAATCGTGATATACCTGTTACGGGACAAATTTCCGATTCCGTAATCTCCAATTAAAACCTTTTTAGACGAAAACAAATTTTAAAACATCCAAGCGATGCCACGTGACAGTTCTGACAGAAAAAAACTTTGCTTTCAGCAAACTCTTTCTATAGTCGTCTGAATTCGTTGATAAACATTATATTATTTCGTTTTCAACGCTTACATTAAATGCGAATGTAAATTCATAATCAAGGATTACACAAAACTCGCATATATTAATGCTTGCCTCAATTCAAATCTTCCATTCTGTACTTTCTGAAAATCAACGCTGAAATTTCTTCTCGTACAATATATAAATTTTCTCCATTGTACATATGGAGCGTACCATATGTATAGAAGAAAAATGTTTATAGAAGACTTGAAATCGTTCTTCTCCAACGTATGACACGTTTTTGGAAAATCTTATACGATTTCCTATCCTATCAAATTATGTTTTTATTAGTTTATGACCCAGCTTTCGCCGGGCACACAAAAAATTGGTATATAGACTCATCAGTTGTTCCCCTCCACGGAAATCTTTAGTAAAAGGCGAAAGATTTATGCGTTTGTTGAAGGGAAACCAGAGTAACGTTACGTTCCTTTCTCTGCTGCTTTATCCTAGTACGGAAGACACGTTGGTTACGAGAAGAGCGGGGTGTTAAGCCACCTAGCGGAGACTTGCTCAACTATCGCTGTCTATTATCACTATTATTATTTCATTTCGTACTCGTAAAGAAATTTATATATTTGGTGTCAAACTGATCTTCTTTCATCGCACGACAATTTATCATCGTTAGTTACTATAAATTTATTCTTAACTGCAAACACTTCGATGAGTATCTGCTTTCGCATAATCGATGTCAATTTTATTTTACACTTTCCACTGCCAAGTATCGTATATTATCACTATGACAAGATTCTTTACCGTCATCGAATTATCATCGGTGATGACACAAAGCGTTTTCCTTACGCCCTTGATAACTAAAGCGAAATAGAGATTCGCAATATTACAGAAATGAGATAACATCAATGTACGAATAAAAAAAAATTGGATAGTTTTTATTGCTAGATGGTCATGGCTGGATAACCTACCAGCTGCGCCAAATATCGTAACACGCATGTTAAATTAATTGACCATCACATCAGGAACTAGATATTTCGGAAACTAACCTAACTCGAGTAGAATATTCATCGTCTGTGAATATTATATTATTATTGTCGAGTCTCAATAAGTGAGATTACGTAAGTATTTAATCGCAAGATTCAAATAACCTATCAGCTTCTATAAAATTGCGGCTGCTTTGGTAATTTTGCGTCGATTAAACCAAACATTTCATTTTCACATTATTCACAGTCGGCAGCACATTTGCGATAAGACTGTTTTCTTTCGAGGAACTTTCGTGTACGATAGTATAGATCCCACTTTTGCGCGGGAAGCAAAGTCAGAAGAACTCTTCGACGCATTCCACTCTCATTCGTACTTTACTAAAAGTTTATACGGCATTTCTTGAAATAAAGTTTCATTATGTCAATTCTGAACAAGGTAACTGAACGCGATCTGACGCTCTATTATATAGTCCATAATCATTCAATTGCCTCTCCACTCTTCTTGCATTCTTATAATCGAGCGAATACAAATACGATGTCGACCGAGTATATACATTTGGCGTAGAAATGAAAAATGAAACAGACAGCATGCAGTGTATTAATAATTTAGTAGAAGAATTGTATCGACGTGTTGAGAACCGCTGCTGAGTCGTCCGAGACTCATCGTTCGCTGAACAACGAAGGGGGAATTCTCAAGTCAATTCGTCCCGGAGAGAAATCTACGGTCTGCTCCATTTATAATTATCGCGCCGATGCAGCGAGACGCCAAAGTTTCTGTCCGGAAATGATCAAAGTCGATAAAAGACGTCATTAATAGTAAATTTTATATTATTAATGATGTTAAAACTGTCACGATTGAAACATAAGAAAATTCCCAAAAACAAAAATTCCCGGGGTGCTTAAAGCTTGATCGCACGTCCCTGGACCTTTTTGGCGAAGTACGCACGCTCGCGTTTCGAACGCACGAATGACGAACGAGACGTCGACGTCGCGTGTCGTGGTAGAGGGGCACGAAGGGGACACCGGACATTACGGCCTTGCGCGTTATATCGCAGCGCCGTAGGTAGAGCAACCTTTGCATCGTGGTAAAACGCGTCCATTTTGTGAAAATAACGTTTACGATCCCGGCAAGTCGACGCCGGTGGTGTTGAGGTCGCTGTATATCTCTCGTTCACTGCGAGTTCGTTCTCCGTCGAATACGTCGCGTCTTACGCTGTTGTTACACCACCGAGTATATAAACGCCCAGTGGCTGTCTGTTCGCGGCGTTGAATCGTTGTTATCGTTTTTACACAAAAGGTGAGCAATTAGTGCGCGATGAAAAAAATTTAACGAATGGAACCTGTACGAAATTGGCACGAACGTTTCATGAAGCGATAAAAGACGGTGAAATTTCCTTTTTTTTTTCCAGACCGTGCAAATTTCGATAGAGCCGGCTTGTTGTGCGTTTTTTTTGAGCATAATAGTACGATTTGGCAAGATGGCGGATCATCAGGGAACCCCTGTAACTCAAGACGCCCTGTCCGTGGGACAATTGGAACTCGGTGGTAATCCAAATGCTCTCGCTCTTCGCAGGCCATTCGATCCCGTGGCTCATGATCTTGACGCGACTTTCCGTTTAACGCGGTTTGCTGATCTTAAAGGATGAGGGTGTAAGGTCCCCCAGGAGGTTCTTGGTAAACTCCTGGAGGGACTACAGGCCGATGACGGTAACGCTCAAGATCATGAACATGCCCACTTCATGCATATGGCTATACCGCGAATTGGTGAGTTTCAAAGTTTTGGATATTTTTACTTTGTTCCTCGATATTCTTTCGTTTCATCGACGCTCTTTTTTTTTCGTGAAGTGTGGAAAATACTTTATTAAAGTTTATTTCTACTTCTTTATTCCCCTCGCAATTCGCGAACGCGCCGTTTTCTATTTCCGGAGCCGGTGCTTTTTTTTTCTGCTTCGGGCATACTTTTTCCGTTGCGCCGCTACTGGCAATATGGCCGACACGTTTCACCTCCCGCCTTATTTTTTACCCATACCCGATCTAGCAGTGATTCCCAATCACGCTCATTTATATATTGGATAAATTTGATTTTGTTCTAAAACTTTTTTTCTAATGAATTTCATAATTATTTGGATGAAACAAGAATCATTAATCAATGTTAATCCGATAGAATTGTTGTACTTTTCGTTTATTATACTGTATGCATACACATGTAAATGGAAATGTGTCCAAATATGAAGAAAATTATCAACGCTATAATTTGTATCGGTGCTATTCCTAAACTTCTATTATTTTTATTTTACAGGGATCGGCATGGATTCCTCCGTGACTCCTCTTAGACACGGAGGCTTGAGTTTGGTGCAAACGACTGATTTTTTCTATCCTCTGGTCGATGATCCTTACATGATGGGTGAGAAACAAAACAATGACGATGCTAGGATTTTATTCGGACCATAATGGAGTATAGAACGATTGTTTTATCATTGATCACAATTTTCGAAAGAGAAAATATATATATTGGTATAAATGGTATGTAAGCATTCTAACGACGTTTCCGAGATATTTTGTTTACAGGTAAAATTGCATGTGCTAACGTGATAAGCGATTTGTACGCGATGGGAGTAACGGAGTGTGACAATATGCTCATGTTGCTCGGTGTTAGCACAAAGATGACCGAGAAAGAGCGCGATGTTGTCGTGCCGTTAATAATGAGAGGTTTTAAAGACTCGGCGCTTGAGGCTGGCACGACGGTGACTGGTGGTCAAACGGTCGTTAATCCATGGTGCACGATTGGAGGTGTTGCTTCTACCGTATGTCAACCGAATGAATACATTGTGTATGTATTTTTACCAAATATGAATTTTCTTCTCTGAATGCTTCTACATGAACAAAAATCATATTTGTGTGAAATACTTTTAGCCCGGACAATGCTGTAGTTGGTGACGTCCTAGTTCTGACTAAACCTCTTGGAACTCAAGTAGCTGTGAATGCGCATCAATGGCTCGATCAACCGGATCGTTGGAACAGAATCAAGCTCGTCGTTAGCGAAGATGATGTTAGAAAAGCTTATCAGCGAGCTATGGACAGTATGGCCAGGCTTAATAGAATAGGTAACTAATTGAAAAATATGTAAATGAGCTTAAAATTAGCTTTTACAAGCTGCGTTCATACTTCATGAGCTTCGATTTTTTGCAGCTGCACGTCTAATGCATAAATACAACGCTCATGGAGCAACCGACGTTACGGGTTTCGGACTACTGGGTCACGCACAAAATCTCGCTAAACATCAGAAGAACGAAGTCTCGTTCGTTATTCACAATCTACCGGTTATTGCGAAAATGGCTGCAGTTGCAAAAGCTTGCGGCAACATGTTTCAGTTACTTCAAGGTCATTCGGCGGAGACGAGCGGTGGTCTTCTAATTTGCCTACCGCGAGAACAGGTAAATATCCGTTTTTTAAAAAGATTTACTCAAAATCGATAATCAATTTTAACCAAAACCAGAAGATATTGAAACATCGATTGGCATCTCGTGTGAGGATTGTAATATGGAAAAAATGTATTATAACTACTAGTGAAAGTTGCAGTTAAAATTGTTCACCTCGATAATCGAGTGTTTTTTTTAAGTATCCAATTTAATCGTAAAACTTAATAAATCGTTTATTTAACGTGAAATGTTATTCTTTCCACCAGGCTGCTGCTTACTGCAAAGACATCGAGAAGCAGGAAGGTTACCAAGCGTGGATAATTGGTATCGTAGAGAAGGGCAATCGAACCGCGAGAATAATCGACAAGCCGCGAGTCATCGAAGTCCCAGCTAAGGAGAAAGATGGTGAACTATGGTAAAAAAAAAGCAACACAAACAAGATTAAATTGGTGCCAGATCTTCTATACTCGGCACTTTGATTCGACGTCAGCATGAGAAAACGTTTTTCATTCTCTAATTGGTGAGATGGACAAAATAACAACAAACCTCACTGGGACAACGAATATTCTCCCTTAAAACCCACCAACAACAAACATCACAAGGCGTGACGAACAAATGTCTTATCTCAATATATCAGCCTAGTTTGCCACTTGTCGCACTGGGCCAAAACAAAAAGAAATCTCGCCTACAATTGTTCTGTTTGCCGAATCGCGGGAGGAATGATTTTTTTTTTCATTTAAAAAAAAAATTCATGCACTCTGGATTCTCGTTTAAATTGATTTTGGTATATATATATATATATATTCCGTTAGTGTACGATGAAGAGAGAGGGAAAAAAGAAAAAAATACTTTTTAACGGCTAAGCATAAATTTTTAAGATAGCATTAGCCTGGAAAATGGGAAAAAATTGAAAGAAAAAAAGATTTTAACGAAAACTTCATCGAAAACAAAATATCGTCAAAAAAACAAAACGAAGAGAAATAATCAAGTGTGTGAAATAAATTTTTGGTATGAATCTAGAGAACGGAACAGGAAAAATGATGAGAACGAAGAATTCAGATATCATAACCAAACACACACACACACCATGTAGGATAAATAAAAACAAGAAATCAGAGAGAGGTCTGCATATATTTTAGAAACGCATTAAATTTTCACCCCATATTCTTGGATAATGTATATCCTGGCACAGTTCGCGAATTTCGCTAATTCAATTTCAGACAAATTGAAGAAAAAAAGAAAAGAAAATTAACAAATCAAGCATGAACAACAAGGGCTCGATAAGTCGGACGATCACTGTATTAAAATTTTTATAACACGCCGTTTCCAAATTGCGGAGGCCTTCTGACTATCGCGATAAAAACGTGTCGTTTCTCTTTTTTAAGCGAGATAAAAAGAAAAAAATGAAGAAAAGGACTCGGACGATGAGACCAGATCCTGAAATGTTGTATTACTTTTTCATATGAATAAAAGTACTACTTTGTCAATAAAAGAAAAAATGCTTGTCTTAAGAATCGATTCATTTTTGGTAATATACGTTTTCGCATGGATTGTTGAAAAATCAAGCATTCTTTTTTACTTAACCCTTAAATGCATGATTTTTCCTTTTTAAATACAAAAAATTGAAACAGGTAGATAATTAAACATAGATTAGATAGAGAAACAAGGAAGAAAACACAGATGTAGATATACATCATCATGCATTTAAGGGTTAAGGTAGTCCTATCGTTGAGTGAGGTAT
Organism: Netelia melanura; assembly: GCA_964007305.1. Lineage (NCBI taxonomy): Eukaryota > Metazoa > Arthropoda > Insecta > Hymenoptera > Ichneumonidae > Netelia > Netelia melanura. Next base: position 6,733,227 of record OZ023258.1, read on the forward strand.
TAAAATTTTATTCCCATTTTTTTTCACATTGGAAGTGGACCAAGCGTTAAAGTCCATCAAGAAAAGTTGTTGCGAATCGACTAAAGAACAACACACTCAAAATTCAAATTGATCCTACGGAAAGTTTATTCGTTATATAATAAACAAAATCATGAATTTCGTTTCCATAAGATTTGTTATAAAAACTAATGCGAAGCTTCTTTGATGTTATATAATGTTGTATAATGTGGCAATATTTAACACGTGCTCTTATAGAAGATTGCAAAAACTGACAATTTTCAAGAATAAATATCGTGATCTTTGAGTCGATAAAGGTCCCTGAAATTTTACACACATATACATATGACATCAAAGAACGTTTCTGCAAATTTTCAGTGAAATCTAACGAAAACGCTGTAACGATAGGACTACCTTAAACATTAGTCAATATATTCATAATTCCTTCATTCCAATCTCATCCACATTTCAACTCCCACTGTCTTATACGTCTGTCACATGTCGGTGTCTTTAACTACCTCTATCGATAATGTCTTTTTTACTATTTAAATAAGAATCGGACGTAATCAATCGCTAGGTCTAACGGAATTCTTCTCCGCCAGAGGGACATTCGTGATAGTTGTGGTGGCATTTGGCGCGATAAAATCCCTCGCGCTATGTAGTCATATTCTGTATATCAGTTGCGAAACGTTCTAGTAGTCTTGCGTCACGCACGTGCGTACGAAAAATTATTTATCGTAGCTGTGGTCAGATGCGACAATCGAGACAATACTAGTGCATTGCCGGTTGTTCTAGTAGGCGGTTAGCTTGTCGACCGTGTGACTGTCGTAACATAATCAAGAGTCGAACTTCGCTTTCTTGCGAATAACGTTTCTATTCTGTAACACACGTGTATTATATTAAAGCGTTCTAGCCACGCGACGAAATAACGATGCATAGTCTCGATATGAATTCCGGCTGTACGTTGTACCTTTGCACTTGACACAGGGCGTGTATATTTTATCTTTGTGTTCACTGTGAGAAAAACGACGAGACGGAACGCGAGGCACACCCTACACTTGCGTTTGTACCGAATAAACAAGAATACGAGATAAAGAAAAAAACGTACGTTCCGGACGTTAGATTCGTATTAGTTATTTCGGGAACGATTAGGGCTGATATAAATAATGGTCAAGGTATCCACGTGCTTGGCTAAGGCCACAGCCTTCAGAGCAGTCATTCTTGGCGCACCGGCGTCTGGCAAGGGCACAGTATCCTCGAGGATCGTTAATTCCTTTGGGGTTACTCATATTTCCAGTGGCGACAAGCTACGCTTTCACGTGACCAACAATACCGGTACGTTCCAGGGTAATAATGTCTGGAGGATGATGTAATAAAAGTATGAAAAGAAGAATGAAATAGATATTGATTTTTGTACGGGCTGGACGATTAAGGACTTGATGGAAGGGGAGGGATAGAACATTCCATTGTACTTTTACAATTTTTTTTATAGGATTGAATGAACAAATGAATATTAAGTACGACACGTTGGTGGTTCTTATTTCTATGACGTAAACATTATAAGAAATTATGTAATAAAATTTGTATTTAGATTATGTGTAAATATGTATGTCTCTCTGTATTATCGTGGGCAGAACTTGGCAAGGAAGTGAGGATGTATATGGAGGAAGGTAGATTCGTGCCGGATGAAACGATGATATCTCTTATCGGTAATGAAATACAGGCTGTCGGTGAACGTAGCTGGCTACTCGACGGTGAGTGCAAAGTTCGTTAATTATTTAAACACCGACACACTTCTTCGTGACTATGAACTGTTTGTGATTTCTTTTGTTACTAGCAACGATAATACAGTTTCTGTTTAATTTCGTTTCTCCATTTTGTTTCTCGCATGCGATGCGTGCCAATCAGGCTTTCCGAGGACTTTGGCACAGGCTGAGAAACTTCAACAGACGCATCCGGTGAATCTTGTACTAAATCTCAACGTGCCACACTCGGTTATACTCGAGCGAGTAAAGAACAGGTGGATCCATCTACCGAGCGGGAGAGTGTACAATATTGGCTTCAATGATCCTAAGGAAGCGGTGAGAAACGTCGAGTTTTGGCTTCTTCTGATTTATTATTAGTTGTGTGCTAGATGGAATATTGTGGGAATTAATCGTGACGAGCTAAACGACGATTATACTTGTTCACAGGGCAAGGACGACGTGACCGGTGAACCGTTGACTAAGAGACCGGACGATAAACCGGATGTCGTGAAGAAGAGACTGCAGGATTATGCAACGAAGACCGAGCCGGTTATAAGTTACTATAGAAAAGTAGGCGTTCTTAAGGAATTTCGTGGCAATACAACGGCCGAAATGTGGCCGAGCATCAAGGAATGCGTTGAACGATATCTGTGAGATACAAAATTGCAACTGTACGTGAAACAAAAATGAAGTCAAACCACACAAAACAAGAGAAATGCGACGAGATTCGATGTGACATAAGGAATTGAGATTGTCTAATAGGATCGAACATTGATTACTGTTCTTATTTCTTCCGGCTTTTCGCTGCTGCTTTATCAAAGAAAATGCTATCGTCGAACGAATAACGACACAACTCTTAGATAGTGTTCAATCAAGTTTTATAGGAATATGGAGGCTTTAAGTTTTGTACAATAAACAACGGAGTAAAATAACAATAGAGGGAGATAGATTTAAAAGAAAAGTCAAATGGGATTATATGAATGAATAAAAATCATACGTATTTTTGTTACGATTCATCTTCATTTATTCTCACCGATTATGCTTTTTCGGTAATCCAACGTTAATCCGACACTGAATAAGAGCTAAATTGCTCGTCACTCAGAAAACACGTCCCATATATCGTATATAATATCTCGCCCAGTTGGTTTGCTTTATTATTATTTCTTTTCAATAATGAATGAGATAGACTGGACGAACAATAACAACTTCATGATTGATGAAATTTTGATAATAAATAAATAAATTAGAGATTTTTTCTTTTTTCTTTTAAAGTTTAAGGTTTTTTTTTTTTTTCTTCTTTTTCTTTATCTTTACCTATGCGTGCCTCTCACGGTGCGCGGGGACACACCAAAACTATCTATGATTAACACTTTTTGTTTGTTTGCTTTTTCTTGTAGCATTATTTACAATACAGAGTGAGAATTCGAGATACCGTATTTGAAAAACTAAATTACAACGAGATTAAGCTTCGACCATACGTTTTTTTCCTTTTCTTCGTTTTCACTTCTCGGTATGAGGTAAGTATAGGACCGAGCAAGAGCTGAGAGATAAGTTCAATTAATGACTATAGGAGCGTCTAAATCGAATCGCGATCTACGCAAGACTCGAGGAGCACCCGTACAAATAGCGAAGTGAGATCGATGAAATGGGTAACGAACAAAAACGAGAATACAATCGAAATTTGAATCACTCGATCATCGCGACAGTAGTGATAAAACTTACGTATTAAAGCTCATCGTATAAATGATAGAATTTTCGCGATTTTAAGATGAAAAAAAAAAACGAATAAAGTGCGGTCGATAACAGCTCAGAGCCTCTTCGAAACATAACAAGTTCAAAGTCAAAGTCTTTGCGAGTTTTGTTCGTTAATGAAAACAAAACGATTGAGCGTTCTTCTCATCGTGCATTTCCATGCAATTCTTTTCATGAAAAACATAAAGAGTTAATATTTGTGGCACGTGCCATTTGTTTTTTTAAATTACTCGAGCGATTATTCATTTTCGCATAAATAAATTCAAGGCCAGTGCGCGAGGAGGAGCAGCAAGAGTTTAGTTTTTCGTTTTTTTTTGTCAGTTCCGCGGACGGTCTAATCGGTCCTTAAGTACACGAGCTATTTTTCTTAAATTCTTATTCGTAAGCCCGAATTTCGGGTTTCGAAACAGCTCAAACGAGCTCGAACTCCTCGCACTCGTAGTGAGTCTCGTCTTCGCCGGTATCGTTGCTGGCTGTTGATGTCGATGACGTAAGCATACCCTCGCTCGCCTCGTATCCTCGTCGCAAATCGTCGCCGCTTCCCTCGCAGAATAGGAACATCGGATAGTCGACTTTTTGGTTTGGTGGCACCAAAAACTGTAATCCATCATTAAAATATTGAGATTTATTAGAAATCCCGATAGTTCTTTACTTTTTATGTAAATGCAAAGAAAATCATATTTAATTCATTTTGTATGAATAATTGTATTACGGATGCCCGTCAAATTACTCACAGGTTCGACTATTTTGACAAAACTGTCGAAGGCTTTTTTGTCGTGTAGATAAAAACCTACGCAACAGCTTGGATCCATTTTTGACAAGAGCATCTTTCTTGGCGATGAGCAGTGAAAACTTGCCAATGAAAAATTGTGTTTCCATACATCGACGGCTTCTTGGCAATAATGCGGATCGAGATGAATCAATTTGTCTTCTTGATAACCGATGAAGTAGAGTGAATGGCGGGGTCGGCCACCGATCACGCCGATGCAAACGTCGAGACTGAGAAGAGATGTGAGACAAGGAGCATAACCAGGATTTAATTTGTCAGCACCCAATCTAAGAGGTACGAGAAGAACGAGAGATCGCCAGCCACCATCGGCTGTTTTACAGGCGTTGGTCACATCGTCGAGGTAAACTGAAAAAATTTTATAGATAATTTTTTAAATCATCGAAATATTGAAGAAACAAATTACTGATAGAGAGATAGAGTAAGCTATTGATTAAGTTTCGCTGCTTGGAACGAGAATTTTACAATTTCAGTTTATTCTCGTCTGGCATATTTGTTTTTTAATTTCATTAGCATGCTACAAGGTGAGCGTTCTTGTAGCACAGGAATAGCATAGTAAATAGTTACCTGCACAATCCTGAGCGACATACACAGCCAAATTTTCAAATTCGTTGTGAGCAGCCGAGGCAATTTTAACAGCTTGACTTAGCAGATGTGCTACCGATGCTGGTCCGTACCAGTCACCGGCTCGTTTACCAGTCGAGGCACCGAGGGACACGAGACTGTGTATCGAGAGAGGCGAGTGAGGGGTCGGCTGGTCGCCGAACCACTTTATTATCATTCTGTGTTTGCTCTCCTCCATAAATTGATGATGCGTCTCAATTTGTTGATCCGGTCTCCATCGCCAATCTATACGTACGAAACTGCTTATTTCAATGTTACACGCTCGAGACGATTATTTAAGAAATAAAATAGTCTGCAAGTTTTTCCTTATTCTTGTGTATATCATCGATGGACATTATTTCTGAATATTATTTCCTGAGTACTTAATACGTTTTAAGCACTTTTGTGAAAAACTTTTTTCTTAAAAAGAAGTTGGGCTATACTAACATTTTTCACATGGGACAAGAGTGTTATATATGAAGAAGCATAACTTACCACGACCAAGAAAATGGCAGACAAGTGCCTGTGCGAGCATCATTTGACCGCTTCGCAGCATACAACCCCAGCCACAGTCGGACGTGAAATTTGAACCATTTAGATTGGGAAATTCTCGTCTATAAGTGAGCCAAAGTCGCGAGACGAAGTCTCTCTTGAAACCCTCCATTCCTTCATCCAAATTTGCTGCATCCACGGCCAATGATATTTCGCTACCGGTTTCCATGTCCAGTCCAACAGCTTCGGAAGCTCTTTCCAATTCCTCGGACTTCTTGTGGTAACACGAGCCGAGAAGCCATACAGGAGATTCTTTTGAGAAATTAGTCTTTATCTTTGATGCCCATCCTGTATGAGATACATTCATGAGTTAGTAAGTTTCCATAACAAAGACACAAAGTTATTCTTGCTAAATCATATTACAAAAATCAAGTTATCGATAATGAATTAATCAAAATTTTTTAAAAATTCAATGCTTACATAGAAAATATATGTCTATGATATTGAAATATCAGAAGTATTTACAAACAAAGAATCCATGCATAATTTCCTCAACAAGAACTCCTCGTTTCAATTATGTACACAAATCTTTCTTAAACATCATAATCAGCATAATGACAGAGTTAGGGATTTTTCTGACTGAACTAAAGTGCTCACACAAACCGTATTTAACATTGTTCCACATGGTGAGTAGTTTGGTTTTCACTTTGTTGTCTACCTCCGTAGCCACAGCAGCATCGTTGAGCGCACTTTCTGTCTCCGTCGGGGGGAGAATTTCTGGCAAGGCGGAGACATGCTCCGAGGGAATCAAACCCGAGAACCATCCTGTGCTCGTAGCGCTCAGGCCACCTTCGAAGATGCAAATAAAAGTTACAAATTAAAATTACATAGACCCGCAACTATTTGGAAAAATGTATAACACCCTAGATAATCACACTCAACGGACAAGTAACACATTAACTCTTTACTTGCATTTTAAACAACTCGGCCTGAATCCGTACTCCATTTTACGACAGTGTAACGTAGCCACGCCACTCAGCAGTACATTTGTTTCGAGAACGGATATTCGAAGAGTTCATTACGTTTTAAAAAAAAAATAAATAAACTCGGTTTTCAAGCTATCGGAAACATCGAAACGCGCTCCAATTAGATAACGTCTCTCCTCGCTTTATAATCATAATAATTGAAAACGGTTTTTAAATAGCTCGGAATATCACGAGCTGTCAGGCAGACGCGAGGCGAGGATTACGGAATTTCTCCGTGCTCTCTCTACGACGCGAATGCAACTGTGAGAAAAGCGTCGAGTATTTTTCTTTTTTTACCATCGTCTTAACGACGACCGAAGGAATTATCGTTCGATCGATATAAGTGGATTATGTAGATTTCAAAGCGTATATGTTTCCACTCACCTAACCTCTCGCGCGTCGATTGCACCTGACCATTCATACCCCAAAAACCGCGCGAGTCACGTAGAAAATCGTAAATGCAATGTACTGGTAAAAAAAAAAAATCAAATAAGACAAAAGAAAAACAACGCTTTTGTCGCTCGCGGCGTTCTTTTACACCCACGGATTCACGTACCGAGTCGTGTTTTCGCGATGTTGCGAGACACTTGACATTTTGGCGTCTCGACCCAGCGTTCACATTTTACAGCATTGTTATAAACCAAGATTGTAGATTCGTACGAATGTTTATTTTATTCCGTTGTAAGCGCAATAGCGTCAGCCATGTTTCATTTTTCGCGTTCGGCGACAACACAAAAGCACAACACTCACGATTGCAAGGTGTACAAACTGCCTGCAGAGTGCAATTTTCGTTGTAGGTGCAGCCGAATGGTGGCAGCACCGTGCAGTGATCTACTAAACTCCTCGCGTTTTCAGTACGGAGCAGCAAAAGTGTATGAAATCGATAAACGGTTTATAAACTTATCGATGAATAATACTCGGTGTGGAAATATGAGGGTACGGAGGATATTCAGCGATGAATACGTCGGGTTATTACGAGCAGATGCAAGTGTTAAATATATGTTTGTTTACAGAGCCAACTGCCAACGCAAATATACGGCACTTGCGAGCGTCACACAAAAGACGAAGTATCCATGGCTGCACCGCATTGGATATAATTGACAACCATCTAACCTACGAATATTTCCCTAAATGATAAAAACACTTTTATCCATTATATTATTAATTTGCATTGATACGGATTATACACAAATTACGTTTATTTAGAGAAACAAAACGCTTAATACAAAAATAAACTTTTACATTCTTATAAATTAAGTTTTATAAATGTGAAGTAATTATATTATCGATTGATCGCATACAAGCGTATCAACTTTTTTGCGTTTCTATATTTCTTACACATTTTAATAGAATGCCCTAACGGGTGAGTTTCAGTACAGATTTATAGAATTAATTATATACATTCCCAATCCGCAAGATTTTAATCTCAGTATTCGCAAACACATGTGATTGATCGACTTGTTATTGCTCGTTGACTTGGACAATTAATTAATTCTCACCGTCCGGGATAATCGGAGCGTGGAGTTTTTTAGGGTTGTAAGGAATGGTACAAACATTGCCCGGCTGAAGAATAGGTGTTACCTTTACCCGAAATTCGTATGGTAAAAAGTCGTAGCAAAAGTCATAAAAATCGTTTCGCGTTTTTATGATACCGAGTCTGGCCATTTCCTTCATAAGGGCTTCTACTTGTAGTTTGTAAGTGTCGTATTTCTTTCGTCTTATCGTCAGCGACACAATTTTAGCAAGTTGCTCGACAAACTTAATTGACATTCGACGAGTTGCCATTTCGCACGTGGGCTCCATGCGTTTCCAGAGATGACGATAAAGACGATCCGTAGCCCAGAGCTGCGGCCTGATGAGTTTTGCTGGCTTGAAATCAACTGCGTTTAATCGGCTCGCTTTTTTCGGCTTGGATGTAGCCTTTTTCTTCCCACGCAACATTTCCTTCACTATTGTCGACTGTGTTAAGGAATCAGTTTTTTTTCTCTTGACAAGGTCACTTTCCAACACCTCAATCTCTCGACTCTTTATCTTATCCATTTTCTGCTTTATCGCAATCAATTTTTCCTTGTCAAAATCCATTGGAGTCTCGTGAACTCTAGCGTGTTGGGATCTTTCCAAAAATCTTGATGAAAAAAATTCCATTATACTCTTCTGCGATGCAGAAACATTTTTCTTGTTGACGGACGACGTGATGGTTTTTTTAGATGGTGGATTGTTAATTGCCTGAGCTTGGGGAGTTTTTTTCATTGCAGTCGCCAATGGTGTCTCGTTCTTTTCTTTGTTTCTCTCGGTGGAAAGTGACGGTTCTCTACGATCCGTGGCGTTATGTTGTATCGAAATGTTTGTCGATGGTTGCATGCGCTTGTTTTCTTTTCCAACATCTGTCAGAGGATGAAAACTGTCCCTTGAGTCCTGGATTTCTTTACTCGCTTGCAAGCTTTTATTTGCAGGTCCGAGGCTTCTTATAGATGTATCGACTTTCTTTTTCACACGAGAATCCGTTTGGTTTTTATCCACATTGTTTACATCCTCCACTTCATCTTCATCTTCGCTAATACTTTTGTTAGAATCCATGGTCTGTCGAGATTTATTCGTGGTCCCAATGCTTCTTATGAACATGTTAGATTTTTCTGCTAAGTAAAAAGATGAGCTTCCAGAATTTCCACCTTCCACCTCGCTGATACTTTCGCCGGATTCGATAATTGGTTGAGAATCGATCATAGACGTGGCGTTTTTTCCAGAAGTGTGAGATTTTTCTCCAAGTTCAAGAGTTGAGCTTACATTCGTACTAGGTGTAGTTGTTATTTCCGGTTCGCTTAGACTTACCGCAGAATCGACCGTTTCTTCAGTATTATCTGTAGCATTAACTGGAGGCGTGACGCTTTTTCTAGATTTTCCAGAAGTTTTTTCTATATGAGAACTTAATGATTTTCTATTTGGGATCTCGTCGTCTTCGCTTTCAGATTCGTTGACGTCTTCGCTTTCAGATTCGTTGACGTCTTCGCTTTCAGATTCGTTGATGTCTTCTTGAGATTTGTTCGTCGGTGCAACATTTCTTTCCGAAGTTTGAAATTGATCTTTTGTAGGAAAGTCGAAGGACTTTGAAGTTGCTCTTTTTGCTTCATCCGTATTATCTTCACTACTACTTTCGTCTGATTCCTTATTCAGTTGCGATTTATTCGCGGGCTTAAAGCTGTTCCTTGAAGTTCGTGGCTGTTCTTTCAAAAGGGATTTTGACGATTTTGGACCGGCCTTTTTAGCATTGCCTGATCCATCTTCAATATTACTTCGGTTATGTGCAGCACTTCGTTGAGACTCATTCGTAGGCATGAGGTGTTTTCTAGGTGTACGAGATTTATCTTTCAGAACAGAATTTGATGACTCTGCATTCGATTCCTCCATTATTTCGGTTTCATCTCCACTCTTATTTTCGACAAATTTGAGATGTTGCTGAGATTTTCTTGTAGATGCAGAGCTTTTTCTAGGTGTATAACAAACCTCGTTTAAAGACTCTGAATCCACCCGTTCTGCAATTACTGTTTCAGCTTCACTCAGATTTTGGACTCTTTCTTTTTGTCGCAGAGCTTGTTCCGTGGGCACAGGACTTACTGTCGCAAGCCGTGATACATTTCTCAAAATAGAGCTCGACGATTTAGGATTTGTTCTCTGCATATCATCAGGTTCATCTTCGTTGTTACTTTCGTCCAATTCGATTCTCGATCGAGATTTATTCGCTGGTGCAAGACTTTTCTTAGAAGTTTGCAATCTCGTTCTCAAAAGAGCGTTTGATGAGTTTGGATCCGTTTCGTTTGCAGCGTTTGATCTATTTTCGATTATACTTTTGTTAGATTCAATTCCTGGGTGAGATTTATTTGCAGATGCAAGACTTTTTCTTGAAATTCGTGATTGTTCTTTCGAAAGAGAGCTTGTTGATTTTAGATTTGTTCTCTGCATATCATCAGATTCATCTTCTTTGTTACTTTCGTCCGATTCGATTCTCGATCGAGATTTATTCGTTGGTGCAAGACTTTTCCTAGAAGTTTGGAAATTCGTTTTCAAAAGCGTGTTTGATGAGTTTCGATCCGTTTCGTTTGCAGCGTTTGATCTATTATCAATGATACTTTTGTCAGATTCAATTCCTGGGTGAGATTTATTTGCAGCTGCAAGACTTTTTCTTAAAATTCCTGATTGTCCTTTCGAAAGAGACCTTGTTGATTTTAGATTTGTTCTCTGCATATCATCAGATTCATCTTCTTTGTTACTTTCGTCCGATTCGATTCTCGATTGAGATTTATTCGCTGGTGCAAGACTTTTCCTAGAAGTTTGAAATTTCGTTCTCAAAAGAGCGTTTGATGAGTTTGGATCCGTTTCGTTTGCAGCGTTTGATCTATTTTCGATGATACTTTTGTCAGATTCAATTCCTGGGTGAGATTTATTTACAGATGCAAGACTTTTTCTTGAAATTCGTGATTGTTCTTTCGAAAGAGACCTTGTTGATTTTAGATTTGATCTCTGCATATCATCAGATTCATCTTCTTTGTTACTTTCGTCCGATTCGATTCTCGATTGAGATTTATTCGCTGGTGCAAGACTTTTCCTAGAAGTTTGAAATTTCGTTCTCAAAAGAGCGTTTGATGAGTTTGGATCCGTTTCGTTTGCAGCGTTTGATCTATTTTCGATTATACTTTTGTTAGATTCAATTCCTGGGTGAGATTTATTTGCAGATGCAAGACTTTTTCTTGAAATTCGTGATTGTCCTTTCGAAAGAGAGCTTGTTGATTTTAGATTTGTTCTCTGCATATCATCAGATTCATCTTCTTTGTTACTTTCGTCCGATTCGATTCTCGATCGAGATTTATTCGCCGGTGCAAGACTTTTCCTAGAAGTTTGCAATCTCGTTCTCAAAAGAGCGTTTGATGAGTTTGGATCCGTTTCGTTTGCAGCGTTTGATCTATTTTCGATGATACTTTTGTCAGATTCAATGCCTGGGTGAGATTTATTTGCAGATGCAAGACTTTTTCTTGAAATTCGTGATTGTTCTTTCGAAAGAGACCTTGTTGATTTTAGATTTGTTCTCTGCATATCATCAGGTTCATCTTCTTTGTTACTTTCGTCCGATTCGATTCTCGATCGAGATTTATTCGCTGGTGCAAGACTTTTCTTAGAAGTTTGCAATCTCGTTCTCAAAAGAGCGTTTGATGAGTTTGGATCCGTTTCGTTTGCAGCGTTTGATCTATTTTCGATTATACTTTTGTTAGATTCAATTCCTGGGTGAGATTTATTTGCAGATGCAAGACTTTTTCTTGGCGTTCGCGATGTCTCTTTTAAAAGAGAGCTCGATAATATTGGATTAGTTTGCTCAGCATCTGTTGCCTTTTCCTCGCTGTTAGCCTCAACTCTTTGAATACTTCTCAAAGATTTATTTTTAGACTGAACGCTTCGCCTAGATCTACGAACTTTATCATCTGTAGATATAATTTGTGAAAAAATCTGATTCCTGTCATTGGCATCGCTCATATCTTCCATGCTAATATCCTCATCCGAAAAAATCCTGGTTCGCGATTCCCTCCAAGGAGTATTACTTTTCCTCGATTCGTTCGTTTCAGTTTTAGTCGTCGATCGGTCCATAGATTGACTTAGCGATCGGTTGAGCGAGATGCTATGACTCCTTTCTCTGTTGGGAAGTTCGTATGCCGAATCAGGTATTTGGTTTATTGATTTCAACATTTGACTTTGGCTCGTTGATCTCAAAGATCGATTTCTGCTTGTTGATTTGAAAGATTCATCGTTGCTTGCAGATCTCAAAGATTGATTTCTACTTGTTGATCTCGGTGATTGATTACTCGTTATCGCAACTTCATCCTCTTTCTGTTCGATTCTCTGACCATGCGAGACGTTCCCTTTCAAACTTTTTCTTATGGAAGTCTGTGAATCTGCACGTTGATTCGAATCATTCAGATTGGCTGTCGCCGAATGCTTTGAAGTGCGACTCTTCTTACTGGAGTCGTTCAGTTCTCGATTCTCATCGTGCGAACTTTGACTGAGTATATCGTCGAATGGATTCCAGGATACTCTTTGAAGGTTCTTTTTTGCAATGACTGGTCTTACTTTTTTGAATATACCATCGCTGTCGCTCTCATCAGAATTTCCGATTTGATCGTGTAAGACCGATGAGCGTTTCTTGCGTGGCAATTTCGCCTTTGGTGGTTGCATTAGCTCAGATGATTCACGATCGCTGACTTGTTGCTGAATTTGCTTCCGCTTATCGACCGATCTATTGGATTCGTTAACACTGGAGGAAATTCTGAGAGGCTCCGTCGTACTTTGGGAGATTTTTGAATTTCTGCTTTGAGAAGGTTCAGCAAAGGAACTTAATCTCGACGGTCCGGCAATGGGTTCATTTCTTAGTATATCATCGAACAAATCGTTGCCAAGCTCTGTGGAACGTTTTTTAAATCTTAAGGGCCGTGCTTTTACGACAACGTCCGATTCGTCGCTGGTTTTTTCACTCGTGTCCTTATCGCTGCCTTCGTGGCTTTTCCTACTGCTCGGTTGTTGAATTTTGTTTATCCTTGTGTGAACAACTTCAGTATCTGCCGTAATGTCACTGTGATTTTTCCGATTCTTCTTTTCTTTTGGCAATAGCTTGGACTGTGCTACATCAGAATCATCTAGAACTTTTGCAAAATTGTCTGTAGCTTCGCTCTTATTACGTCTGGTGCGCAAAACGACTTTACTCTTTTTTATGCTTGCATGATCAGTATCGTCAGATTCGTTAGAATCGATTGGATCATCAGCAGATGGATCGTTCGGATGACTTGAAATGCGTTCAGACGCATTAGGATTTGTTCTGTCCAATTTCCCCCACCATGCATCTGGCAATTCGGATGGATCGATCTGCGAATCCGAATCTAAGATTCCAGCTGTTGTTTCAGCATAGGAAATTCGACGTGATTGGCGCACCGTTATGTCATTTTCGATATTTTTCCACCACAATGGGTTGTCTGAAATACAAAATATATTTCCCAAAAATAATGCAATACTCTTCAAGAAACGAGATGTCATTTTATTAAACAATTTTCCAGTTGTATTAACGGCAACAGGCGTAAAACGTAATAAACAAAATAGTAAACGAATTCATTAACATTCCTCACCTCTATTGATGAGTTCAGAATCCTCGTTGAGTTCCGTATAATTCATAGATTTTCGTGACGAACGTCGGTTCGAACTACGTCGTCGAGCCATTATCGTAAGTCAAACAATTTCTTTTCGAAGAATATAATCACAATAGAATTCGTATAACCTCAAAACGTAACCATAACCTCTCCGCGCTCTAATCTACCTACACAACAATGAAATATCTCTTCAATCCTACATAATTATCACGTACAACAAAACCGCAATTATTCAGCATCAATAACAAATAACGAACTACAATTATCCTACGTATATTCGAACATATATTATTAAACAAATTCTATATCTTAAAATGCTTGACCCTCTGTCTGTGACAGTTAAAATTTTTCAAATTACATCGCACTTTTACGTAGCTGTCCGAGGAACTGCGTACGTAAACCTATCGGTAACGTCAATTTTCCCAACAGCGCTATGCGGCATTTTGGGGAAGCTCGTGGCCATTGTCACTGGGTAACGTCCAGTTGTCCGACGATAAGGAGGGGAGAGATAATAAACGAGTGTCCTTTCGATGTTTATATACGTATGTTAGCAAGTACATACAAGTAGATGAGCCCAGTGTGGCAAGAAATATACGGGAGAGTGGAACACGCACGGGCTGGAAGGCCGTGGTATTGGCATCCGAGCGGAGGTTGAAAGCCCGAAAAGAGATCTCCCTGTCACCGCACTCTTGTACAACGCGCGAGTTATTCCGACGAGGCATCGAGCAGTCTGCTCGTACGTACGAGCGAGGCAACAACGCGAGGAAATTTTGTCGCACCGATAAAGACGCCACTCGTGCGTTTCACGCTGTTTTTCACGATTACTCTCGTTTCAATCTACTCGCGATATTCACCAACGACTCACAGTATTTACATAAATACAGTTTTATCACACAGTTGTCGTCATCGGTCGTGCCTAAAATCGATATATCGAACGAGGCAGGATGACGACGTCCTTGTCGTTCGTAGGATTTTTAGTTCTTCGTTGAGGTCTCGTCCGTTCGTTTGAGACGAGACCACGAGCGTTTAAAAAAGAAAAAAAAAAAAAACAAACGAACGCGAAGATCTCGCGCTTACAGCGACAAATATAGTGCGGCGGAATATATTTATATTTATTTTTGTACAAAACGTTCGCCGCTATGCAGGACTCCGATCAATCGGCTTCGGTGCTTCTCAACACCTTCGTTATCAAGAAAAAACGTTGCAGGGTGTACTTTCACCGAGGAACGCTCACTTGGGAGACGGAGAGGCCACCCTGTAGTAAGTTCTCACCTCGAATTGTATTCACATTCCTATTACGATGAAATCTTTAAATTAAAACCTGCCGAGTTATAAAAACAATGTTATAGAACCTGCTCGATCGGACAACAAGCACGAAATATTCATTTTCGTTGCGTTTTTACCGACGTATCGAAAACGTCGATGTATTTCACTTACGCGAATGAAACTTCCACACAAAAATTACGCGCGCGGCGCGAGTGTCTCTTCGTGAAGCGTTTAACGAAATTCCCCATGGTGAAACACGTGAAAGTTGGACACGTACGAACCGTTGTCTTGACTCACGTAGAAACAAACGCCATGCGCGTTCTGCCGGGAAAACAAGTCCAGGGAACAAAGGCAAATGGCTACCGTCCCGGTGTGAAGATAAAGTCAACGCAAAGCAGCTAACGAATCGTAACGATAAAAACAAAATAACGTGCGATACGTGTTCGATATGCAACGATGCCATTGTTAACCTCGAATCGTTGAAAATGTTAGAAGGATTATGGAGATGGATCATAGAGAATTATAAGCGTGATTGGTGCAAGTAGAGCGAGGTAAAAGGTAGTGATGGCAGTTCTGACCTTGATCTTGCGCACGAGAACTCGGCGTACGCAACGTGTGTTTCGCTTTGATATTGCGGAACAGTGAACGCTATATATATATATATATATATACATATGTATTTACGTGTATATATATAACCGATCAATTTGTACGTATACGTGTATAGTTGAGATAGGGCTTTTGATAAAAATGGATTGTCGTAGCATAAACGAGTGTTTACGACTAGCTATATATATACGTATGTATAATATTCATATTTTATTGGCCACTAGGCATCGTCACGTTCGAGGCGGTTCGAGCACGTGAGCCTTTTTTCTCTTAATGTACTTTCGCATGTGTGCGCATCGTGTCGTATCGAAATGTATCGAACGTGCGAGCAATTGACTAGAGTGTGGCGCAGTGTCGTTAAACTCATTGAGCGAAACGATGTCGTAAGCTCGACGCGCCAAGACACGATAATAAACAATAACAATGGACAATAAGTTTTATCATTAATCCATCGCGGGAAAATATATTTTCTTTTTAGATTTAAATTGCAGATGGACTTTTCTATATTGTGAATTTTTGTTAATTGAAAAAAAACGTAAGAGTAAAATATTATTTAAAAATATTGATGGGAAATTAAATTGAAAATGCGATATTTATATTTTTTCATTCTATTCGATTTTTTTATGTTTATTGAAATCCGACGGTAAACGTAAAAAGTATTCTGCACGAAAATTGAAGAGAAAATGAGAATATTAGAAAATTAAATAGAAAAAATATTCATAGGAAATTAAATTGAAAATGCGATATTGATATTTTTTTTTAATTTCTATTCGATTTTTTTATATCGATCCGACGGTAAACGTAAAAAGTATTCTGCACGAAAATTGAAAAGAAAATGAGAATATTAGAAAATTAAATAGAAAAAATATTCATAGAAAATTAAATTGAAAATGCGATATTTACATTTTTTTTTAATTCCATTCGATTTTTTTATATCGATCCGACGGTAAACGTAAAAAGTGTTCTGCACGAAAACTAAAGAGAAAATGCGATATTTATATTTTTTTTTAAATTTCGATTCGATTTTTTTATATCGATCCGACGGTAAACGTAAAAAGTATTCTGCACGAAAATTGAAAAGAAAATGAGAATATTAGAAAATTAAATAGAAAAAATATTCATAGAAAATTAAATTGAAAATGCGATATTTACATTTTTTTTTAATTCCATTCGATTTTTTTATATCGATCCGACGGTAAACGTAAAAAGTATTCTGCACGAAAATTGAAAAGAAAATGAGAATATTAGAAAATTAAATAGAAAAAATATTCATAGAAAATTAAATTGAAAATGCGATATTTACATTTTTAAACAATTCTATTCGATTTTTTTATATCGATCCGACGGTAAACGTAAAAAGTATTCTGCACGAAAATTTAAAAGAAAATTAAACAGAAAAAATATTCATAGGGAATTAAATTGAAAATGCGATATTAATATTTTTTATAAATTTCTATTCAATTTTTTGATATCGATCCGACGGTAAACGTAAAAAGTATTCCGCACGAAAATTGAAAAGAAAATGAGAATATTAGAAAATTAAATAGAAAAAATATTCATAGAAAATTAAATTGAAAATGCGATATTTATATTTTTTTTTAATTTCTATTCAATTTTTTGATATCG
Source organism: Netelia melanura (assembly GCA_964007305.1). Classification (NCBI taxonomy): domain Eukaryota; kingdom Metazoa; phylum Arthropoda; class Insecta; order Hymenoptera; family Ichneumonidae; genus Netelia; species Netelia melanura. The sequence continues at coordinate 6,750,307 of OZ023258.1, forward strand.
ATCCGACGGTAAACGTAAAAAGTATTCCGCACGAAAATTGAAGAGAAAATGAGAATATTAGAAAATTAAATAGAACAAATATTCATAGAAAATTTAATTGAAAATGCGATAATTACATTTTTTTTAAATTCTATTCGATTTTTTTATATCGATCCGACGGTAAACGTAAAAAGTATTCTGCACGAAAATTTAAAAGAAAATTAAATAGAAAAAATATTCATAGAAAATTAAATTGAAAATGCGATATTTATATTTTTTTTTAATTTCTATTCAATTTTTTGATATCGATCCGACGGTAAACGTAAAAAGTATTCCGCACGAAAATTGAAGAGAAAATGAGAATATTAGAAAATTAAATAGAAAAAATATTCATAGAAAATTAAATTGAAAATGCGATATTTATATTTTTTTTAAATTTCTATTCAATTTTTTGATATCGATCCGACGGTAAACGTAAAAAGTGTTCTGCACGAAAATTGAAGAGAAAATGCGATATTTATATTTTTTTTAAATTTCTATTCGATTTTTTTATGTTTATTGAAATCCGACGGTAAACATAAAAAGTATTCTGCACGAAAATTGAAAAGAAAATGAGAATATTAGAAAATTAAATAGAAAAAATATTCATAGGGAATTATATTGAAAATGCGATATTGATATTTTTTTTAAATTTCTATTCGATTTTTTTATGTCGATCCGACGGTAAACGTAAAAAGTATTCCGCACGAAAATTGAAAAGAAAATGAGAATATTAGAAAATTAAATAGAAAAAATATAATAAACGTGAATTAATCATACGATTCGTTAAATTTATGTTTCCCACACATCGATCTAGATAAATACAACGACTCGAGCGAGATTAGGAACTTCTTTAAGTACAAGCGAACTGAAGTCAAGGCCGTAAATTCTGCTCGCGTTATTCTCTCGTATTCTTGCCGGTTGGCACATTCCTCAATTATCGCACCTCCGCCATTTAATTGTTGCTTGGACGGTAACGATACACAGAGCGTTTCTTTTTATCGCACGTGATCGGAAAGTTAAATACGTCCAAGTGACATTGCAACGATTTAAAAAAATTTAACCCGGTAGCGTCGCGTACAAACTTCTTTCTCTTCCTGAATTATTTATCTTTTTCTACAATTTCCCGCTGGAACGCAAGGAAATTAACAATTTTTTTTAAAGAGTTTAATGGATTTTAAATTTGTAACGAATAAGCTTTAATTATTCGCATAAAGGACTATTCCTGTGCGACTGGCTTAGAAATTGACAATTTTCATAATTAAACAAAAAATTAAATTCGTTAACCGTGCCAATTTTTCTTTCCTTTATTCCCATGATTTATGTTCTATGTAAAATTATTTTTTAACGTTAAAAAGTTAAAAAATAATAAAAATTCAATAATAATAATTTCAACGCCAAAAAATAATTTATTATTATTTTTTTAAAAATATCTAAAATAAAATATTTAAAATATTTAAAAAATATTATTAATAAAAATTATTTAATAAAAAACATTTAAAAAAATAAAAAAAAAAAATTTTGGCGTGGAAATTATTTTTTATTTAGAAAATTATTATTTAAAAAAAAACATTCTGAATCCATCTACAGTTTTTTATACGGGTTAATAATGTTTTTAGCTTTTTTTTTCAGATAATTTTTGAAGACAGGACTTTCCACCGTCAGGCGCTAGTTTGTTTAGGAATTACATTTTCCTTTGGCCAAAAAATAATTCCTAAATAAAATAGCGCCTGACGGTGGAAAATTCTATGTCTTCAAAAACTATCTGAAAAAAAAGCTAAAAACATTATTAACCAGTATAAAAAATTGTAGATGGATACAGATGTTATTTTTTCTTTGAAAATTAACAAAACGCTGGTCACTTTAAATTTAACTGTAAAATTGAACTTTGCCGACAGATCTTCATTAAAAAAAAATATAAAACTTTCTAATAAAAAAAAAACCCTTCCATCCGGTGTTGAGGAATGGCTTGAACACTGATGTAGCGAAATTTGAGACGGATAGCTTGAAAATTCTTCGTGTAAAATCTCCCACCGTTTTCAAACACAGCTTTTCAAGAAAAATGCTTTTAAAGTTCGCCGAGTCTCCGGCAGGTGGCTAAATCCTTTTTTCTAAGAAAGTCTGCAGCGACTGGAATAATTGGAATTTCACGGTCAAAATTTAACAGCATATTTATGAAAGTCCATATTTTTGAATAATACAAAAATAAAACCATTTTCAAAGAAATTAACACTGGAATGATCCTGATAAGTATAATAGCCCTCTGCAAAAAAAAAGAAACGAATATTAAATTACAAGAAAAAGAAAGCGATTGGGAAAGAGAGCCAGGTGCTCGTTGTACGTGTCGATACACGCAATAATAATGTTATTGTTATGATTCGCCTCCGATAACACAACGCTACTCAGATTTCTCAATTCTTTTTTCCATCGATAAAGACAAAAAAAATGTTTTTGCAAAAGAAATAAAAATAAAACGCGTTTTATAAAAACAAAAATATTTCGGCAAATATAAAAAGAAAACATACGTTGTAACAATTGTATTATAAAATTCTTGACAATTGCGGGATTCGATCGGTGTACGCGGAGCCAATTTTATTTTTATTTTTTCTTTTTTTTTTATTCAATATCGTTCGATCAACAAAACGCGGCGAGTTTTACAATTAGTATTGAGATAAAAAGAATTTATCTGCGTGACTTTCGGATTGCACGATAACGTCAACGATATTGCCTTTGGCATTGACGACGATGCCAGAATTTTTGCTTTTAATTGAAATTGAAAAAAAACGCAAAAAAAAAAAGTTTGCGCATTTTTGGTTCGAAGAGAAAGTTGTAAACAAGAACTTTTTTTTTTACAGAATTTGAAAGATTGATAACGTACGTCTTATTTGTTTATTTAATTTTTAATTCGCGAAATTATTTCAATTATTTTGATTTTAATTATTTGGGAAATTTGGATAATTGATTTTTTAAATATTTCTTTTTTCTTTTTGAGGAAATTGGATTGGATTTTGTTTTGTTAATATTTCGGTTTACAATATTTTAAAATATTTCTTTCATTAGAAACAACATTGTTTTTTATTGGGAAATTGGATAATTGAATTTTTGTTTTGTTTTCTTAAATTTTGAATTCACGTCGGTTGGAGAAAAGAAGTGGAATTCAGGCGTTTGGATGCGACGCCTGGCGCGTGTTGACTTTGTACCGCGCGTTCACAGCCCCAGGCAATGGCCGTGGTGGAAGGTCAGTCCGGAGAATTTTTTTTTAATCCATCCATTCGTGCATATAGCGTCCACAGCTCGCCTGGACTCTCTCGTAAGTGAGCGAAGGTCACGGATACACCGGCTTATTTTGACCTTCGTCACTTTGGTCCGGCTGCTGTAATTTTTTTTTAATTATAAAATTTTCTTTTTTTTTTTAATTTTTTTATTTTTTATTACTTGGCTCGAGCTGGACGGTTCCACTCTGGTATAGTTTTGAACAAAGCGTGAGAGAGAGAGAGAGAGAGAGAGGGAGAGAGAGGAATAGATTTTTATATATATTTCGTTCAAGACAATTTTTTTTTATTTTATGAACGTGTTTTTCTCACGTCGCGATGAATTCTTTCTTTTTGTTGAATGAACAGGTTTATTGTTAGTTTGTTGTTTCATTTGGAACTTGTTTCGTCCATTATTTTCTCGACGGAAAGTTTTGCTTCGTTTTTTTGTAATTTGTAAACATTTGTCGATATTTTTTTTTATGCTTATCGTCCAAATTTTCCATTCGAAAATTATTAACTTTTTATTTAGTTTGTTGATTAATTAATCAACTATTAAGTAATTAATTAATTAGTTTATTTTTCTATTTATTTTTTTATTTATTTGTTTATTTATTTATTTTTATATTTATTTATTTATTTATTTATTTATTTATTAGTTTATTTATTTGTTTATTTGTTTGTTTATTTATTTATTTATTTATCTATTTATTTATTTGTTTATTTGTTTGTTTATTTATTTATTTATTTGTTTGTTTATTTATTTGTTTATTTATTTTTCTATTTATTTATTTATTTATCTATTTATTTATTAGTTTATTTATTTGTTTATTTGTTTATTTATTTATTTATTTATTTATTTGTTTGTTTATTTATTTATTTATTTATTTGTTTATTTATTTATTTGTTTGTTTATTTATTTGTTTATTTATTTATTTATTTATTTATCTATTTATTTATTTATTTGTTTGTTTATTTATTTATTTATTCATCTATATATTCACTTGTTTATTTAGCTTTTTTTTCGCGTTAAACAAAATTTATCGTTTTCAATCCGTTAACAAAAAAAAACCTCTGTATATTTTCCATTACCAAAGAAATCCCGCGGTATCTGAGCGATTTTTCGTGAAAGTCGTTCTTTTATCAACCGCGAACGATTGTCTCTTCGTCCGGTAATATATTCGACGCAAAAACGTGGATGAATCCGTGATCGCAAAGAACCGCGTGAAAAGATCGTCGACCTCATCCGGCCTCGTGGACGAGCGTGATCGGAATAGGCCCTTGAAGCTTATGGTGATTTTTCCATCTCGTACGAGGACCGAACTTTCAACTAAAATAAAAAAAAAACAAATAAAACAAAATTCATAAAAAAAAAATGATATTTGCTTTAAAGATAATTTTTATTTTCGTCACTCGCGCGTTTCTCATGAATTATAATAACTGCGTCTTTTCCTCAAAAAGGATTCCACAAAGTCGAGACAAAATTCCACGCTCGACCGTTGTGAAACTACGTCGTTCTTGCCTCAGCGTGAAATTAAAATAAATAGTCGGTGCGAGGAAGGTTACAGGTGCGCGAGCGAAACACACACGCGCGAATGTGTAAATAGCTTATTCCATCTACGTTTTAATATTTCTCGTTTTTTTTTCCCGTAGACTCCTCGTTTCCCATCGGCTCGATAGGGAAGTCATGGACGAGAAATTTGTAGATCTTGAGAAGTTGAGACAGAGAGAATCAGGAAGAGACGTTGAGAAAACGACTTTATAATTAAACGTAGGGTCGTTTTGTAATAACAATTAAAATTAAGAATATTTATTAACGAAACTATCACGACGAAGGTAATGAAATATTTTTCTATGGAGAATATTTAAACATTTTATTCACGTCTCTGTCTGTTTTCTCATTCTTATCGATTCACAGTTTTACATTTTGGCTCCTCCATTTTCCTAATTTTTGAACTGAGAAGAAAATTAAAATGTAAATAATTACATCAATAATAATTATATAAACGTAGTATTAATATCAATAATAATATTGTAATAATAATAATTTGCTCGATGGGGAAGTCATGGACGAGAAATTTGTAGATCTTGAGAAGTTGAGACAGAGAGAATCAGGAAGAGACGTTGAGAAAACGACTTTATAATTGAACGTAAGGTCGTTTTGTAATAACACGAAATTAAGAATATTTATTAACGAAACTATCACGATGAAGATAATGAAATATTTTTCTATGGAGAATATTTAAACATTTTATTCACGTCTCTGTCTCTTTTCCCATTCTTATCGATTCCCAGTTTTACATTTTGGCTCCTCCATTTTCCTAATTTTTGAACTGAGAAGAAAATTAAAATGTAAATAATTACATCAATAATAATTATATAAACGTAGTATTAATATCGATAATAATATTGTAATAATAATAATTTGCTCGATGGGGAAGTCATGGACGAGAAATTTGTAGATCTTGAGAAGTTGAGATAAAGTGAATGAGGAAGAGACGTTGAGAAAACGACTTTATAATTGAACGTAAGGTCGTTTTGTAATAACACGAAATTAAGAAAATTTATTAACGAAACTATCACGATGAAGATAATGAAATATTTTTCTATGAAGAATATTTAAACATTTTATTCACGTCTCTGTCTCTTTTCCCATTCTTATCGATTCCCAGTTTTACATTTTGGCTCCTCCATTTTCCTAATTTTTGAACTGAGAAGAAAATTAAAATGTAAATAATTACATCAATAATAATTATATAAACGTAGTATTAATATCGATAATAATATTGTAATAATAATAATTTGCTCGATGGGGAAGTCATGGACGAGAAATTTGTAGATCTTGAGAAGTTGAGACAAAGAGAATGAGGAAGAGACGTTGAGAAAACGACTTTATAATTGAACGTAAGGTCGTTTTGTAATAACACGAAATTAAGAATAATTATTAACGAAACTATCACGACGAAGGTAATGAAATATTTTTCTATGGAGAATATTTAAACATTTTATTCACGTCTCTGTCTCTTTTCCCATTCTTATCGATTCCCAGTTTTACATTTTGGCTCCTCCATTTTCCTAATTTTTGAACTGAGAAAGAAATTAAAATGCAAATAATTACATCAATAATAATTATAAAAACGTAGTATTAATATCAATAATAATATTGTAATAATAATAATTTGCTCGATGGGGAAGTCATGGACGAGAAATTTGTAGATCTTGAGAAGTTGAGACAAAGAGAATGAGGAAGAGACGTTGAGAAAACGACTTTATAATTGAACGTAAGGTCGTTTTGTAATAACAATTAAAATTAAGAATATTTATTAACGAAACTATCACGACGAAGATAATGAAATATTTTTCTATGGAGAATATTTAAACATTTTATTCACGTCTCTGTCTCTTTTCCCATTCTTATCGATTCACAGTTTTACATTTTGGCTCCTCCATTTTCCTAATTTTTTAACTAAGAAGAAGAATTAAAATGTAAATAATTACAATAATAATAATTATAAAAACGTAGTATTAATATCAATAATAATATTGTAATAATAATAATTTGCTCGATGGGGAAGTCATGGACGAGAAATTTGTAGATCTTGAGAAGTTGAGACAGAGAGAATCAGGAAGAGACGTTGAGAAAACGACTTTATAATTGAACGTAAGGTCGTTTTGTAATAACAATTAAAATTAAGAATATTTATTAACGAAACTATCACGATGAAGATAATGAAATATTTTTCTATGAAGAATATTTAAACATTTTATTCACGTCTCTGTCTCTTTTCCCATTCTTATCGATTCCCAGTTTTACATTTTGGCTCCTCCATTTTCCTAATTTTTGAACTAAGAAGGTAATTAAAATGTAAATAATTACATCAATAATAATTATAAAAACGTAGTATTAATATCAATAATAATATTGTAATAATAATAATAATAATAGTCATCGAGTTAGAACGATGACGATGAATCGTCGAGCAGCTGTAGGAATCGAGCAAACAATTTATAATTCAACGACGCTGTCGGCATCGACCACGAGGCCTTTATGACGCTCGAAGGGGCCTCGTGCGCGTAGCAATCAAGGCGGATAGGCAAAAAAATCTGTTTATGAAAACATAAAACGTACCACCACATGCGTAGATGTTTATTTTATTTCCTATAGGAACTCGGCGTCGACGTGAAATTCATTCGATGCTCTTTTTCCTCTTTGTGTCTGGAAGAAATATTTGCGAATCGTGTCAATTTTCGCGACTGAATATTTTGCTGGAACATTTAACAAAGCTAATTCTCTTTGTATTTCTGTTTCATGTTTGCATCAAACAGAGAGCTGGACTCTTCCTCTCACGGATGTCCTCTCGGTGACTTACGGCGATGATTGGATGCGCGAGACGAAAGTTCCTGTTCAAAGCGACAAGGAGAGTCCAAATTTACCGTCCTCACCGTCTGGAAACAACGCTACAACGTCGACGAACTTTGTTCTGTATTATGCCGTGCGAGGTCCGAAGAACAAGTGGCGTCATCACAGCGTTACTATGAGCCACACGGATCCACGCCAGGTTGCGTCCTGGGTGAAAACGATTAAAAATTATCTATACGGTTAGTTAGCGATCGTTAAAGCTGCGATGAGTTAGTTACACTTAGTCGTATCGAAAATACCGCAAAATCTAGTCAAATTATCGATAAGCTTCTCCGATGCGTTTTATTATCTTTTAATCAATCGAGAATTGCGTACTTCGTTTTTGATATTGTAAGTTTAATTTCAAGAACGATATTCGTCCGTTTGCGTTTAAGCGATAAGAGCGATTATTGTAAATTGTAAGATAAGAAAGTATCGCTATAGTCCAGCTCAGGGAAATATCGCGACGGTCCAATTTAGCGGATTATTTTTAGATAGCTCGTATCGCAGAAAATACCGCAAAACCTAGTCAAATTATCAATAAGCTTCTCCGATGCGTTTTATTATCTTTTAATCAATCGAGAATTGCGTACTTCGTTTTTGATATTGTAAGTTTAATTTCAAGAACGATATTCGTCCGTTTGCGTTTAAGCGATAAGAGCGATTATTGTAAATTGTAAGATAAGAAAGTATCGCTATAGTCCAGCTCAGGGAAATATCGCGACGGTCCAATTTAGCGGATTATTTTTAGATAGCTCGTATCGCAAACTAAAAGTCTAATTTAAGAGACTATTGATAGTACGAATATAGTTTGCTTTGGACAAAGAGTTTGTTTACATTGTAAAAAATCATTATATCGAGCGCGAATCTGTAAGATAGTTCGACCTAGTTCCTCGCGGTACGCGAAGAGTTTATTTTCATAGTGAAAAATCGTTGGTATCGGGCGAGCATCTGCATATCGCAATATTCGCAATGCAACTTCCTTGTTCGCTGTTATAGTAATTATCACGGCCTCGAGAGGATGATACCGAAGCAACGCTACGTCACGCAAACTTCTCGACTCGTTCGTAAAGCGAAGTATGACTGCGTGTGTATAGACCGGTCGACGATGTTTCGTAACATCCTCTCTTCTTTCTTTCTCTCCCTCCCTCTCTCTCTCTCTCTCTGACTCTCTACAAGCATCGTTCGTTTCCACCTAAACCTCTTCCTCCGGTGTCACGCCGTTCATTATTAATAAATGGCACGGCGACCACAATTTACCCTTCTACCTCCACCGCCGAGCTATTCCAGCCTAACTATAAAATACCGCAGAGAGAAAGAACCAACAAATAAGAAAAACGTAGTTATTACCTACACGAAGGAGATACGAATCGAGGCGGAGAGATTGTGGGATCGGATTAAGGGGTAACGAGGACAGATGTTGCAACCGAAATAGAAATACGGAGTAAAGAAAAAAGAATTATTCTGCAATTTTATTGTACAAAGTTGTGCGAGAGTCGTGAGAGTTGCGAGTATCGAGCGAAATTCCGAGGAAAATTAAACGCTCGATTGCGCAAGCGAATTTTCTTCTTCATCGTTTAGTTTCATAATTTGTTATTTTTTACTCGAACACGCGGATCGGATAATAAGTGGAATGTTATTGAAGCGATTGCATTGATGCGCGTGTAAGAAACGTAGGGCAATGGCAAACTGACCCAATTCAATTTTCAATGTTTATCCGCGTCTTCGTCTCTGCCTCTATAACGTCCAAGGACGAGTATCAAATTTGCATTTGATCGGACGAGAATTTTGGTCAAACTGTTATCGATTTCGATCCGGTTGCTCGTATTATGAAAGAGAATAAGATATAGATATAATCAAATCTGTAGAAACGTGTCAAGGAGACTGTAATTAATGTGCTGAGGTTACAAAGTCGTGGGACGTTTTGGAGACTTTCCAAAAATGTTAAAAGTTTAATGCGCCAAGTCTGAATATCTCATCGCTTTTTGATTATGCAGAATTGCAAAAAATTTCTTGTTATCTCGAAAGCAATATTCCCATTCGCTTCTTGTTGCATTCCTAAGATTTGCTTCGAGTCTCATATATCAGAGAAAAGTGAATGGAAAGGCTTGCATCGATGTGGCAATTGTAGTCTCATACGACCTTTCGTTCCCTGCACACTTTTAGTCATTAACTGGTTTTTAACCGGAGTTGCTAAGGCGGTTGGCATTCGCTATTCTTGCATGTAGGAACGAGGAACGAAAAAAGTATAATTCAATTTAGACATTTGCTCGGTTGTCTGACGTTTTATTCTTTTTCCTTACAGGACTGACTCAACGACCCAGAAAGATAATGTTCTTCGTAAATCCTTTTGGTGGCAAGAAAAAAGGAATGAAAATATGGGAGAAGGAAGTCCAGCCTTTAATGCACATAGCGGGTATCGAGACGAAAATGGTGATGACCGAGAGTGCTGGACATATTAGAGACACACTGCTCACTGCGAATTTGGACGACGTTAATGTGAGTACAAAAATGCATCGTCCGGACTAGATTTTGATACAGAAATTTCTGACTTTCTGTTTGTAATAACAAAAATATTTATCATTGAATATTTTCTTTAATAATTGATGTTTTGAATTAATTACAATTTTTTATATTTGGAATCCAGGCAGTTGTCTGCGTCGGTGGCGATGGAACTTTTGCCGAGGTGTTCAATGGTTTAGTGCTTCGCGCTGCCAAGGATCATGACGTCGATCCGAACGACAGCGAGGTGAATTTTCCAGCTCTGAAATTGCCGGTGGGAGTTATACCGAGTGGTAGTACGGACACGGTCGCTTACAGTCTTCATGGGACGACGGATGTCGAGACCGCTGCGATACACATCATATTCGGTGACACCGCCGGTCTCGATCTCTCCTCGGTTCATAGTAATCGCAGTTTGCTCAGAATGTACGCTAGTATGCTGAGTTACGGTTATCTCGGTGACGTCATACGAGAAAGCGAGAAATTTCGTTGGATGGGACCTCAGAGATACGATTATTCAGGTTTCAAGAAAATAATAGCCAACAAGGGATACAGCGGTGAGATCGAGCTGCTCTCGGATCCTTGTCATCCTGCTGAGAGCACAAAGTGCATGAAAAATTGTAATCGTTGCGTACAGCACATGCACAAGACGGTGCCCGATAAAGAAATATCGAGTGAGTTAACTCATTGTTTGTCGATGTATCTTTAATAATCGATCCTGCGTGTATAACGATTAGGCTCGAGGAATTAATATTGATTTTCGTTACAGGATGGCTCACCGTTCGTGGAAAATTCTTCATGGTCAATGGGGCTAACGTGTCGTGCGCCTGTTCGAGAAGTCCACAGGGTTTCAGTCCTCACTGTCACATCGGTGATGGCTGTGTCGACGTTATTCTAGTCCGACATACATCGTTATTCAACAATATAAGAATGCTGTTACGGCTCAGTAGCAAACAAAAGACTCTGGTTATTATTCGTATTTCGTTCATACTCTTCCTCTTTTTATCATTTATATTGCATTTTCGTTTCTTTCGATCAAGTTCGTTTAACATGTTACTCTTGCAAAAATGAATCTTCGTTTTGATTTTATTGTTATCGTTTTTGTTTTTAAATTACAGTACGACTTGCCGTTTGTCGAAGTCTACAGAGCGCGCGAATTCACATTCCGAGCCTTGCCCTCGTCGCCATCGCTCAATGCAATTTCCACGTCTCGTATGAACTCTTCGATGAGCGTTTGGAATTGCGACGGCGAGGTTATCCAAGACTCTAACGTTAAGATCAGGTAAACAGTGTTATATTTTACTCAAAGTCTCTCGTTACTTGTCTCGTTGAATATATATTTTCTTAAACATATGTTCTTTTTCTATGCACCTAGGGTACACTGCCAGCTATTAAAGGTTTATACGAGGAGAGTCCAAGAACCGATAGAGGAACCGAGTTGTTTCTGTTCTCTCTAAGCGTAAAAAAAGTCGAAGAAAACGAAACGAAGAACCCGACGAGCACGAACGTCTGGATTTTCTCACGATTATTCTTTAGAACAGGCGCTCTCTCTTTTCCTCTCTCTCACTCGTTGTCGAGCAACAATTTTTTCCGATTTCTTTTCAAAGAGTTCCTTGGAAATACTTGCCGCACGCTTTTTCTGTACGTGCTAAGAAAAGAAAAATCAGGTTAACCACGCGCTTAATTAGGTAACGGATAAATATATGAGCGCCGAGTCGTTCATCGCCGAAATATACGGAGCTTCAAGCGTGTTTTTTTATAACTAGTTTGTAAAAGGTGAGGGTGCGTTTATAACGGTTGCTGCCCCCCCCCCCCCCCCCATATTGATCCCTCGGTGGGATTTGCGTATTCTGGTATTTAAAGAGAGAATAAAAGAAACTGAACGGTCACAATGCCGGACGAGACTCCATGAAAATGTTGCTCATCGCGTGGGATACTTTAGAATTTTTACCCTTTGATTTAGGTTCGAAACCGAAACTGCAGTAATTAAACAAATAGGTATTTTCTTCTCTCTCTCTCTCTCTCTCTCTTTTTTTTTAAATATATATAATATGTATTTTAAATGTCGCCGAAGTATTCGAATTGAGAATTGATATTTTGTGATAGAGAGACGAAGTTGTATTTGAAGGAACTTTTGTGGCGTTGACAGTATCGAAGATGTCTTCGATTAAACGGATCGCGAAATATTAGAGGCTCGTGAAACAAACAAGTGTAAAGTTAGTTAAGAATTTTGTTGTTGTTTTATCCCATACTTAACAGAACGAGCATTTAGCTGATTTATTGAACTTCTCGGTCTAGAATTGCCGATAATTCCCCGATACGATTAATCTTTTATAGCTCGAACGCTAGCAAATCTTATCGTTTTGGCTGCTCAAGTGCAAACAAAGTAATCGTAATAATGTCATGTTCTTTTTTTTTTTGTTTTCACCACGCTCGACATATCCGAAATAATTTTAAAAAGTCATACAAGCAAACAAAGTTCCCTGAACAATCGACGAAGAAACAAAAGAGAACAAACAATACATAATAGGGTAAAACCCGCACAAGCTTTATAGGGAAAAACGTACCAATTGAACGTTCGACGGTACACAGGCTGTACTCGTAGAAACTCCCGTAGCACAATAATAATAATAATAATAATGATAACGATAATACCAATTAATTTAATTATAATTATAATTTATATACATACTATATTTTACTTACGAAAGAAAAAACAAACAAAACAAAACAAAAAACTATTTACGGTAATCAAGAAAGTTGGCGAATCATTGTGATAAAATTGCTACGAATGATATAAATTATTGTACTCGTCGTTTTGTAAAACACGTCGTGAGTGTTACGAGCGACGACAGGGGACACGATGAAAATGCTGGCAGCATAATAAACAAATTGTACTAATTCACTTTCTACAAGAACTCCACGTCGTTGTTTCCTTGATCGTTCCTTCACTTTCGATTCTTAATGACACGCGCAAACACCCAGATTTTCGTTTCTTTCGTTCGACGATCGCGACGAGGTAAATGCAAGCGGATAGATCTAAGTTTCTTTCTTTTTTTTTTTATGTATTAAGAATTTTAATAATCAATATTGTCGGATATATAATACATAATATTAATTGAGACAGTATGGACACAACGTATAATTGGCGCGGTAAGGTGACAAAGAATCCTCACCTCGTGCCAATTTTGTTCATTTTTTTTTGTTTCTTATCGTTTTTCTCTTTCTCTCATTGTTTTGTTGTCGTTTTGTTTTTTTTTTACGTTTCTTCTTTTTTAGTGTATGTTTTTTTGGTTTTTGTTGTTTCTTTAAATCTCTAGAAGGGGGGGATGTCGTTGCAACCCACTCGGGACGAGGTTTCTTAGGAGGCTCACATATTTCTGTTCACTCATCGCTATCACGGTTTTTTGTTAACGTCTTTTTTCTTCTTCTTCTTCTCTTTCTCATTGTTTCTCTCATTTCTAATTATACACCCCCAACAACTTCCGACCCTCCGCCACTATCACCGGCTTCCGACTCATTTCTCTTGGTTTCCATAGCATTTTTCTTTCTTTTTTTTTTTTTGTTCTTCTCTCTCACGTTTTTCATCTCTTCCCTCGGTTTCGCCCCTACGAACCTTTTGCCACCTCAGTTTCGCGGCGCGCTTTATACTATTTAGTCTAATCCCTGATATATAACATGAACCTCGTTCACAATCGTACAAAAAAGGATCGTGAGACGAAAAATACATAATTTCGGACTGTCACGATCAACGGAAAACAAGAAAGAAAACAAACAAACAAAAACAAAAAACAAAACACCAACGCACCGACCCTCTCATCGCGTTTCTTTGTTCACTTGCGCTTGTATTTTTCTTTTTTACTCTTTTAATTCCAGCGTTAATTAGCCAATTTTTAATTCCACTTTACTCTCCCTCTACTTTTCTCATCTTAGCGTGCTTCGTCAATTCTTCGAGGACGCTCGATTTTTATTCTTGTTTTTTTTTTTTTTTTTTTTTTTTTATCGCTGGTTCTCTCTCGCATTTACCTACTTTGTACAACCATGCTACACAATGTGCTATTTTTTGCTCAATAAATATTCGATAAATATATCATTGTATTTTATATAATATATGTATATCGTTATAATTATTTATATATATATATATATATATATATATATAGTATTGCCGTATTAATATTAATAATAATCGCACTATTATCATCGTTGTTATTATTATTTTTATTAATATCATTATAAATTATTATTATTAATGTTATTAATATTATTATTATTATTATTATTATTAATATTATTATTATTATTATTCATTATTATTATCATCGTCCTCGTAGCCGCCATTTATATTTTCATTACCGCGCTCGCAAACTAATTTTGCTCTCATTTTTCTTTCTTTTATTTCGCGTTTCTTCTCTTTGGTTTAATTAATTTTTTTTTTTTTCGTTTTTCATTTTTTCAATATTTCTTTTATCAGCATTTTTCACAAATTGCTAATTTAGCTCGTCGAATATTCGATAACGATTATCGCTACGGTAAATCCTTTCTTCCCTCGATTCTTTTGGTTGCTTCGTTTTTTTTTTTCACTTTTTTTTTTTTGTATTTGTTTCGTTTTCTTTTTTCTGAATTTTTTGTTTTTTTTTTAGCTTCGTGTATAATATAAATTTATATTCGTTTACAAAGTCGGTTCGGTCGCGAGAGTCTCTCTCGTCGATCGCTAATTAACTTCTCGCCTCAATTTCACTTTTTGTTCTCGCTCGTATATATTTTGTTATATAAAGCTCTACTTAACTGTATATATTTGTTTTTTTGTTGTTGTTGTTGTTGTTGTTGTTTATTTCGTTAATTTTATTTGTTGTCGTTAATTTATTATTTTTAATTTTTTACTTCGTTTCTTTTTCTTTTTCTTCTTTCTCATCGGAATTGGTTTCTCGTTTATTTTCTCATTTTTGTTTTTCTTCGTTTTGCTCGTTGTTTCTATCTCCCTTCTCGTTATATGCCACCTCGTCTATACGCTATTCAGTCGACTGCACGCGAGCATCGTAAATTAATAAATCTCGTCAAATTCACAAGGGTGACCAGGGCGCCTCGTCGATACTTCTTCTTGCTTTTTATTTTTCTTTCTTTTTTTTTTATTTCTCGAGAACTAACGCTAAAATATATATATTAGTTGACCGATGACGCACGGTTATCGTTTCTTTCTTGTTTTTTTTTTTCGTTTTCTTAAGGGGTTAATCGATCTGAAGGCTGAAAAATATAGCAAGCTTTCGGATTTTTTTTTCATAGAAAGTAAACAACATATCGAAATTTGGTAAAAAGGTCCTTATTATACAAGTATCGAGCACTGTTTATAAATTTTATCAGAGCTGTAGTAAACAAAATGGCGGCTTTTCAGCATTTTTATGGTCGAGGCCATAACTGTTGCAATTTAAAAGCTACGATAAGGAACCAAAAAGTATTCGATAGAGTATGATAACAGTTTCGATCTTACGTAGGATTTTTTTTTTATATCGCATAGTTCAAATGTTATTAACAATTTTCTTGCACTTTTTTTATGTTTTGTGGAAATTCTTGTTCAACAACGCGTTACTTTTGCAAAAATCAATTTAATAAATAAATCCTATGTAGGATCGAAGCTCTTATCATACCCTATCGAATTCTTTTTGGTTCATTATCGTAGCTTTGGAATTGCCGTAGTTATGGCTTCAACCAGGTAGCAACGAAAAAGAAAAGAACTCAGCCGGGAAAATGCTGGGAAGTCGCCATTTTGTTTAGTACAGTTCTAAAAAAATTTATAAACAGTATTCAATACTTGTACAATAAACCCCTTTTTACCAAATTTCGATATCTCGTTTAGTTTCTTTGAAAAAAAATCCCAAAGTTTGCTATATTTTTCTAGACAATTTTTCCCCCTTCAAGTCTTATTTTTCCTTCCTTTTTTTATTGAGTATTGTTTTTCTTTCATTCCTTCGAAACAACCCTTACGTAGAAAAAAAAAACAGGCGTTCTTCTCTCGCACGAGACGATCGATCGTTAAATCACACACGTCGTACGGTACAAAATCGTTCGCGAAACAGAAATTTTTCGTTTTAGTTTTCATTTTTTTTTTTTTTTTTTTTTTTTTTCATTTTCATTGTAATTTTTTGCTGGTTTTTTTTCTTGTTTCATTTTTTTTTCTTCTATTAATAATGCACTTTCGGTTCAAGGCAGCTCGAGACGCTGTACAAGGGGTTTCTCGTTACCCGATGGACTCTTTTTCGCGGAAATTCATTAATCACTTTCTCTCTTTTATTTTCGTTCACTCTCTCTCTCTCTCTCTCTCTCTCTCTCTTTTATTACTCGGCAAAATTATAAAGATTGAGCGCGATTTTTTGAAAAAAAAAAAAAATTGTCCCATTTTGATTTTATCATTCTTCCCACACTTTATTCCCTCCTCCTCTTCTTCCATTCCATCGCGTCGTCCCCCGTATCATCGCGTTTTATAAATTTAGCCTGCGAAAATTCGTCTTTTTTTCTTTGTTTGTTTGTTATCGTTTATTTTTATTTTCTTTTTGTTTTTTTTTTTTCGTTTATTTATGAATTTTTTTCTTTCCTTTCTTCTTCCTTCGTTATTCACTAGCGTTTTCTAATCGTCGTCTAACACGCGAGTGTCCTAAGGACCTAAGAATTCTTAATTCAACAACTATCGGTTTATCTCGCGTTTTTTTCGAATAACGCAAATTGCATCGATTCGCTAAACGTTAATTGGTGGCCGTCGTTATCGACGATTCTTCTCGAGTTTTTCACTTAACAGCTACGGGCTTTTGCTTTCTCCTTACCGTCACGATCACATTACATTTTCTTTTTTTTGTTGTTGTTTTTAATATTACGTACGATTTTGAATTTAAAAACTTTGTTCTTATTTTTCACTCTTTTTTTGTTTGTTGTTGTCGTCTGTTTCTATCGGCGCGAGAAATAAAATACACAATCGTCATCTTATCTTGCCACAAATTTTTCTTTCTATTACAAAACTTTATCTCGCTCCTTGGTCTATTTTAAATCTTCTTAATGGAAGGACGACGAAAAGAAGGAACAAAATTGTGATAGCGATAACGAAGAAGAACAAGTTTTTGTTTTTTGTTTTTTTGTGTTTTTTTGTGTGTTTTTTTTTACGGTACACTGTCCCGGGCCACCCTGTTATCTTATTATTTTCCTCGGTTTTCCTTACTTCTTGTTTATCTCTCCTTTTATTTTTCGTTTCTTTGCTTTCTGTTTGTTTGTTTTTTTCTGTCGCGTGACGAAGACTGACGAGTGCATTATATATATTGACGTTATCATTATCGTTAATTAATTAATTCGTGGTTTTTTTTTTTTTTTTTTTTTTTTTGGGATTTTCTTTCTGTCTTATTTTGACATTTTTTGTTAATTTTTTCATAGAAAAAAAAACTTCAGTTTACAATTAAAGTTTCATCGATACTTCGGCTGTCTCTTGACCGCAGTTTGTAATTGGCATCAAATTTTTTAATAATTTTTGTTTTTTTTGGTTTTTTTTTTTTCGTTTATTGCTCAACGCACTCTAACTCTACTTTTTTCTGTCTCTTGGCTATTTTTTCGTGTGAATTCTCCGTTTTCTTTATGCTTTTTCATTCTTGTCTCGACTTTCTTTTCTCATTGTTATTTATATATTTTCATTTTCAAGCCAGTATGCGACTTTACGTTTTATGCGTGAGATTCTTTGTTTTTTTTTTGCGACGAGACAAGTCCTAACCTTTTCTTCCTCTTTACAAACGCGAATATCTAAATTGTTAGTTAAATATAATATAATTCAGCACTTTCGTTATAGATATTTACATTGTTTCTTCTCTCTCTCTCTCTCTCTCTCACTCACTCACTCTCTCGTACGAGCTATAGCGAGTAATTTTTCGTTTTCCTTCATCATTGTTTATACCGTTATTCAGTAATTGGTGTGATGGAATTTAGTTTTAGTTTAGCAATAGCTTCTTATTGGTTCTCTCTCTCTCTCTCTCTCTCTCTCTCTCTTGCTCTCATTCTCCTCCTCCTCTTCTTTTAGTTCGCAATTATACGTTTAGTAGTTAGAGCGTTTTTACTAGTAAATTAGTAAATAGTAGTAAGTGGTATATAACCGTTATTAGTTAGTTTTTCGCAAATAGTCGATAGTGTTAATGGTAGCAGTTAACAATAGATAATCGTTGGTATATTTAATCAGTTTTAATCGGTATAGTGGTGGTGGTGGTGGTGGTGGTTGTGGCGGCGGCGTCGGTCATGGGTGATAATTTTTCAATTATCGCAATTATCGTATAACATTATTTCTATAAATAATAATAATCAATAATCAATAATCAATAATAATAATAATAATAATAATAACATTTCGTTAGTCGTTAATGTATTAGTTGTAGTAGTGAGGAGCAGCACTTTTAGCATTTACACTTTTATTTAACTCTTTCCCCATAACTTATAATAATATCCTGTCTCCTGCATAATTCGCACTCGTTCCTCGAGGCTGTGAGATTTTTCTTATACCCTCGCGTCGATATTCGTCCATTGGCCATAACGACAATGTAAAATCTCTCTTCGTATAACATAAAATTCAAATTAAAAAACAAAAAAAATAGAAATGACAGGCGAGGCTCGAGGGAAATGAAATAATAATAAAAAAAACAAAAAGAATAAAAGTAAAGAAAGAAAAAGAATGATAAATAAAAAAATTCGCAATGAAACGATCAATGTCTTATTTTGATCAACAATAAAACTCGTTCGAACATCAATCGTTCATTCGTTAATTAAACAAACCAAAAGCTGCCGGAAGATTTAATAAAACCATATACATTATACAGATATATATATATATATATATATATATATAGAACTTATGGATTACATATGTAAATATATAATCCTCGTATTAAATAAAAATACGACTAACTCGTTGTGTTCACGTTGTTTTGTATGTATCGCTTTTTCTTTTTTCTCGTTTTGTTTTCCTTTTAATAATAATATTAATTATCTTTATAAAACTCAGTTGTTTTTGTTGTTGTTGTTGTTTTCCTTCTAAGAAATAAATTAAAGTTTAACGGGCATTCTGGGATCGGGACGGTGGAGGGGTGAGGGAATTTCCTAATCGTAGATTGGACGATATATAATGTATTAGCTAAACAGCCTTGGCGATATATTATTAGGACGAGCACCCTTTCAAGCTTATCTAAAAAAAACAAAAAAAGAAGAAAAATACGACAAACTCAAGCCTTTTTTTTTGTCACCTACGTTACAACTTATCCGCTTTTTCTTCTCACATAATTTTTTTGCGTTTCTCACAGCGAGCAATAATTCTTCTCGATTTTTATTTTCTCTTTGTTTTCAAGCGTTTACTCAGGATTCGGGCTCGAGTTCAAGCATTCACGTAGGAAGTTACGAAATCCGGACGATTAACGTTTCGTTTCATTGTTTCCTCGTCACATTTTCATAAAATATCGTTGGTTTTCGTTACCCCGTCCGGGCCTCGGCGTCGTGTCCGTCGACGAAAAATAAAAGAAAACATTCTCGAATAATGATATAGTACAATTTATTGTTCAGCTGCCAATAAGGGCAAAAAATTCGTTCGTGTGATTCTCTAATCTCCATCGTTACTTTATCCTTTTGTTCATCGTTTCGTTTGGCTCCTTCGCGTTTATTCTCCATTCTTCATTTGAGTATTTTTTTAACATTTTTCTTTTTGTTCGTTTGTTTTATATTAAATATTTACTTTGTGTAGGTTTTTCGTATTTTCTTTTCTTATTCTTCTTCTTTTGGTTTTCTCACAATCCCTCTCTTTCTCTCTCTCTCTCTCTGTTTCTAGCTAGCAGCTTTCGTCGACTAGTCAGCACTAGTCCGTACTAGTTTTAGCACTAGCCCGAGGCATTAGGCATAAACAATGTATTAAAACGAGTTCCTTATCATCAATGTTTATATTATCTTTTTATTTTTTTTTGGTTTTTGTTTTCCGTTTCTTTTTCGAATTTGTAATTCCATCGTCATTACGGTATTAAATTTGCCATTTGGGCCAAATTCCACGACTACGATCACGTGGGTTTTCGAGTAAATTTTCCTCATCTTCGTTCTCTACGACCTCTCGGTAAATTTTCTTCGCTATAACTCTAGGATTTTCGTTTTGCCACTTTTCTCGTTTCTCTCTGTTTTTTTTGTCTCACATCGAGGTCATCTAGTAACAAACGCTTAATAATAATCAAGGCAATAAATTGTTTTTTCTTTTTTCGTTTTTTTTTTTTCTTTCATAGGCCTGTGCGTTCTTCGCCTCTCGCTCATCGACTGTTCTCTATCTTTTTGTGTTTCTTTTTTTTTATCTTCGAGAACTCTCGCTGGAAGACCTTTCTACGTATTAATGTATTTCTGTATGTTTGTTTGTGTCTGTGTGTATATGCGCGGGGGTGTGTATGGGCAGGGGATGAATATTGGAAGTAGGGACAAACCGACCAAGAGGATTACAAAGAGGGACGCATGTAGTAGGTGGGAGGAGGGACAAAGTTTGGGTATATTTTTGCGTTTTTTTTCTTTTGTTTCTCACTCACGCGTCGGGCGTCCCGAACGAACGCATTGTTTTTGTGTTTTAGTTTTCTTTGTTTGTTTATTATTTGTTTTAATCTTTGAGCAGCACAAGGAAGATCGAGAGATCGCTCTCTCGTAGTAGTCTTCCCTCGAACGTAATTTTCATTTTTTTATATTTTTCTTTTTTTTTTTTTTCATTTTTTTTTCTTGAGCGCAATTTTCTTTCCGTCTCGCGTAAATCGGTCGGGGGAAATTTGAAAAAAAGTCTCGTTGACCACCGACCGTGGACGAGAGAGGATTATAATCGTTCTCTGTTTTTGTTTTGTTTACTGCGCTCGAACGTAAACCTTCGCTAGTCTCGCGTATCTGGCAAGATGTTCGAGCAAAAGCGCGAGCAACGAGTCGCGGGCGACGATCGCTTCGACGAATATACATAATAATACATTTTTTCGCATTGGGGTGAGGTCGCGACCCCGGTGTCACGGGGGAGACTTTGGCCGTCCACTCTTGTCCTGCATCACTTGCTGCTGAGACTGTTGTTGTTGTTGTTGTTGCTGTTGTTGTTGTTGTTGTTGTTGTTGCTGTTGTTGTTGCTGCTGTTGTTGTTGTTGCTGATGTTGCTGTTGCTGTTGATGATGATGGGACGTTGGATCTTGCGACACTCCGAGGTCGTTGCCCATCATACCCCCGGACCCGCCTTTGTCCACGACGCCGCTCGTGTGCACGGGATGGAAGTATCGTTCTGAAAGTAGTAAACTGGATTTTTAATTCCACGCGATGATCTTTCGCCAGGATCGTCAGGTTGTCATTGTATCGACTGCCAAAAGTCAAGAGTCTTCTTTCATT
Organism: Netelia melanura; assembly: GCA_964007305.1. Lineage (NCBI taxonomy): Eukaryota > Metazoa > Arthropoda > Insecta > Hymenoptera > Ichneumonidae > Netelia > Netelia melanura. Next base: position 6,771,862 of record OZ023258.1, read on the forward strand.
GTTATTAATTTAGAATTTTTTCTTTTAGAGTTCAACAAATGTTTCTTTTCTTTAATTGCTAATTTTGTGATACAGGTGTTTTTTTTTTTAAATTTTAGATCGAAGTGATTTGGAGAAAGAGTTGTTTTGTTGTTGTTAAACGTGGCTTTGAGTTTAAAGAGTTTGGAAAGAAATATGGAAAGTATTTTTAAAAGAAAGTGTGGATTGTTTTGGAGATTTTTGTTTACGATTTGAAGAGTTTGGATCTTTAGGCGGTCCATACCGACGACATTCGTGCGTTTCGATATTAATCGACGCGTGATTGGCATCAAAAAATCGTCGATCATTGGGTGGATCGAGATGGAAGAACTCACCCTCGTCCATCGCCGAGGGTGGCTCGCCCGGTGTACCCGCTATTATCGGCGCGATCATGTTGTAATCGTCCTCGAGATTGATGAATGGCGCTGTGTTCCAACGTGGCGGTACGTTCGAGACCGTCCTTTGAGTTGCCACGGGCCTCGTTACCGAGACGGGCGACGAGAAGAGGGACAGATTCGTGGGGGAAATCACACCGGACATCGAACTTATCGTCGGGTACGTGAATATTTGCTGCGAATATTGTAAAAGCGAGAATTATTTTGAGCGAATAGTTTTTCGTATGTTTTATAATGTTTGATATATTTCATAATGTTTTTTAGTATCATGTGGTAGTTTGTAATAGTTTATATTAGAATATTGTAATATTTTCTAATGGTTTGCTATATTTTGAAACATTTTCCAACAATTTTTAATATTTTTGAATATTTTTCGACGTTTTTGAATAGTTTCGATATTTGCGAATATATTTTTTTATTTTTGAATAGTTTTCGATATTTTTGAATGTCTTTGTGATATTTTTCAATAGTTTTCGATATTTTCGAATAGTTTTCGATATTTTCGAATATTTGTCGATATTTGTAAATATTTTTCGATTTTTTTAAATAGTTTTGGATACTTTTGAACAGTTTTCGATATTTTCGAATATTTGTCGATATTTTTCAATAGCTTTCGATATTTTCGAATAGTTTTCGATATTTTCGAATATTTGTCGATATTTTTAAATATTTTTCGATTTTTTAAAATAGTTTTGGATATTTTTGAACAGTTTTCGATATTTGTCGATATTTTTCAATAGCTTTCGATATTTTTGAATAGTTTTGAATATTTTCGAATATTTGTCGATATTTTTAAATATTTTTCGATTTTTTTAAATAGTTTTGGATATTTTTGAACAGTTTTCGATATTTTCGAATATTTGTCGATATTTTTCATTAGCTTTCGATATTTTTGAATAGTTTTGGATATTTTTGAATATTTGTCGATATTTTTCAATAGCTTTCGATATTTTTGAATAGTTTTGGATATTTTTGAATAGTTTTGGATATTTTTGAATGGTTTTCGATATTTTCGAATATTTGTCGATATTTTTTAAATATTTTTCGATTTTTTTGAATAGTTTTGGATATTTTTGAACAGTTTTCGATATTTCGAATATTTGTCGATATTTTTGAATAGTTTTGGACATTTTTGAATAGTTTTCGATATTTTCGAATATTTGTCGATATTTTTGAATCGTTTTCGATATTTTTGAAAAATTTTGATATTTTTGAACAATTTTCGATATTTTCGAATATTTCTCGATATCTTTGAATAATCTTCAACATTTTTGAATAGTTTTCGATATTTTTGAATATTTTTCAATATTTTCCCATAGTTTTCGACATTTTCAAAGATTTTTCGACATTTTCCCACACTTTTTCGATATTTCCGACTATTTTCAACCCTCGCTACTTTTTGAATAACAAAAAAACAACAAACAAACAAAAGAACTCACTTGTCCAGGTTGCGAGTGAAAATGTGCAAAAGTATATTCTCTGCTGGTATGGGGTGCGGCAACGAGTATCCTCGTCGGACTTTTACGTCCACCGGGATCGACGGAGCTCTGACAACCGGAACTGACGAGGCCAACGGCTGCCGCTGCGGCGGCCATTTGTTGCTGTTGCTGTTGTTGTTGCTGTTGTTGTTGATCCTGACCGCCGGGACCACCGAGATCGGACGAATCGGTTGGCGAGGCTGACGACGTAGGTGGGGAACCCGCGCTCGTTGCCGTCAACTCACCGGTGGAGCGTATGATCGCAACCGGCCTTGCCATTGGCGCTGGCGGTGGTGGTGGTAGCATCGAGCTCGGATAATACTGTGAGAACTTTTGCACCCCAGCGCGTTGTCCGGCGAGTTGTGCCTGCAAAATCGCATACCACCGATCAACTATCGACCCGCTTGCGCCCGATCCATCCACCCCGGGCGACGCTTCGAACAAATATCGCTTCGCAATCGCGTTTCAATTTCGTGCGAATCGACGGTGAATATTCTGTTTTTTTTTTTTTTTTTCTTTTTTTTTCAGTCGCGAAACGAAAGATTTGACAATTTTTATGTGACTTTAGTTTTCTTCTTGCTTTTGTACTTGTTTTTTTTTTCTTTAATTATTTTTCTTTTTAATTTATGGCCTAGGGTGATTGGAAGACGGGGGTTGTGCAGGTCGGACATTAACCGCGTCAAGTGTCGCGTCTGCCGCCACAATAATACCACCCAAGGGGGTTGATTGTGTTTTTTTTCTACCCTTGACTAAAGGACGATTGAGATGCGTTTGAGGGGGATGAAATGAGTCGTGATTTTTGGGGGTTGTGAGTGTAACGAAAAAGAGAGGGAGAGAAGACAAATGGAATGAAAGAAGTGCAGATTGAAAAAGATGAATTCACTTTGTTGGAAGTTATCTATTTTAATTCGACGAAATTAAATATAAATTTTCATTAAAAAAAATTTATTTCAATCAAAATTTTGATCGATTTGAATAAATCTTCGAGAATTTTTCAGAATTTTTAAATCACAATCGCGATTCAATTCGAATAAATTGTACGAAGACAAGTTACATCTGTTTAAAAAAAAGGTGTTTTCTTAAAAAAGAGAAAAGAAATTAGAAATTAATTAACGATTTGATATGTTCGTCGATATTAGATAAAGAAATTAATATTTGTGGATTAAATTTTGTCGAAATGAATTTCGATTGGTGTGAGAAAAAAGAGAAGGAAAATTACAAAAAAAAAAGAGGAATTGCAAAATGGGATCGATGAAGCGAAGGGATAAATATGTAGAATGGGCGATATGTAGAGTGGGGGTAGATAGCGCGACACTTTTGCGGATCTTACGGGGCCCGGAAGCTACCTGGGGTAGTTGCTGAGTGTTCTCGGCCTCCTGGCACACGAAAGTTACGAAATCGGATAGCGTGTCGTGACCGTTCTCCGGATACTTGACGACACCGGCCGAGACGGGATGCTCGGGTTGATAATAAGCGAGTCCCGACATACTCTGTCCCGAGCCACTGGCGAGGCCCTCGTGAGGCGAGTGAAGACCTGAAATCAGTGCATTTTACGAAAATTATCGATTTACAAAAATTCGGCCAATAATCCACGACTCTCTCAACTACCCTCGACCATCCTCCTCCACCCTTCTCTCGTTGTTTGTTTTTTTATCATTCTTTTTTTTTGTCTCTTTCGCCGTATGGAAACGAGGCTTAGAATTTTATTATCCTGCCGAAAGAACTTAAAACGAAAATAAGAATATACGTTAAAATCGTGTAAACAAATATCGATTATCGATCGAGAATCGATTAAATAATAATCGATCGAGGATCGATCGACAATCGATCGACAATCGATCGAGAATCGATCGACAATCGATCGACTAATAATCGATCGACTAACAATCGATCGACTAATAATCGATCGACTAATAATCGATCGACTAACAATCGATCGACTAATAATCGATCGAGAATCGATCGACTAATAATCGATCGAGAATCGATCGACAATCGATCGACTAACAATCGATCGACTAATAATCGATCGACTAACAATCGATCGACTAATAATCGATCGATTAACAATCGATCGAGAATCGATGGACTAATCGATCGATAATAATACTCGTGACAATATTAAAATTACGATAAAACAAATCTTCGTCCTATGCAGTGGTTCTTGTGCGCGACTGCAACGTAAAAATTATTAAAACGAAAACGAATCGACGAGTTGTTTATTAATTGTTAAGAGGGGTGGATGGCGGTGGTTACGGTGTCAACAGCGTTACGAAGATTTTGGCGATTTTAATGAGATAGATAGAGAGACGGTATGAGTATAAGAGACGTTTATGGAGATATTCGACTATTAAATTTTAATAATAATATCGATCTTTTTTTTTTTTTCTTTCTTTTCTTTTTCTTTTCGTTCAATAGATAAGGCACTTCCAAGCGTGAGGCTGGCTGGCTGAAAGGTATATTGTATATATGTGTATGTTCTTTATATACATACATATATACATAAACATTTATATATATATATATATATATACATATGTATATATACACACATACACACACATACGCATATATATATAAATTTACATGTATGTGGTGCAACAACAAACATCAAACAGCAAGGTAACACCGATTAAACAACACATCAAGAAACATCAATGATAACGACAACATCAACATCAACCATGATCATTAATATGTCCATATATGCATATACATATACATATATATATACACATAAGATAATAATAATAATAATAATAATAATATATGTATATATGTATATATATATATTTGTAGTTAGTTAAACAACACCAACATCGCAACAAAGACATACATATATAGATATATATATAGTGCATATATATATATACACTATTACATTGGATATATGTATATACGTATATATATATCGTACACATTTATATAGGTACATACAGATATATAGAAGTGATATATAGTTAATAGTAAGAGTATCGTACGGAGCATAAAAACGTTGAATTGCAAGATTCGTGTGTTTGTTTTTTTTTTTTTTTCGTTCTTTTTTTTTTCACTTTGGTCAAAAAATCAATTATAAACCGCATCCAGCATACGACATACCCAGAGCATTGGCCGTGTACAGTGATAGTGAGATAGATAGGTATAGTTTTTTTTTTTTTTTTTTTTTTTTTTTTTATGAGATAATACTGATGATAATGTTAGTAAGAAAAAACGGATTGTGCGCACGGTATAAGAGCTTGATGTCGAAAATGATGGACGATCTTCGTTTGCGTCTCTATAATATGTATTAAAAAAATGAAATTGTTTCTTAAATTATAATAGAGTTTTGATTCGATTATTTTTCATGATTTTTTTGATCGGTTCACATTTTTTTTGAGATCAAGCTATTATCAGTGTTTTAAATGTATAACATAACGATAATAATAATAAATTAGGTAACCGTACGCGGGTTTACGATATCAGGTATGCATATATATATGGGGCATTCCAGATCGAATTTGAATCTGAAAAAAATAAATAAGAAGTTGCCAAAAAAAAAAATTATAAAAAAATCCGCATGCTTCTCAGACTTGTGGCAACTGGATGAAAAAAAAAATTAATCAATTCCACGAGGATCTCGATTTCGACCGGAATCACCCATACACACACACACATATATATATATTTTTTAAATTTATATTATAAATGCGGTGAGGCAAAAAAGTGGGTTTACGACATCAAGACGAGGGTTGGTGGGGGGCGAGGGGGTTGGTGGCCGGGCAGACAGACAGACAGACAAACGAACAGACAGACAGACAGATATTAATTATTATTTTAATAATATGTATATATATATACAATAATATGTATGCATATATATGTATATATATTAATATATATATATATATATATATATAGACAGACGAACGGACAGACAGACACATTACAGTGACATCAAGTGAAACAGTGACAGCGAGATAGTAAGACAGAGAAATAGAGAAGGAGAGAGAGAGAGAGAGAGGCAAAGAGAGGGGGGGGGGCAGAGAGAGAAAGAGAGGGAGAGAGAGAGAGAGAGACAGCTAGCTTACCGGGTGTAGGGTAGGTGGAAGAGAAAGAGAGAAAGAGAGAAAGAGAGAGCTAATATGCTGCAAGTTAGCAAGATATATGTATATATATATATATTTGTATACATACATATATCAAAAGCCGCCCGTCCGTCTGTCCGTGCGTGCCCCCAACCCCCGGGAGATTTCTTCATTCTCGTTTCTTTTCTTTTATTATATTTCCCTCACTTTTTCGCAATCTTTCTCTGTTTGTGCTATTTTTCTTTTTTTTTAATTACATCGTATCATTCTCCTTTATTCATTGCTTAATTATTTTATTCTTAAATATTTTCGTAATGGTAAAGAAATTCGCATTATCCATTGTGGTTTTAATTTATGTTACGTAAAAAGCCGATCGAATCGACGGACAGACCAGCCAGACGGACAGGCAAATTGGGATACGTAAATAATTTCATTAATCTATGGTCATCTATTTAAATTAAACGGTGATAAGAATGTTGAGAAAAATTATGTTTCGTTTCGAGCAAATTTGAAAATTTTATTTCGTCACATTTTGTGTTCTTTTTTTTTTTGGCCGGATTAACGATTTTCTTAATTATCGATAACAATTACGATGGAACAAAGTTCGAATTAATTTTTGAAATTTCGTTTACTTCTTTTTAACGCAAAATTTTTCTCAAAATTCTTTTCATCGCGAGGTGTTGCGACATGGATCATCGTTACACGAGGTAGATACGTTTTTCAAAACAAACAAAAATCACTGTCGTTGGTCCTATGTACACGCGCTGTGTTTCCTCGCTGCGCGATAACGAAACCAAAAAAAAAAAAAAAAAAAAATTAAAATAAACAAACTCGAGCCCCGAAAGACGAAGAAGTTCTTAATAGCGAGTTAATTACGACAACAAATATTTAGCTTTCTTATTAAATCGTTCCATCGATTCGTCGTTATTTTTATATCGAGCTATAAAATTTGATAAATTATCGTATCGTCGAAACTTTCTCTTCGCCTAAATTTCTGTTTTACGTTTCCCTCGTTTATTTTTCATTTCTAATTAATATTAATCCCTCTCTCGATCAACCGATTTCTTCGTTTCCCTAATTCGTTTTTTATTTTCAATCTTCTTTTTTCACTTTCTCAATTTTTTGCTTTTTAATCTATTTTTCCATATTCGTTGAAAACATATATATATATATATATATATATATATATATATATATATATATATTTGTTTTTCAAATTCATCCCAACGTCGTAATAAGCGGACGTCCGGGTTGACTTCCTAAGGGGCTCGTTCGATTATCGACAACGAGAACGTTTCCTTTTTTTTTTTCTCGTTCGTTCGTTTATCGCATATACGTAGGACAATATAATAATATTATAATTAATCGCGCCAACAATCGTGCACACAGCTGCAGGCGGCTAGTTAGGCACACTTAATGCAACATCGACATCTCATATATATATATATATATATATACATACATATATCCACATATATATATATACATATATATATTAGGATATACACATATATAGATATATATATATAAATATATATGTTTAATATAAACATTTAAGTATATATAAGTAAATCATTACTTCGTGATACACAAGTTTGAAGTTGATAAGGGTCGGTGAATGTTGATGGTTGGCGGTGGTGGTTGACGATTTCAGGGGTTGATTTAATTCGTCATATTCGCAAATCAAACGTCAGGCGTGAATCCTGGTGATCGAGAGTTGCGTTAACGATTATCACAAAATATTATACCGGTAGGAATGTTTTTTTTTCTTTTTCTCATTAATTTTTGACCTTTTTTTTGATTTGTCATGATAATATTGATAAAAATGAAACAAAGAATTTTGGTCTGTTTCTTTTTTTGGTTTCTCATTTTTGTTTGTAATATGCAAGATTGTGCAAGGGGTGGAAATAGAGAGAGAGAGAAAGAGAGAGAGATAGAGAGATAGAGAGAGACGTATATATAATACTTTTTAAAGATAAAAAGAGAGATAGAGATAAGAGACGTGACATGAGACAAGCAAACCGCTAACGTTCCAGGACAATGCCAATATATAAGTGTGGTGGACCAATGTATGAATATATATATTTATATAAATATGTATATATATATATTTACACACATATTGTATATATAGAAGTATTTATATGTAGAGAGAGAGAGAGAGAGAGAGAGAGAGATAGAGAGTGCAGCACAACTACCAATAGTATACCATATCAAGAGCCATGACGAGCGCGCGCGAATGTCGTATCACGATTTTATTTTTTGGTTATTGTTTCTCTTTTTTTTCTTTTTTTTTTTTAATTTAAAAATGTTAATTCCTCCCAACGACCGATAAAATTTCTCTTTTCATCCCTTGTAAACTGGAGCAGAGGATCCCCCCCACCCGTCACGCTGGCGCGTTCTCGATACATGTATAAATATATCAATGTACGTAAATACACACCCACACATATATATATATATATATTTATTTATTTATACATATATATCTATACATAAATATATATACGTATATATATGTATATTTGTATGTATATATATATATAAGAAGAAAATGAGACAAAAGTGCTGCTAGAGGGAATACGCATATATATTTATATATATACATATAGATATGTATAGATATATGCCGTATGTTTTACAGTGACGATGCAGTGAAAACACACAATTGCGTCGCGCTCGCGACTCGACTTTCTCAACGTAAATGTATCGTGACGAGAAGAAGGATAAAAAAAAAACGTATTGTGTAAATGTGTTTGTGTAAAACAAGAACGATTAAGGGCGGAATGTAACAAAAAAGTGCAAATTTAAAGAATTTGTTTATAAAAATTCACAATTTTGTTTGTTTCGCGTGGAATTGGAATAATTTAACGAATGTAAGAAAGATACAATTTGAAAAAGTTGAAATTTTTGAAAAAGTTCAAATTTTTGAAAAAGTTCAAATTTTTGAAAAAATTAAAATTACAAAAAAAAATTGATTTTGACAAATTTTTCTCCAATTTAAGAAAATGTTTGTTTTCTTTTAAATATAATTACGTTTTTGTATAAAAGTGAACGGTCGAGGGGGAATTAATTGTAATTGAAAAAAAAGCGATATAAAAAAAAAGTACAAAAATCAATAAAATTGAAAAAAAAACATAACGAACAACCTCGATCCACGATACATTTTCGTACGATTCATACAAAATACATATACATACATGTACGTTGAACATGTAAGTACGTGGCAATCGTGTGTGCAAAATTTGTTGTTTTTTTTTTGGTGCTCGCGCTCGATCGTGAGAAGGAAAAAAAAACAAAAAAAAAAAAACTAAAAAAAATATCCAAAAATATATAACAATCACGACGAACAGATACATGTACGTACGTATATCGATATATGTATATAGGATAGATAGATATAACATCATAACCAATCACAAAGTACCTTTTGGTCGAGTTTAGCGAGCTTCTCTCTACGCTCGTGCTCAGACTGAAACAGAGATCACGCGTAATGTCGCATATTAGTGATTCTCATCAGTCGTCTCTTGAATTGTCGTCGTTGTCGTTGTCCAACGTCGATGCTTTATTTCGCTCGTTTCTTGTATTTTTTTCATTCGAAACTTGATTTTTCCATAAATTTCATAATTTTTCAAAATTTCGTCGCGAATTTTCCTTCGCACTTAAAGTAAAATCAATGACAACCTCGCGATAGCTTTGTTTCCTCGCTTGGGTCGACATTTTTTTACTTCGTCCTCTGACATTCGAGGATAAAGAAGAGAAAAAACCAAAGTTAACGACGTTTTTCGCGTTTTTTTTTTGCCTAGCTCGCTTCGCTTTTTTGGTTGCCGGACGATGAAAAAAAAAATGAAATTTCGCCCGGTTTTTCGTTGGATTCCTACACGAGGGATCGCCTCGAATCGCAAGCTTTTCCCTCTTCTGCCTTTTCGTTACACTTTTTAAATTAACTTTGTAATTTTTTTTTGTTTTTTTTTTTTAGGAAAATTGTTTTTTAATCGATAATCGTCTCGATACGTCGCACTTCCCCTCGTTTACTTACTTACACGATGATGGCTGGATGAGCTCGGATTGGGTCTATCGCACACTGGACAATTTTTCTTTTCTTTTTTTCTCTCTCTGGTTTTTCGTGTGTGTTTGTTTTTTTTTTTAAATTTATTTTCGACATACGTGGGATTATTATTTCCTTTCTTTCTTTTTTTGTTTTTTGCTTCTTCTTCTTCTTCACATGTTACAATACAGTGTTAGAAAACGAAACGAAGGGAAGAAAATTTAACAAAAAAACGTTATCGTACACTATCGACGGTACAATGGTACGATTGATATAATTACATTGATCTATATATATATATATATTTATAGATATATATATAGTATTTTCGATGTTAGATGTTTGTTAGTTAAAATTATTACGATTAATTAAGCGTATTAAAAAGTCGGAATTGTGGTTTCGAGGATAACGAGAAAAACAAATGATGATAATGACAATTGAAAATAATAACAATCGTGTTTAATGGCGATGACGAAATTCCGTACGACGAGGAAATTTCAAACGTAACGAAAGATAAAACATTTTTTCACGTTACGTCGTGAATAAATTAGATGTACGTCGTTGGCTTGTAGTTGAATAAATATGATTTAAAATAAAAAGAGGTAAATTAAAAAATCATCGATTTTTTTTTTGAATCGCTAAATTCAACGGACGATCGTCTCGTTCGCAGAGGAAAATTCAGTATTTTTTTTTTTTAGTTCGTTGAAAATTTGTAATTAATATTTTTTTTTGTCTTTTTCATTGTTTCGATTGTTTTTCAATATTTTTGGAGTACGTACCCGTTTGCGAGTGTGGCGAGTCCATTCCGCGATGTCCGTCCTCGGGCCTGAGAACGGGGGAGAAGGTTGGGCCGCTCGAGACCGAGACCGTCGGTGCTTTTTCAGTCTTGTCGTTTCTTATGAGCTGGTGCACGGGCGGTGGACCTGAGAATTAAAAAATGGAAATGTAAAATTATATTATAAAATTAATATTTGATCGAAGGTATGAGAATTTTTGTGGGGGTTTGAAAGATTTTTTTTTTATGAGAAATATTAATTTTACGACTTATTTTCATAAAATTTTACATTGTGATGATTTTTTTCCCTTTTAAAACAAACTTTTTTGGATTTTCGTTTTGCACGAATAAAATTTCGAAAGAAATTGCACTTTTTAAAAATTTGAAGACGAATTCATTGCTACGATCTTTCAAATACAAAATTAATATTTAATCAAACATACGAGAATTTTTGCGACGTTTGAAAATTTTCTTATGAGAAATATTAATTTTGCGACTTATTTTCATAAAATTTTACATTGTGATGATTTTTTTCCCTTTTAAAACAAACTTTTTTGGATTTTCGTTTTGCACGAATAAAATTTGGAAAGAAACTGCGCTCTTTAAAAAATGCAAGACGAATTCGTCGCTACGGTCTTCCAAATACAAAACTAATATTTAATCAAACATACGAGAATTTTCGTGGGATTTGAAAGATTTCTTATGAGAAATATTAATTTTACGACGTATTTTCATACAATTTTACATTGTGATGATTTTTTTCCCTTTTAAAACAAACTTTTTTGGATTTTCATTTTGCACGAATAAAATTTGGAAAGAAACTGCGCTCTTTAAAAAATGCAAGACGAATTCGTCGCTACGGTCTTCCAAATACAAAACTAATATTTAATCAAACGTATGAGAATTTTTGTGGGGTTTGAAAGATTTAGTACGAAAAATATTAATTTTACTACCTATTTTTGGACATTTTACATTGCAATAAACCAAACTTTTTCAGATTTTCATTTCGCACGAATAGAACTTCAAAAGGAACTGCGCTTTTTAAAAATTCCAAGACGAATTCGTCGCTACGACCTTACAAATACAAAATTAATATTTAATCAAATATACGAGAATTTTCGTGGGTTTTGAAAGATTTAGTACCTACGAAAAATATTAATTTTACGACTTATTGTCATAAAATTTTACATTATGACGATTTATTCCCCTTTTAAACCAAACTTTCTCGAATTACCATTTCGCAAAAATAGAACTTCGAAACAACCTGCGTTTATTAAAAATTCCAAGAAAAATTCGTCCCAATGCTTTTTTTTTTCAAACTAATTCAGATCAAAAAACCAAATTCAAAAACTCCTTTTTACCCCATTAACTTCCCACCCGACAAAATAAACAAAAACCTGCTCTTTTTAAAAATACAAAAATGAATTCGTCATTATAATTCCCACGTTCATTTACTTGAAAAACAAATTTCAAACTAAAAAAAAAACCATTTTTTTGTTATTTCCTGTCCCAGTGTCTAAATATATCAAATATATAGTTATGTATTCACATATGTATATATTATGCTCGTATGTATATAGAAAGATTTTGAAACTCACTGAAGCTAGCCGCGGGCTGAGCGTGATCCGCGGCCGAGGCTGCGGATGGTGGGGTGTAGCTGCTGCAGTAGTACGGCGGGTGCTCTATTTTGATCGCGTTTATTTGAGGCTGCATGTCGCTGAGGTCATGCAGTATGGACGCTGAAAACGAAACGCATGTGAAAACACACGTATACGTCCATCCTATATATACATACATAAATATATGTGTGCGTATATATATATACATAACTATATACATAAAAATATAATATAAAAAAAAATATTTCATCGTTCCACTAATTCACGCCGTACTAACGACAATAATAATAATACTAACGATAACGATAATAATAATAATAATAATGATAATTGTAATATCCATGCAAATTATCAGTCACAATAAGAGCGTTGGCTATTAATTTTTTCACCACGAAGAAAAAATTGCGACAATTCAAAATTTCACACGAAACGTTAAAAATATGTAACAAGGCATAAAAAAAAAATCGATTCGTTCCAATTTCATCCAAATCAAATTTCTATAATTTCTAATATAAAAAAATTGCTTGTCTCTCTCTGTCTCTCGAAATAAATTTCATCCAAATTCCTCAAAATTTCTTCAACGAATCGTAATACAATTACAAATTAGATAAATCTGATTTGAATGAATAAAAAAAATGCACACACAGACAGACAGACAGACGTACGCGAGAAAGTATGAAATTAAATAAATTCCGTTTGAATAAAATGAGATTCGATTTAAATCGAATAACATTGGTAGTTTCGTCAAATGAATATAAATTTCTCTCGATGCGACTGGAATCGTTGTAGCAGCGGAGGACGAAGGACGATGTAGAGAGGAGGGATCTCAGGGGGGTGGGTGGGTGGGTGGGTGGTAGAGTGTAGAACGTTGGTGACGAGAGAGTGTTAGGGAGTTACCGAGGGACGAGGAGAAAATGTTATATATAATAGAATGTACTACGAGGAAATCACGATTGAAGAGAAAAACCATCGTTGAAGTGGCGCGTGTGCGAACGCGAAAGAGAGTATAAGGAGTTGAACCGAATTGATCGCGTTCCCCGGAGTAGAGAGAATCCTCTCTCTCTCTCTCTCTTTCTCTTTTCATGGTTCGTACCGGTCCCACAGCAGGGGATACCGTGCAACGTCTGAACCTCTCCCGATATTCCTCCTGTATTCACTTCACGTACACATCGTACCTCTCTTCTATATAACATATACATACACACACATATATATATATATATATATATATATATATATAGAGATAGAGAGAGAGAGAGGAAGGGAGAGAGGGAGAGAAAGAGAGAGAAAGAGAGAGAGAGAGGGAGAAGGAGAGACGAGATATCTCTCCCCCCTTCCCCTCTTTCTCCCTCTCTCTCTCGATATATATATAGAGAGAGATAGAGAAAGATTATATATATATATATATATGTAACGATGCACCACGAGTTGTCTCTCGAGGCTCGCTTTCCCGCTCCCAGAGGCAACCAGCGGACGGTGCCTCCTCGTCGTCGTCGACGTCGTCGTCATCGTGGCGGGTTCACTCGACCGATCGAAGTAGTCCAAGTCGGGAAACGTCCCGTTCGAATCTGTCGGTATAGCGCGAGTAGTTTCTCGTTTCGTCTCTTTTTTTTTTTGGCCTTTTTTTTCCTTTCTTTTCGCTTTTTCTTTTATTATCGTATTTGTCTTTTATTTCCTTCGTTTTCTTTTTATTTATTTATTTATTTTTTTTTCGTTTTATTGCGGTTTTTTCTTCACACAGACACGCGCGTATTTTCTCTTTTTTCATTCCTTCATTCCGGCTTTTCTTTACCTTTCTGGGTTTTTTCTTTTCTCTCTCTCTCTCTCTCTCGCTCTTTGTTTTGTGTGTTTCTTTTTTTGAGTTCTTTTACTTCGTCACGTTGTAACTCGCGCATAGACACACACATAGATACGCGCCCGCGCGCCATTTCCCGCGATCACGATCGACCGCGAACGAGACTAGACTCGATTTGTCCCGACGACGAGGAGAAAATGCACTTTTTTTTCGTTTCGTTTTGTTTCACAGTTTGATTTAATTTGTGGATTAATTCGAGAAGCGAGATAGAACGAGAATAAAGGAAGAACGATCCGAGAACAATTTTGTCGGAGTTCGAAGGAAAATTGTACGAAATGCGATCGGATTTTGTTTCTTTTCTTTTTATACGATTCGCCATTTTCTACGAACGAAGAGTTTTTTTCACTTTTTTTGGAACGTCGAGGAAAGAGAACGACTCGACGATTTTTCATTTTCCAGTCGCCACACGTCGGTCGATTCACCGAATGACGGACGAAATTTTCGCGTCCTCTCGCGGGGCTGCCGGCGATTTTTCTCGCGATCCTGAGCAGGACCGAGTGGACTTTGAAAAAAAAAAAATTGAAAAAAATGAAAAAAAAAAATAGAAAACCGAAAGAAAGGGCGAGATAGTAAGTCGACCCCCCCCACCTCCCCCGCCAAAACGAAAAAAAAAAAAAAAAAATGAGAAAACGCCGTCTATGCACGAGAGTCGCGTAAATGACCGTGGGCGATAGAGGACACGTCGCGCGGTCGCTGATAGAGACCCGGCTCGAAGCATTGTCGACGAATAGCGGAGTGAAGAAAAAAAAACCGAAAAAAAAGGAAGGAAAAAAGAAAAATGCTTTTCCCACACGCTCCGGGGACGCAAAAAATGCACCGGGACTCTCTCTCTCTCTCTCTCTCTCTCTGGTGAAAACGAGATGTTTTTATCCCCCTCGTTCTCGCATATATGTAACTCTTTTCTCTTCGTTGTCGCGTGTGCTGGTTCGCGGGGGAGGTGAAAGGGGGCGCAGGGTGCTTCGTCCCAATTCTCTCGACAACCCCATTTTTTTCCTCTATCCCTCTCCGTTTTTCTGTTCGCTTGATGATTTTTCGAACAAAAATTCTTTCGTTACGCTCGTCACTGCGCCCTCGCGGATGAATTTTCTATTATTATTATTTTTTTTGTTTTATTTTCGATGAAACGTACGAGTAGGGAATTGCCAGTGGCTTTTCGCGAAAGATGCGTGGATTATGTGGCGAATGGTCGTGTTTCGACGGATTTACGCCAGGTGGCGATAGTGCGGGGTTCTTGGAAAAAATTGGTAGACAAAATGGCGGATAATTTTTGTTAGTTTTGAAAAAAGGCGACAGGTGGCGCCACCGCGTGGTTCTTATGAAAAATTGGTAGAAGAAATGGAGAATAATTTTTTTTATGTTGAAAAATCGAGCCAGGTGGCGATAGTGTGAGGTTCTTATGGAAAATCGGTAGACAAAATGGCTGATATTTTTTTAGTATTGAAAAAATGCGTCAGGTGGCGCCACTGCGTGGTTCCTATCAAAAATTGGTAGAAGAAATGGAGAATAATTTTTTTAATGTTGAAAAATCGAGCCAGGTGGCGATAGTGTGAGGTTCTTATGGAAAATCGGTAGACAAAATGGCTGATATTTTTTTAGTATTGAAAAAATGCGTCAGGTGGCGCCACTGCGTGGTTCCTATCAAAAATTGGTAGAAAAAATGGAGAATAATTTTGTTTATGTTGAAAAATCGAGCCAGGTGGCGATAGTGTGAGGTTCTTATGGAAAATCGGTAGACAAAATGGCTGATCTTTTTTTAGTATTGAAAAAATGCGTCAGGTGGCGCCACTGCGTGGTTTCTATCCAAAATTGGTAGAGGAAATGGAGAATTATTTTTTTAATGTTGAAAAATCGAGCTAGGTATGGTTCTCATGGAAAATCGGTAGACAAAATGGCGGATAATTTTTTAACATTGAAAATATGAATGAGATGGCGCTACGATGGTGTCTTTATGAAAAATCGGGAAACCAAATGGTGGGTAATTGCTAAGTATTGAAAATTTCAGCCAGCTGACGCCACAATCGCATTTTTGGTGGTAAACGATTAAACAAAATGGCGGATAGATCGTTGACGTTAAAAATATGGAAATTAGACGGTGGCAGCGACCCTCTTTTCGCCAAATATGCGCAAATATCCAGCGAAATCTTTCCTTTTGTCGAGATACGAGGGCCAGAGGGCGCAGCAATCGCGTTTTTATGGATAGACGCATAAATAAACCGGCGAATAATTCTTTTTTTTTTCTTCGAGATATGAGAGCCCGAGAGATAAATAATATCGCGTAGAGCGTCTGGCACCGGTTTCTCTCTCTCCCTCTCTCTCTCTCGATCTCGCTTCAACGCCTGGGAATCTCCGAGTAGAGACAGAGACCAAGAGAGAGAGACAGAGAGAGAGAGAGAAAGCTAGAAAAGAAGCAGAGGAGTTTGTCTGATAGTCGTGGGGGCAAAAGAAACTCGAGTTTTCCAAGCACGATCTTGATTTCGCTTCGCGCACAGCTACGCCCTCTCCTCCGGCTCTTCTCGTCCGCACGGAGCTTCGTTCTTTTTTCCTCCTCTCCTTCCACCTCGCTCTTTTTCATCTATCCCTCTTTCTCATTCCCTTTTGCTCTTCATTCAGTCCCTCCACGGGGAAATTCGTGCGATTGGGGCGCGTTCTCGCATCCGTCGTGAGAAAAATTATTGGTCACGCTTCTTCTTCCTCTACTTTCTATCCTCTTCTTCTTCTTTTTGTTCCCCCTTAAATGTCCTCTTTTTGTTCCATTTCCTTCGCCTTTTTTCCTTCCATCCTCTCTCTCTTTCTCTCTCTTCTTTTTCTCATTCTTGAACCAAAGAGAAAGAGGAACAGTGTGAAAGAGTAAGACAGAGGGCGCCACGTTCGGAAAGCTGCGATTCGGAAAACGCTGCCGTTGCTGCTGCAGTTTCCGCTTCGTGGCTCGAATCTCTCGTGTCGAATGAGAGAGAAAGAGAGAGAGAGATACTGGCTCGCAAGGGAAGCTGTGTGCCTCGCGCTCTAGCTCGCCGCGAGCTTCAAGGCAGTGTGAGGCCGTGAGCATTGTTCGGCTTCTATTAATACGCCCGGGTTGCATACTAATCTACTGCTGGTACCTCTCTCCCTCTCTCCCTCTTTCTCTCTCTCTCTCCCTCTTTCTCTCTCTGTCTTTTTCTTCTTCTCTCTCTCTCTTTCCCTCTCTGCACCACCTCGTTTAGAAGGAATATAGTGTGCATGAGAGAGAGAGAGAGAGAGAGAGAGAGAGAGAGAGAGAGAGAGAGAGAGAGAGAGAGAGAGAGAGAGAGAGAGAGAGAGAGAAAGAGAGAAGGACAGACGAGAGTTGCATGGGAAGAGGCGAACGAAGGAGCGGGGAAGCTTTTGGTGATCTCTCGTGCTTGCATTTTGTCGACGGTGTGTTTTGGGACTATACATGTGCGCCACGACGATATAGACGAGTGCGAGTACACGGCGAACGTTCACTCGTGGCCTATTGCGCCGTTTTGTCCGCGAAAAACGACGATAAAGAAGGTGGACGAATTTATGTAGATAGTTTTTTTTTTTAATGTAAAAAGTTATCGTTGATATAGGAATTGAGTAATTTTTTGGATAATGTTGATTG
Organism: Netelia melanura; assembly: GCA_964007305.1. NCBI lineage: Eukaryota > Metazoa > Arthropoda > Insecta > Hymenoptera > Ichneumonidae > Netelia > Netelia melanura. The sequence continues at coordinate 6,789,715 of OZ023258.1, forward strand.
GCGAGTTGAGTCGGGAGTTAATTATTGATACGGGAGACAAGGGGAGCGAAAATTCGAAATTTTTAATTCGATTTTTGTTTCGAGCGACAATTTTCATTTAATTGATGGCAAAATAATTTGAATTATTGTTTTATATAAAAAGTTATCGTTGATATAACAATTGGGTAATTTTTTGGTAAAGGTTGTTTGGCGAGTCGAGTCGAGGGTTAATCATTGATACGGGGAGAATGAGAAGGGGAGACAAGGAGAGAGAAAATTCGAAATTTTTAATTCGATTTTTCTTTCGAGCAACGAGTTTCATTTAATTGTTTGCAAAATAATTTGAATTTTTGTTTTATATAAAAAGTTATCGTTGATATAAGAATTGGGTACTTTTTTGGTAAAGGTTGTTTAGCGAGTCGAGTCGAGGGTTAATCATTGATACGGGGAAACAAGAAGAGAGAAAATTCAAAATTTTTAATTCGATTTCTGTTTCGAGCGACAATTTTCCTTAAATTGAAAGCAAAATAATTATTGATTTTTTAATACAAGCATAAAATTATATATTGCGATTAAAAGAGAGAGAGAGAGAGAGAGAGAAAGAGGCAGATAAAGACTTTTAAAGTAAACAAAACAAAAAAATAAAAATCAAAAGCTATAAACAAAGAAATCGTACAAAAACTGTTACCAATTATCAAAATTAACAATTCCGACAAAATCGTTGATTATAAATTTTGCACAAATTAATGAATCGATCGATTATCGGTCCGAATTGATCAATTTTAAATACATCGCTCGATGAAAATAATATCGGAGAGAGAGTACGTTTGTACGCATGCGTTGAAAAATTAACGAGTCTACTGTATAACGACGACGACGACGACAACGACGACGACGTTGAAGAAAGAATAACAAAAAAAAAATTTTTTTTTTAAATAAACAAACAAACAAACTTAAAAATAATAAACATTCGAGTGCATTAAAACTAACGATAGATTTATCGATTTAACGAACAATAAACGTACGTGAATTAAATTAAATTAAAGAATTAAAAAAAAAAGGATGCTTTCAAAAGGTATTTCGGAAGCGTTTGTTAATTACCTTTCGAAAGCATCCTCCGTGTGGTGTTGTGAACAACTGAATTGCCTACGGGTACAGTGGATAGATGAAGCTCCTCAGACGTTCCTTTTTTTGGCGTCAGAGACAGATAGATAGAGACAGATAGATAGATAGATAGAGAAAGAAAGAGAGAGAGAGAGAGACAGAGAGACCGAGAGAAAGAGAGAGACAGACAGACAGACAAAAGAAAGAAAAAAAAGAAGAAACACGTCAAAAAATTTCCGTCGTCATCGCGTCGTCTCGACAATATCTTTTCGTTAAATAAAAGAAAAAAAAGTTGAAATTTAAAAACTAGAAAAGGTAAAAAATAAATATCAAAAACAAAAAAAAAAATTTTTTTTTAATTATTAATGCGTTCTCTTTTTGTTTAAATTTCACGTTCCTAAATCTCGACAGTAAGATTTCGTTGTTTATTCTCGTTTGTTTTTGTTCGAATCGTTGTTTCGTTATTTTCCTCGTTTTGTTTTGTTTTGTTCACGTCGTACCTTTTGAAAGCATCCAGAGCTCCTTCGAGCTGAAGACACCGGTCGCGAGGATCGTGTCGTTGCAGACGACACCGTTATACAGTTCGTGGTATCCTGCACCTGGGAACAGACCCAATCGATAATATTCTCCTATTATTGTTTTTTCGTTTTGTTTTTGTTTTCGTTTGACTTTCTTTTCTTTTTTTTTCTTTTTTTTATTATTAAATTATCGTATGTTGTTTTCATTTCTTCGTTTTGGTTTTCTCTGTCGATTCGACAGTCCCTCCTTATCCTTAATTTTAATATTAACGTTCGCGATCGCGCGTTATCGCGTTTACGTTGATAAAATTTCGCCAAAGATTAACGAAATACCTTTTCGCCTTCTCTCCTCCTCCTTGTTAGCGTTGCAGATCCCGTTTAGTACTTCTGTAACACACAAGAGCAACGATTTTTGTCGTTAATTATGAAAATTTGTGAAAAATAAAAAAAAAAACTTTTTTTTTCGGGCGAATATTTTCGTCTGTATTTAAAAACACTCACGTACGTATGTACATAATATGTAACAATTTTATGTATTATACTATAGCACTAAAAACATTTTTGTGAATTAAAAAATTTTTTTTTTATCCTATCGAAAAAAAATGTCTCGATTCACCAATTTTTGAAAAAGTTATCAAGGTGTGATCCCATTTAGTACTTCTGTCACACAAGAGCAACGATTTTTGTCGTTAATTACGAAAATATGTGAAAAAAAAACTTTTTTTTCGTACGAATATTTTCGTCTGTTTTTAAGAACACTCACGTACATATGTACATAATATGTAAAAATTTAATGTTACCATTTTATGTATTATACTACAGCACTAAAAACATTTTTGAGAATTTAAAAAAAAATTTTTTTATCCAATCGAAAAAAAATTATGAATTTTGAAAAAAAAAATGTCTCGGTTCACCAATTTTTGAAAAAGTTGTGAGAGTGTGAATATGATTGAAAAATAAAGACGTTTTTTTTCAAAATTCATAATTGTTTTTCGGCTGGGTAAACAAATTTGAAAAAATTCAGAAAAATGTTTTTAGTTGGGTAGTAAAACATAAAATTTTCAGCAAAATTAAAAATGCTCTGATTAAAAAATGATCGAAACAATATGGAATCAGCCATATATATTTACATATATCGCTCACTCGCTGCAACCTCTGAAATATAATACATAAAAAAAAATTATATCTCAAAATTATCTATTTTGAGATAATTGAACAAAACCAATTAAAATCCGAATCATTCTGCTACAATTTTGTTCACGTGATTAAAATTCCCATCACTCGCTTCAACCTCAAAAATATAATACATAAAAAAAATTATATCTCAAAATTACCTATTTTGAGATAATTGAACAAAACCAATTAAAATCCGAATCATTCTACTACAATCTCCTTCACATGATTAAAATTCCCATCAAAAATCACCCCCAAACCCAGTCATTTACTCTTTCAAATAAAATCCAAATAACAATTTTTATTTGCACAAATTTATTTTTATTGACTTGTTCCTCACTCTTGCAGCAAGTAAGCAATATACACATCCATATATCTATATCTACCGTGCAACCGAGACCGGAAGTACGGTAGGGCGAAGTAAGAGAAGCGGTGACAAACTTCCTATCGGATTCTCCCTCAACGAGGTCGTCCCCTCTCGTATATATTCAACATATATATACGGAAAGCATAACGAAGAAATTCCAGACATACATATTCGCAGAGAGACAGAGAGGAAAGCATTATACGAGAATATATATATATATTATATGTATATGAAATTGCCGAAAAGAGGACGAATCGTCGCGAAGGGTGATTTAACCCTCTCTCATTCTTCTTTTGCACCCCTTACAGTTTTCCTATATATTTCTGAGAGAATACGTATATATATATATGTATGTAAGTACTCATCTAGATATTTATCTATATGTGTATATATAGATATACATGATGGTATAGCAATGCATATAAGAGAGGGTTGGTGGGTGGCTCGCCAATTTGAAAAGTTTCAACGACGAAGCGCTAGAGCGTCGCAGTCTGGGCTTCACCGAGGCGCGTCGTGGTGCGAGAAACGAAATCGTCCTTTTTCCGTCCTCGACGCTTTTACTTCGTCTCATCTTGCTCCTCTTATTCTCTCTCTCTCTCTTTCTCTTCCAGTGGCTTCCTCGTTTTCTCCGCTTCATATCTTCGCGAAGCTCGTACAAGAAAGGTCGTGGCGATGGTTGGACGATCCTCTTTTTCCTCTTTTCTTTTTTTTTATTTCTCACAGCCATTTTTGCTTCCTCCTGGCGAAAGCTTTTGCAATCGCGAAACTTTGTTCTACCGAGAGTGTGAAAAATCCTTCCACTTCCGTGAATTTGTAGACGTTTCTATCTTTTTTTTGTCTGTTTTTGGAGATTTGAAAATTACGATTTTCGGAAGTTTGTTTTTTCTCGACGCGACGAATTTTCGTGAAAAATCGATGTTCGAGAGAATTTTACTGCTTTTTTCTATCATAAATTATTATTAAACAAAGTCAAACAAATTATTAAACAAAAACATTATCTGTTGTTCGTTATCGTTGCGAGAAAAACCAGACGAAAAATGAATGAAAACAAAAAAAATGCGAACGAAATAAAGCGAATCGCTCCCCGAACCGGAAACGCGGGTAAACGAGTCGCGAAGGCGAGCCGGGACCGGAACATCCGTCGCGTCGTCTAAATCCAACCAAGGCCGAAGACATCGAACAATCCCCGCGAAAAAAAGAGTCACATAAAGGAAAAATTATCAACAAATTATATCGACAACGCGAGAACCGAGCGAAAAAAACGAAGTCTGTCAACGACAAATTAAATTGACAACGAAGAATAATTGCCATGGCCGTCGCCAAAGTATATTAAAACGATTATCGTATTATCCATAAATACATACATATATATACATATCTTTATACACGAGAGAATAACGATAGCGCGAAAGTAAATCAACATAAGCGAGAGACACGCGGCGAGTAGTCCGTTACAAGATGTCCGTCGTCTATTTATTTATAGATTCGAGCAAGAGCGCGTGTTCACGCGCGCGCACACACACACACACACACACACACACGACACAAAGTTTCGCGCATGCACACGCGTATATCGTTTCGCTCGCGTACGGTGTAACACGCACACGCGCACGCGCGCTGGTCACGCATACAGTGGTGCGCATGCGCACCTGCGCGCGCACACACACGTAGGCACCTGCGCGCGCGCATATACGTACACGCGCACTGGAGCGCCCATGCGCATACGCAACTGCGCAGATGCGCACGCACGCACACACATACGCGCATGCGCGTAAGTACACACGCGCGAGAGTCACCTTTTCTCAAAATTGCGATGCGTCCCAGCGGCTAAAAAGCTTCTTAAATCTGAAGACCGGCCGAGAGAGCTCGCGTACAAAGATATCCCTCCGAGAGAATTTTCCGTCACGGAAAATTGGGGAATTTCTTAAACCGCGAGATATATTCGAGAAAAGCTCGGATTTTGTATAGATATATTTTGCGACGTCGGGTATCTGGTCGCGATAGCTTTTATTGCGAGAGACAAAGTACGCGGGCAACGTTTATATTACGTTTTGGTACGTCCCAGGAGTTTTGTTCCTCTCGCTCTTTCTCTCTCTCTCTCTCTCTTTTTCATTCTCGTTCCCACCTCGTGTGCGTTTGTGTATATTAATAATATTTTGTTTCAGCCATCGCGCCACCACCAGAATTTTCCATACGAATACGATCATGTAACTGTTTTGGTCTAGCTCTTCGGCTGTTAAGTCGAACGGATCGTACGCCCAGCTGGTTTTAACGAAGGAAGATATAGCGAGCTTTATCGATCGTTGATGTTCGAAATTAATTCTTTTTTTTTTAATTTGATCGTTCGAAGGTCGAGCGAAAAAGAGAATTATCTTCGTTCGTATAAAAGTACTTGAATCGTCAATCCATTCTTTTTCGACGATTAATTAAAATTATTGAAAATTGATTGAAAATTTGATACTCTCTTTAATTAAAATTAATGGAAATTAATGGATAATTATAATAATAATAAATAAATCTGACAAACATTTTTTAAACCACTCGAGCGCTAAAAAATCGCTGATTAATTAAAATTTCTTATGAAAATGACGAAATTATGAGGGATAGAAAATTTGACGATCTTTTTAATTAAAATTAATGGATAATAATAATAATAATAATAATAATATAAATAATAAAAATTAATTAAATTAATTTTATATGATTAATGCATAATTTCCCAAAATACAGTCAACATTATTTATCATCGTCATGATAATTATTATCAATATAATAAAATTCCCAAAAAATTTCAACCAAAATTTGCACAAACCTGACAAATATTTTTTAAACCACTCGAGCACTCAAAAGAAAAAAAAGAGAAGAAAAAAAGAATCATTTCACATCGTCACGCCGGTTAGGCTAGTTTTATGTGCTCCAAGATTGGTACATGTAGCAAATTTCGTCTCGAGAGCGTGAGAATAGCGTGGAATATGTTTCGAGAACAGCTGTGCTTTTGGTTTTCATAAAGCTAAAAGGAAGCAGCGAGCAATTGGTACATGTGTGTCTCAATGTGTGTGTGTGTGTGTGTGTATCTGTGCAAGTGGCGAAGTACACTCCATGAGTCGAGAGAGCCTTGTCGTTATCCACTCGAGAAGCGAAGGAGTATTAAGCGCGAGGTGAGGTGAGGAAAGAAAGGGAGAGAGAGAACATCGTAGAGAGAGAAAGAGAGAGAGAGAGAGAAGAGCTTGCGTGCGTGACAGAGTCACCTCGAGTCTCTGTGGTTTCACCCCAAGAGCTAAATATCGCGCGAGGTAGTTGCGTAAGTAACGACGAAGACGACGACGAAGAAGAAGAAGAAGAAGAAGAAGAAGACGAGATTTCTCGTGCTTGGGAACTCTACGTGTATCCTGCTGAGTATCTCGCTCTTTTCCACTTTTACCTCCTCCACCCCCTTTATGTCTCTCTCTCTCTCTCTCGCTCGCTCTCGCCCGCTCGTTCCTCCGTCCTCGCCCGTCCCCCTTGGGTAAGAGGACAGGTGCTTCTCTAAATTCACGAACCATTTTAACGCTCATCCGCGAACTCGCGCGCGCCTCTCTCGATTCGGTATCTCTCCCGCGAGAAAGCTTTCAGCCAGCGTTGATCGGCCGACGCGCGGGCAAAACACGCGGGAATTTACGCAGTTGCGTCGAAAAAAAATAAAATAAAATTGGACGTTTTAGAAAACGTGGAATATTTTCTGAAAATGTTGGGCGGCAAATTTATGTTAATATTTAAGCGAGTTTATTTAGTATTTGTTTTATTCGAATAATTCATTTTTTTTTTCGTATTTTGATTGCATTCGGTAGTAAATTGTTGTTAAAATTGCAAAAGATTTTACGTACGAGTAATAAGTTTCGTTGTTGAGTTTGTTTTTAAGAATTTTATTTTTATTTTAATCAGTTATCGAATTATTTTAGTCACTTTCATTGTGTTCATTGAGTTTATTTTTTATTGCAATTAATTAACGAATTATTATATTAATTTAATTAATTGATTTTTTCATTTGATAGAAAATTTGCATTTCTCGGAATAAAAATGCTTTTGTCGTCGTTTCGTTCGTTCGAACGAGTAATAAGTTTCGTTGTTGAGTTTGTTTTTAAGAATTAAATTTTTATTTTAATCAGTTATCGAATTATTTTAGTCACTTTCATTGTATTAATTGAGTTTATTTTTTATTCCAATTAATTAACGAATTATTATATTAATTTAATTAATTGATTTTTCCATTTGATAGAAGATTTGCATTTCTCGAAATAAAAATGATTTTGTCGTCGTTTCGTTCGTTCGATGGAATTCAAAAGATTCTTTTTTCGATCGAGACAATAAAAAAGTATGAAAGTCGAATTATTTAATTCAGTTTAATTGTATAAATTGATTTAATTTTTTTTATTTCAATTAATTAACGAATAATTGTATTAATTTAATTAATTCATCTTTTCGTTTGATAGAAAATTTGCATTCTTCGAAATAAAAACGTTTTTACCGTCGTTTCGTTCGTTCGATCGAATTTCGAAGAATTCTTTATCGAATTCAAAAGCTTCTTTTCCGATCGAGAGAATACAAAAGCGTGAATGAAAAATCGATCGTTGTTAAAATTGCAAAAGATTTTTCGAACGAGTAATAAGTTTCGTTGTTGAGTTTGTTTGTTAAAAATTTAATTTTTATTTTAATCAGTCATCGAATTATTTTAGTCACTTTCATTGTATTGAGTTTATTTTGTATTGCAATTAATTGACGAATTATTATATTAATTTAATTAATTGATTTTTCCATTTGATAGAAAATTTACATTCCTCGAAATAAAAATGATTTTGTCGTCGTTTCGTTCGTTCGATGGAATTCAAAAGATTCTTTTTTCGATCGAGACGATAAAAAAGCATGAATATCGAATTATTTAATTCAGTTGAATTGTATAAATTGATTTAATTTTTTTATTTCAATTAATTAACGAATTATTGTATTAATTTAATTAATTCATCTTTACGTTTTATAAAAAATTTGCATTCTTCGAAATAAAAACGTTTTTATCGTCGTTTCGTTCGTTCGATCGAATTTCAAAGAATTCTTTATCGAATTCAAAAGATTCTTTTTCGATCGAGAGGATAACAAAAGCGTGAATGAAAACTGGATTGTTGTTAAAATTGCAAAAGATTTTTCGAACGAGTAATAAGTTTCGTTGTTGAGTTTGTTTGTTAAAAATTTAATTTTTATTTTAATCAGTCATCGAATTATTTTAGTCACTTTCATTGTATTAATTGAGCTTATTTTGTATTGCAATTAATTAACGAACTATTATATTAATTTAATTAATTGATTTTTCCATTTGATAGAAAATTTACATTCCTCGAAATAAAAATGATTTTGTCGTCGTTTCGTTCGTTCGATGGACTTCAAAAGATTCTTTTTTCGATCGAGACGATAAAAAAGCATGAATATCGAATTATTTTATTCCATTTCATTGTATAAATTAATTTAATTTTTTTATTTTAATTAATTAACGAATAATTGTATTAATTTAATTATTTCATCTTTTCGTTTGACAGATAATTTGCATTCTTCGAAATAAAAACGTTTTTATCGTCGTTTCGTTCGTTCGATCGAATTTCGAAGAATTCTTTATCGAATTCAAAAGATTCTTTTCCGATCGAGAGAATAAAAAAGCGTGGATGAAAAATGGACCTTTCAACGGACCTTTCATCGTCGAAGAAATTTAGGGTACGTAATACGTTTAATACACGCCATACGAAGCTGCTTCCGCCGACGCCTCGACAACATCATGAAAATTCTCCGGCGCCTCTTAAAATATACATCACGTCACAATAATCTAAACCCCCCGAGGCTCTGAGGTCCCGGCGGACAGACGAGGAAAGTGTGTATGGAAAACTCGTGGCGTTACGTCTCATTCAAGGTCTTGGTATCGAGATAGATATACATCAAAAGCCAGCCAGTTGGGAACGAGGAAGAATTCACGACGACGTAAATAATTCTTTTTCACGGTTGAACGGTGTGAGCGATTCCAGTCGGAGGGCTCGACTCTTAAATAGCCACTGTGCGATGAAAAATAACTCGAAATCAAAATTATCAATATCAAAAAGAACAATAAAAAAACAAAAAAATCATAACATCAGCGAAATGACAGATTGGCCAAAAAGTAATCGCGTTTTTTTCCAATAGACGTCCTATGGTCACACGTGTATTAAAAACGCAATTACTTTTTGGCCAGACGAATATCGATACTTCTCGTCAAGAAAACGTTTAAATTATATCAAAAAACAAATAAATATTTGCAATTTTACGTAATAATGATCGTTAATTTATCTCCATGCTGTTTTTTGTCGAATTAGAATGAAGAATGTAAGACTAGTAAAACAAATGGATGAAAACCGGAAGCGAATGAAAGACATTGATGGAAAAATTCCAACTGTCTTTTTTTCTTCGATACTTGCAGGTGTTTTTGTGTGAAAATGGGAATGAACGATCGGTCGTATATCGGGCTGGAGAGATAGCAAAGGAGAAAGAGGGAATGAGCGAGAGAGAGAGAGAGAGAGACGAGAACGAGAGTGAATGCCTAACCTACCCCATGTCTTGGCATCATCATCGTATAGTTCTTTTTCTCTTTTTTTCTTTCCTTCTCTTTTCTATCCGCCCTGGCAGCCAGTAAGCCGGTAGTAGCCGGTAGTAGTATTGGGAGTATAGTGCGGTAGGCCCGGCCAATTTTTGCGTCAAGAAAGTAGCATGGCATCGTGGAAGACGTGTGGCCCGATGCTCGGCTGATGGTAAACAGTAGGAACGAGGCTGCCAAACGGGCATTGGAACGGTACCCGTGAGACATTTTTCGTAGCGTGGATTCATTGATGAAGGAGAGCCACGATACGTTTAAACGCTCCTCGGGAAGATCAAGATAATTTCACATCGAGATTTTAGCTCGCGGAGTAGAAACGAAAAAAAACGATATTTTTTTAATTAATAAATTTCGAATCAAATTATAATTAATAAAAGATTGAATCGTTTTGATTCATGAAATTAGTTAAATAAGATTGTAAATTGATGAATTTAATTACTCAAGTTGCAGCTTGAGGAAAGTGGTTTGTGAGTAGATTCTTGGAAAGAAGGCGATCGTCGCGCTCCAGTGGTGGACGATTGTACGAAAAGAGAGAGAGAGAGTGAGACGATCGGTAGTGTGGGAATCTACTTCGATAAAAGTCCGAATTTTCGAGAGGAGAAATTTTTATCGCGTAGGACGATATACTGCGAAAAGTCAGGAGTCGCGTGTGTTTTCTATAGACGAGTATAGGAGTTTGTACTCCCGGGGATGACGTTACATTCATGGGGGGATGGAGGGCTTTCTGTATAGGAGAAATTGGCAAGAGGCACCGAGAAACTTTGAATCGAAGCCCGAGAGTGGAAAGTGAATCGTGTGTGACGCTCATAGACCCGGTGGCTGTGCGGGAGAGAGAGAGGTGAGAGAGAGAGAGAGAGCAAGAGAGAGCACGGCGTTGAATGAACGCCCAGGAGAGATGTGGGAATGAATGAGATTGTGTGTGTGTATATTTCACTGGTTCGAGAACTGGCATCCTCGTGTGTATAAGACCCGGGGTATCCGCGTCAAGGAGGATGGAGAAAAGGCAACGTGACGAACGACTCGACACTATTAACTACCGAGTGCATTGTCCCACGAGGTATCAGAGACAACGAAAATGAAGAAGGTGGGGAAGTGATGAAAATGATGATGAAGAGATCAGGGTGATGTATAAAAGAATGTGGAAGATGTTGAAACGATGGAAAAGATGAGGAAGAGCGGAGAAAGAGGTGATGAAGAGTATGAACAAGATGCTGAAGAGATGGAACGGATGATGAGGAATATGGAAAAGTTTATGAGGGGAATGAGAGAGATGGTGAAGAGTATGAAAAAGATGACGAAGAGTATGAAGAACACTATGTATAGTTCAAAAAAGATGCTGAAGAGGTGGAAAAAGTTGGGTAAAGTATGAAAAAGATGCTGAAGAGTATGAAAACGATGATGAAGAGTATGAAAAAGATGTTCAAGAGTATGAAAAAGATGACGAAGAGTATGAAGAACACGATGTACAGTTCAAAAAAGATGCTGAAGAGGTGGAAAAAGTTGGGAAAAGTATGAAAAAGATGCTGAAGAGTATGAAAAAGATGTTGAAGAGTATGAAAAAGATGACGAAGAGTATGAAGAACACGATGTACAGTTCAAAAAAGATGCTGAAGAGGTGGAAAAAGTTGGGAAAAGTATGAAAAAGATGCTGAAGAGTGTGAAAAAAATATTGAAGGGTATGAAAACGATGTTGAAGAGTATGAAAACGATGTTGAAGAGTATGAAAACGATGTTGAAGAGTAAGAAAAAGATGTCGAAGAGAATTAAAAAGGTGTCGAATATGACGAAGAAGATGGCGCGGTGGCAATGGCGACAAATAAAACGACATTAATTCGCGACTTATCCGTCTAATCAGTCAAATTGTTATCTGTCCACCATCCTAACACGTATAATTCATCGATGCTCCATTCCTTCTTCAATTCTCGAATAATTCTATCGTTTTCCGACTCACCGTGACTCGTAATGAAGTTAGCGAGGTAGAGATCGAGTTCCCGGACGGAGACGTTGATGTGATAAGGATTTACGCATAGACCGGGCTGCGCACATTCCGCAGTCTTCTCAAGTCGTTCGCCATCCGTCGACTCAAGTGGAATTGCCTTGAAGAGGATCACCATGACGAGGTCCAATCTCCAGACCTTGAATGTTCATCAAACATAACAAAATCGTTAATTCCATTCTGTAATTATTAATACAATTATTTTTAATAATACAAATTATAACAAATTTACGTTTTTTTTATTTATAACAAAAAGAAATTACAAACCTTGTCAGCCTGGCGTAGACAGTCGATCCTGCGCATTTTCCCTTTTTGATCAGGATTGCTGAGGACGCACATAGCTGGCCTCTTTCCCGTTATACTCAGAACAAAATCTTCTCGATACTCCTGCGTTATGTCCTTCCTCAGCTTGCCGAGTAGCCGCGAGGCCCATTTCTGTTTAACCTCCAGCTTTTCGTTCTGCAACATTAATCCAAAAAGCACGTTTTTATATCAAAAATTCATTTTTTATAAAAATTTGCCATTTTGTTTTCACTAATTATTCTAATCTACCCCCAAAAAATCGACTTAAACAAAACTACGTTTAATTTAAAAAAAAAAAATCGATTTTTTGCCATTTCGTCCTGCTCAAAATTCTCCAGCGACAGAAAAATTGAAATAAGAGCAAGAAAATCCTGGAGAAAAACAAATCAGCTTGGAAATAAATCTGGAGAAAGAAAGACGTTAGGATGAGCAGTTTTATAAACAAGAAAAAAAATTGACTCAAACAAAACAACGTTTAATTTAAAAAAAAATCGATTTTTTGACATTTCGTCCTGCTCAAAATTCTCGAGCGACAGAAAAATTAAAATAAGAGCAAGAAAATCTTGGATAAGAACAAATCAACTTGGAAATAAAGCTGGAGAAAGAAAGACGTTACGGATGAGCAGTTTTATAAACAAGAAGAGAGAAAAGATCTCGGCACGTCGAACTCTCTCGTGTGCTGGTGCGTCTCGTTTTGTTGAACATATGCAGAGCACGCGAACGGCCCTCTCTCTTCGCTGTGGTAAAACACGTGTGGAATAGCAAAACACAAAATGTTACCATCCTCGTTTTGCGATTCCTCTCTCTCTCTCTCTCTCTTGTACCGATCCCTGAGAAATGCATTGAAAGTCCACGGAATGCCGACGTTGCAACGAGCTCTTCGAAGGTGCAGTATAAGCGCGATATGCACTTTTACCCGGACCTCGCTCGATCTATCGCCTCCTCAAGAGCTTCGACTGCTGTCCTAGCGGTCGTTGGACGAACTAATACGCGAATATTACGATCGTTCGTATTAAACAAGTTAGAGAAAGAGGAAAAGAGATAAAAACGAGAGAGAGAGAGAGAGAGAGAGAGAGAAAGGAAAAGGAGAGAGAACGAAAGAAAGAAAGAGAGAGAAGAGTGAGAGGTCACTTGCGTTTCATCGTGCGTATAAAACGTCCACGCACGCGACCGCGCACACGATATCAAGTACATCGTGAGAGTGTTAAAGAAGCAAAGAACAAGATCCGTAAAAAAAACCTGAAACAAGACAGTGATTGGCCACGATTGATTAATCGCCAATCTCTCAACCGCAAAATTTCTATTAATTCTCACAATAACAATCATCGAGTGTCGATAGAACGTTTTAATTAATTGATTAATTAATTAATTAAATCTTGATGCGTTTTTATAAAGGACAATTTCCCTTTTTTATTCACAGTTGGCCAATCACCGTCGTCTTTCCCATGGAAGTAACACTGTAAGCGAGATAGACTCGCGTACAGAATGTTTTCCCTATTCTTTCTTTTTTCTCTTGTTCTCGTCTTCTTCTGTCTTTTTGTTTTTTTTTTCTTCTTTGTTTCTTTTTATTTTTATTTTATTTAACTCTTCTAGGACGCAGCGTGATTCGATTAGTTAGCCACGCATCGTAAATCTTGCTCGAGGTGTAGAGGGTTTGGTGGAGAAGAGGAGTGGGGGTAGAGGGAGGGGGGAGGCACGTACAGGGGGATGAAGGAGGGAGGGATGTTTCTCGGTGTACACTTGCGAGTATGCGGTGCGAGAAACTTGTAAAGGCGATATACATGGTGGGATGCGGAGATCGAGATCGGGAAAGGGTGAGAGAGAGAGAGAGAGAGAGAGAGAAGGAGAGAATGAGAATGTACAACGGCAATCCGGAAACGACGCGGCGTGTTCCGCTTTCACGCCCGAAAACCAGGCGCCCGGCTGGCTGGCTCTCTTGCATCGTTGGTTGGCCCAAACCAGCACACGGGAGGCTTGTTAAGGGCCATAACTGCCTGGTGAGAGAAGAGGCAGAGACACGGTGTGTTCTCTCTCTTTCTCTCTCTCTCTCTCTCTCTCTCTGTGTGTCTGGTCTCTCTTGCTCTCTGACGATCGCCTCTCCTCTCTCGCGAATCCAGGACTAACGGGCATGAGCAAGTTGGCTCGTTCCTACTGTGTACTCGCTTCCGGAAACATTCTTTGCGTTTTTTTGCTTCGTTTTTTCTCATTTTTGGCTTTCTCGTTTTTTTTTTGTGTCAAATATATCGCGCGATGCTTATGACGATATTAGGCGTAACAAATATCGACGAGGATCGACACGAGGAAGTAATAAAATTGAAACAAGGTCGGAATAACGAATTATTCGAGGTTTTTAATTTTTTTAGGAGTTTCCATTCGAATTTTTGTCTTTTTTGTTTTTTTTTTCTGTTAAATATATCGTGCGACGTTGATGACGACATTAGTCGTACCAAATATCGATGAGGATCGACTCGAGGAAGTAATAAAATTGAAATAAGGTCGGAATAACGAATTATTCGCGTTTTTCATTTTTTTTTAACGAATTTCGATTCGAATTTTTGTCTTTATTGTTTTTTTTTGTCAAATATATCGTGCGATGCTTATGACGATATTAGACGTAACAAATATCGACGAGGATCGACTCGAGGAAGTAATAAAATTGAAATAAGGTCGGAATAACGAATTATTCGCGTTTTTTCATTTTTTTTTTAACGAATTTCGATTCGAATTTTTGTCTTTATTGTTTTTTTTTTGTTAATATATCGTCCGATGCTTATTACGATATTAGGCGTAACAAATATCGATGAAGATCGACCCGAGGAAGTAATAAAATTGAAACAAGGTCGGAATAACGAATTATTCGCGATTTTTCATTTGTTTTAACGATTTTCGATTCGAATTTTTGTCTTTTTTTTTTTTTTTTTTTGTTAAATATATCGTCCGATGCTTATGACGATATTAGGCGTAACAAATATCGATAAGGATCGACCTGAGGAAGTAATAAAATTGAAACAAGGTCGGAATAACGAATTATTCGCGTTTTTTCATTTTTTTTAACGAATTTCGATTCGAATTTTTGTCTTTTTTGTTTTTTTTTTGTCAAATATATCGTGCGATGCTTATGACGATATTAGGCGTAACAAATATCGATGAGGATTGACCCAAAGAGGTAATAAAATTGAAACAAGGTCGGAATAACGAATTATTCACGTTTTTTTCATTTTTTTTTACGAGTTTCGATGCGAATGTTTGTCTTTCTTGTTTTTTTTTTTATTAAATATATCACGCAACGCTTATGAAAACAGTGGGCGTAACAAATATTGACGAGGATCGTCCTGAAGTAATAATAAAATTAAAACAACGCCGGAAGACCAAATTATTCTCGTTTTTTGATTTTTTATTAACGAACCTCGACAGGAAATTACTTCTTAAAAAAAAATGAAAGATCCTGTGACAAAAAAATTTGTTATTCTTTTCGTTCTTGTATTAAACGAGAATAATAATTGCAAGAAAAGCTTAAGAAATAATTATATCGAAGTAAAATAATGTAAAATCTTTCGTTATCATTATTATCGCATTCGATCCTAACATAACACCAAAAGAATTTATTTCTCGTTATCCGGTATCCAAGAATTTATGAACAGAAAAAACGCAAGCTAAAAAATTGACAGAAATTCAAAGCGCGGAAAACATAAGCTTGAAAAATCGCCAAAGAAGTGACAAGAGAGAGGAAGTATAGGAAGAGGATTCGTCGGGGTAGGAAAAGGAGCATGGGTTGGGATGGAGGGCGACGACGAAGAAGTCGGAAGAACGGCGAGAGATAGAGAGCAATCCGACGTCTTTTTCCGAATAAAAGAGCCAGCAATAGCCAATCCAGATTCTCAATGCCAATCTCCGAGTCGCTAAAACAAAAGGTTAGCTCACGGTCTGACCAGTGAAGAAAAAGAAGAAAAGACAAAAAAGAAACAGCAAAAAAAAAAAAAAAAAACAAAAAGCACAAATCTATAGAAGAAGACGAAGCTGAGTGCTCGGTAGTGACGAAGAAGACGCGGATCACATATAGAGCGAGCGAGAGTGTGTTTAAGATAGAGAGAGAGAGAGAGATAAAGAGAAAAAGAGAAAGAGAATGAAGGAGAAGGTCCGCGCGCCTCGTGGCCGGTTGATGATTATTGGAACGCGGAAGAGGAGCAACGACGCTCTTGCGGACGAGACCGTCTATTTCCGTTTTACTTCAAGCTTCAAGCTCGCTCTCCTCGACGCCTCTGCTCTCTCTCTCTCTCTCTCACTCTCTCCTTCACTCTCCTTCTCCATCTCCCTCCGTTGGCAATGGCCAACCCCTCTACCGAGGGTTGTTTCGTCTCGGCATGTAAAACAAAAAAACAAATATACATATATATATACATTCTACATAGAGATTAAAAATAAAAATATACGAAGAAATAGAGACTATGGATTGCGAGAATGAAGAGAAAAAAAACGAGAGGAAAGAAAATACTAGATGGGAAGAAAAACAACGAGAAAGACAGAGAGAGAGAGAGAGAGAGAGATGAGAGTGTGTGGTGGACGTCAGGTGGGAAGGGCGAGAGGGCCGAGTGAGAAATGGAGGCGCCGTACAAGGAGTACCAACTGGGGGGGTTGGAATATTCACCGATTGGGCAACCCACGGGCAAACTAGACGAAATATATTCTCTGTAGAAATATATTTGTATATATAGAAAGAAGAGAGCAGATATTACACACTGATTATTATAGAGTGCAGCAGAGCTTGCTTTTTATCTATATACACTTTATATATACATATATGCATTATAGATACAGATATATATATGCATTATAGATACACACACATATGTGTACACACACACACACACATATATATATATATATGTGTGTGTGTGTGTGTGTGTATAATGCGGTACGTAAATGTCGGAACCAGAAAGATCGAGAGAAAGAGAGATATAGAGAAACGAGTGGACGCTGTGTAATAGCAACGAACCAACGATTTGCTGTAGATATGATGTAGGCATATTTATATATAATATATATATATATATATATGCTTCATGTGTGTGTGTGTGTGTGCGTGTGTGTGGGTATACTCTATTGCCACCGCTGTAGCGGACACTGATGCTGACACTAACGCAAACGCAAAACCCGAAGGCAACAGCTGCCGCCAATTTATTTTGGATTTCGGTCCTCGGTGTCTCTTTCTCTCTCTCTCTCTCTCTCTCTGCCTCCCGCTATTTGTCTTTGGTGTGAGTGCGTGTATATGTGTTTGCTGCGACGAAACAGAATTGCGACCGTCGCTTTTCGCCGACTAGGTGCTATATAGATGAGTCTATGCTTGGGAGAGGCTAGAGAGAAGGTGGCGGTGGTGGTTGTTGTTTAAGAAAGGGAGGGGGAAGTTAATTTTTGTTTTTGGGGAAATTATGTTGATGGTGGGTTGGGAGATCGGGGATTTTGTGTATGGGATGGATGTTGGGGTGGGGTTAGTGTAATTTGGGAAATTTTAGAGGTTGGGGAGGGAAGGGATGTGGGAGTTTAGATTGTTTTTTTTAATTTTTGTGAAGGTGGAATGAGAATATTCGGGAAGGGGAAGGGGATTTTTGTGTTGTTGGGGAAAATTCGGATTTTGTAATTGTTTTGTGAAGTGTTTTTGGATGAAATAAAATTTTGTTAATTGTGGATCTACTCAAAGTAGCGAAATGAATTTTAATTAATTGACGCTTGAGGAGTATTTAATTTTTTTTCTCCAAGAAGGCTTTAATTAGAGGTTGAGGAATCGGAGATTTGTCGGTGGTGAAGATTATGATATTACTTTGCCCGATATCTTGAAAGTTGTAGGGGAAAAGCGCAAAAAACCGGAAGTAACGATTTACCTAACGAGGATCGATAAAATCGTAAAAATCGGAAAGGGAATTATGATTTTCGTGTTGTACGGAAAATTTGCGATCGATATAGGGTCTTAGAGCTTGAGAAAGGATTAAAATTCACCGGAATGCAATATGGCCAATTTCGATGGAAATGGCAAACCCTTGAAAAATCGACTTTTCGCGACGCTGTATCTCGGTTCTCGTTCCTCCGATAGAAAATTACACGAATAACTTTTTGAAGAGTTCGCCGAGATCTCAATAACGAGCCTAGGATCACCCGGATAGCTCAATTTTTGTGGTCGTGACGATATTTCGAAAAGCGGGCTTTTTAGGACCCACAGGAAGGGACCTGCAAAAAAAGGCCTCGGACATGGGGTCCAATTTTTTTTTGCTCCAAAATCCCTTTATTTCATCATATTCGTGTTAGGCGGGAAATTTCCGATTCCGCAACCCCACAACAAAGTCTTTTTGCACGAAAACAAATTTTGACCCCCCCGGACCCCCCAAAGTCGCGAAAGTAAAATCCGAATATCGACTTTTGGCACCCGCCGGGGGCCAACATTTTTTTTCGTCGAAAAACAGTTTATTGGGAGGTTGTGGAATCGGAAATTTGTCGCTGATTAAGATTATGCCGTTATTTCTACCGATATCTCAAAAACTCTAGGAGAAAAATGCAAAAAACCTGAAATGTGAGCCCTAAAAATCGCTATTTTCAAAGTGTCGCCACGGCCACAGAATTTGAGCTATCCGGATGATCCTTGACTGCTTTTATAGTGCTTGGCGAGCTCTTTAAAAAGTTATTCGTGCAATTTCCTGTCGGAGGAACGAGAACCGAGATACAGCGTCGCGAATAGTTGATTTTTCGAGGTTTCGTGAAACTCATCGAAATTCACATATTCACACATTCCGATGAATTTTGATTTTTTAAAAACCTGTAAACACTAATATCGATCAAAAAATGATCACTGATCACGAACAAACCAGTCACTTTTTCCTGGCACTCGAATTATTAGGTAAAAACTTTAAAAAACTGGATTTCACGTTTTCTCACTTTTCGACGGACAATTTCCCTGAAAAATCTTTTCGTATGAAAACAAATTTCGACTCCCCCCCTGATCTCAATAAACCAAAACAAAAATCCACTCCCAAAACTTTAGATCACTAAATACGATCAAATTTTCTTTTCATCCAAAAAGACTTCACAGTCAATTACAAAATTCAAAATTTCCCAAACCCAACAATTATCACACTCCAATTCCCAATATTGAAAATCTCCCCACTCAAAATCCCATTTTACAAAATAAAAATGTAATAAATTAACTTTTATCCCATTCCAGCAAAATACAACTATAATTCCCTCGTAAGTAATCGTCCTCACGTTCTCTACTCTGTCCAAATTCCATATAAAAACGAGGTTACTTTTCGACGGACAATTTCCCTGGAAAATCTTTTCGTATGAAAACAAATCAAACCAAAACAAAAATCCACTCCCAAAACTTTAGATCACTAAATACGATCAAATTTTCTTTTCATCCAAAAAGACTTCACAGTCAATTACAAAATTCAAAATTTCCCATGCCCAACAATTATCACACTCCAATTCCCAATATTGAAAATCTCCCCACTCAAAATCCCATTTTACAATATAAAAATGTAATAAATTAACTTTTACCCCATTCCAGCAAAATACAACTATATTCCCTCGTAAGTAATTGTCCTCACGTTCTCTACCCTGTCCAATTTCCATATAAAAACGAGGTTACTTTTCGACGGACAATTTCCCTGAAAAATCTTTTCGTATGAAAACAAATTTCGACTTCCCCCTGATCTCAATAAACCAAAACAAAAATCCACTCCCAAAACTTTAGATCACTAAATACGATCAAATTTTCTTTTCATCCAAAAAGACTTCACAGTCAATTACAAAATTCAAAATTTCCCAAACCCAACAATTATCACACTCCAATTCCCAATATGGAAAATCTCCCCACTCAAAATCCCATTTACAAAATAAAAATGTAATAAATTAACTTTTATCCCATTCCAGCAAAATACAACTATAATTCCCTCGTAAGTAATCGTCCTCACGTTCTCTACTCTGTCCAATTTCCATATAAAAACGAGGATACTAATAATTAATACTAATAATATACACACAAATTCATATATTATTACGACCATTAGCATGTCGTAGTTACCACAGAGAAAGGTACATGTGACTTTTAAACAGAGGGCAGGCATTTTATATGAATACCAACTACGTGAGATCCTAATATATATATATATATATATACATATATACACAAAACTACAGTAGGTACGTAATGGCTCTACAGTAATTCGGTACGTAACGTATACACACGTATAGACAAATGGTATACGGTATAAGCCAGCAAACAACAAAAATACATAGCAGCAGTATAAGGTAGTTGGTAGAAGTTTTGAACGAGTCCGGAGTCGGATAAATGCGGTTGTACTCAGAATCGGGAACAGGCCGTACAGAGGGATAACTGCAAGGGTCCGCAACCCTTTTTTGGTGAAGGAGCGAGCAGGGAGCCAGGGGGGTAAGGGTTGGAGAGCCACGACGTAATTTCAGTGGCGCAACTCGCGTTTCTCTAAACGACGAGGCTATTTCGACGAAAAAGCGAGAGAACGAGAAAGAGAGTACGGAAGCGAAGACCGAGCGATGGAACGAGGATAGAGGCGCACGTGCTGGTAGTGTCTCGAAAGTTTTGCACGTTTTGGGACAGGGTCGTGCGATGGCCGAGAAGCGGAGAGGAAAAGCGAGAAAATGCCCCCCTCCCATCGTTTGGGTGGATCACCGGAGTAAGAGAGAAGGGTGACTCGCGGGAATGGGCAAAAATCGAGGCAGTCCTTGCAAAACTCACGAACGACGCCAAAGCCCTTCATCCTCTTTTCCGGTCCTCCCCGCGACGCTGTTCTTAGCAAAAGAGCTTTAATATTTAGATTCAATTACGAAAGAACCACCGAGGCACGAGACAACGATACTTCTGGCTCGTTAAACGGCAAATTGTCGAAGTTAGTACAGTTATACGAGGCTCGTACCTTGATAACGACGATGGGAAAAGAATTATGTTAAAATTGTTCGACAAATTTTCGTGCCAAGGTGAAACATCGAGGAGACGCGAGAAAGTTTGCTTTCTTTTTTTTTTTTTGGGTGAAATTTAAAAAATCTTGGGACATATTATTCGACGATTGGACGAGAATTAATAAAATGGGGACGTAAAAATACAAATTAAGCGACAATTTTTTCAATTAATTGGTTTTTAGATTTATCGACGACGATGAAAAAATTATTTTTACGAGTTCAAGAAGAATCAAAAAGTCGATAATCAACGTTTTCTCAAATTTTGATTAATTATCGTCGATTATGTATCGATTTCAATCGTGATGACTGAAAATTTCTAAAAATCGTAGCGATTATGCACTTTTGCAAAAATATCTAAATTCGACGAGGGACGAGAAAGTTTTTTTTTTGGTTAATTTAAAAAATCGTGTGACATATTATTCGACGATTGGACGAGAATTAATAAAATAGGGACGTAAAAATACAAATTAAGCGACAATTTTTTCAATTAATTGGTTTTTAGATTCATCTATGACGATGAAAAAATTATTTTTACAAGTTCAAGAAGAATTACGATTTGATTGTAAATGGAAAAGTCTCTTGCGAAAGTTTTCTTTGGCGTGTTGACGTAATTAAAAAGTCGATAATCAACGTTTTCTCAAATTTTGATTAATTATCGTCGATTATGTATCGATTTAAATCGATGATGACTGGATATTTCTAAAAATCGTAGCGATTATGCACTTTTGCAAAAATATCTAAATTCGACGAGGGACGAGAAAGTTTTTTTTTTGGTTAATTTAAAAAATCGTGTGACATATCATTTGACAATTTTGTCAATTAATTTTTATTCAAATTTAACGATGATGATGAAAAATTAATTTTTACAAGTTTAAGAACAATTACGATTTAAATGTAAATAGAAAAATCCCTTGCAAAATTCTTCTTTGGCATATTGACGTAATTAAAAAGTCAAAACTCATAATTTTCTCGAATTTTAATTAACCCTTTTCACTCGAGACACTTTGCTCGCCACTTAAAAGTGGTGACTGAGGGTCACCTCTTGAGTGCAAAGGGTTAAGTACCGATTTTAATCGACGATTAAAAATTTGCAAAAATCGTAGCGATTATGCATTTTTTCAAAAATAAATAATATTTTCAAAAATAAAATTCGACTCGATCCTTTGCTCGTTAAATTCTAATAAAACGCATTAAAAACCGGTCGAAGATGAGTGACAATAGAGAACAAGGAAAATGAGAAAAATCGTTCCAAGATCAAAACCACGAGGGTGACGACACGTTTGGACGATCAGCTCCGTATAAGTTTTGGCGAGAGTTCATGGAACATATCGCGAAGACAGAGAGAAAGAGAGAAAGAGAGAGAAACGTGTGCAATGTGTGCATAGTATCATAGTACAGCATAGAGCAAACGTCTCGCGGAACTGGGGGATCGGAGCCAGAGAGGACCACGTGGCGGAGGAAAGCACAAGAGGGAAAAAGCTCGCAAGTTGTCGTCGTCGTCGTTGTCGTTGTTGCGGGGCTCACCTTCTTGGCTTTATCGCAAGGAAATTTCACGACGTCGAGCGAGACGCATCATCGTGTCTCTCGTCGTAGACCACGTGGTCTAACGTCTAGCGCGTACTCGTTTATTTGTCAACAAGTAACCCAAACGACGACACAAACAATATTTTTAACCCAAAAATATAAAAAATCAAACATTTTTTTTTAAATTTACAAAAAAATTTTATTATCTCGAATAAAAAGTGTTCGAGCAATTCTTTCATCAAGAATATCGTTAATTTGTTGCAAAATTTGAAAATAAAAGTCGAATTAAAATGAAAATATGAAAAATTTATCGAAAATATGAATAAAACTAAAAAAAAAAAAGAAAATAATGGGAGAATAAATTCTTTGTCTCTGCAGTGACGATATCTCAAAACTTTATCTCGCTCTCCTCCTTCCATCTCTCCCATTTTTTTTTTTCAACTCCTCGATATTATACTAAAGGAGAGCATCTCACCGATTCGTTCTTGTCTTAATTTGAAAATGGCTTCGGCTGCCAAGCGAGATAAATACTCTCCTTGTTACAAACACACACACACATGCACATACATATATAGACTAGCCTTTTTCTCCTCAGTCTCCTTTTTCCCATCTCTCACCTCCTCCCCGTCCTGCAGTTCTTCGTCATCTCTCTGCGTGCAATTTTTTTTTCTTCTCTCTCTCTCCACCAATCTCCATCTCTCTTTCTCTCTCTATCTCTCAGTTCAGTGAAAGGTCCGAGGCGAATTTTTACTTATATACGTACAAACCTATCCATCTATCTCCCTCTCTCTCTCTCTCTCTATCCGTCTATAGACATATATATATATATATACAAAAGTAAATGTCTGTATATCGCGCCGATTCTTCTGGATTTTCTATATACATTTTCCTACCGTGGATAAAAATGTCTTTGGGTAGCCGGTATTCTCTCCTTTCCGTTCTGTAGAAGAGAGCGAGAGAGAAGGAAAGAACCGGGGGATGAGTGAAGAAGAAGAAGAAGAAGGGGGAGGGGGGTTGAGTTCGCGTCGACGCCACCTCGAAGTCTTCGTTCAACCCTCTCTCTGGTCAGGGATGGGTTTGAGAAGGACGAGTACGAAAAGAGGAATGAGAAAGAGCGCACAACACACACACATCCTCGTCTCTACATATAGGACGAGGGGGTAGTTGAGGATGGATAGGGGAGGGGGGGGGGGGTGAAAGGACAGCGTACGAAGGAGATGGAGAAGGAGGAGGTTAAATTCAGGCCACCCCCGTAAGTATACAGCTTGTAATCTATAGCCACGAGGGGGCGCGCGCGAGAGTCAACCCCCTCCCCCCTCACTCCTCCGTCCATCTCCAACCCCCACAGCTCATACCGAACGAATACATACGTTTCGTACCGCGTTTCACGGACACTTATAAAGATAATACATGTGAAAAACATACACGCACACCAGTTAAAATCGCGTGGACGAACGGACCTCTCTCTCTCTCTCTCGTTCTCTCTATCTCTCTCTCTCTCTCGATCTCTCTGTCTCTGTCTTCGTATCTATGTGCCGATTCTTCGTACGTATGGACTATATAGTTTTACTAGCTATAGATATTTGCGAATCTCTCTCTCTCACTCTCTCTCTCCCTCTTTCTCTCTCCATATATTTATATATATATATATTCGCAAATATCTATAGCTAGTAAAACTATATGAGATATATATATATATATGAGAATTTATGTCGGTATGTGTGATTCTACGTACAGAGTTATATACGTGTGTATGTGTGTATGTATAGGGACATGTATGTATGTTTATATACATGTATGTCGAGCGAACGCTATGCGCCTATCGATTCGGTTTTTCGGGTGCAGGCCTCATTTCGTCTATCCTTCTCTCTCTCTCTCTGTCTCTCGCTACTCGATTCTCTACGTCTCGTTGTCCTCCTCCTCTCCTCGTTCTCACTCACTCTCTCCCCGTTTGGTCATTATTTCTCTCTTTATTCAACGACATTATGCGCTATTTCGTTCGGAGTTATTTTATCATTAATCCACACGTTTCGTTTGTTTTGGTAACGTCCAATTCGCGACGATCTATTTCGTTGGATAAAATAAAAAAAAGTTCGAATTTCTTCTTTTTCTACATTTCTCGCTTTGTTGCAATTTTTTTTTTTTTTTTTTTTTGGCGCGTAATTCGAACACGTTGGATAAAAGGAAAATAGGGAAATAGAAACGGACAAAAGAATGTTAACGTTATTACCGACAATTTTATTTCTTGTCGTCCTTTATCCGGCAATAAAGAAATTATTGTTTTTATTAAATAAATTTTTATCATAAAAAAAATTATCCTATTTTAAAAAATAATCTTTAATTATCAAAAGAAGGAAATAAATTTGTTCAATCCCGTTAATTAATTTCCGTTCCATTTCCGGGGTGGTGGTCCTTCCCTCCGAAAATTTTCGATCATCGTTAACAGCCATCTGCGCTTAATAACCGGCCACGAACGGTGCGAGCTTAATAGGCCGATGGAAGAACGAGAGAAGGGTGAGAGGAGAGGGATGCATTGAATGTGCGAGACCCCAAGAGGAAGAGGACGTTGTCAATGTTAAATTTACGAGGATGTTAGCAAGGATGTTCCTCGCAGTCTCCTATACGTACAGATCCTTACCAATTTCAGCTAGGATATGAAAAGAGCACAGAGAGGAAGAAAGAGAAGGGCAAGAGGGAGGGAGTAAGGTTAGGTAAAGGAGGAGGAGGAGGAGGAGGAGGGGTAGATAACACGAGAGATTCGAGGTCGTATCAGAGCCGCTGGCCTATGGCAACGTTGAAGACACGAGACACACCGGCTCGAGGGCAGCTTGCAAAAGCTCGACACACATAGCGAGAGAGAGAGAGGGAGAGAGAGAGAGAGCGAGAGAATAAAGAGGAAGGTATGGGGAACCGGATAGACTGGGAATATATTTATTAATTTGGCAACGGTCCCGCGAGGCTATAGCCTTGGTCTCTTCCTCTCTTCCTCTCTTTCTCTCTTACAGCTTGCGGCCCTCTTACGTTTGACTACGTTATGACGCGAACAAAGCGACTCCACGATTTCTTTATAGGCAATTCCGGGGTCTGCATAGAGTGTTGTAAATATTGCGCTCTCTCCACCGGCCTAGCTATCTTCCCTCTTTTATATTTGTCTCTGTCTCTCTCTCGTTCTTCTCTTTTTCTCTCAGGAAGAATGAGGGAGAAAAGAGCTATTCCCTCTTGTCGCCCTCCTGCCGATAATGGCGAAAAAAGGAGGGGCGAACAAAGGAGAGCGCGGTTCGAACACGAACTGAGTTTAAAGAGGTCGAGAAGGGGTAACAACGTGGCGGGTAAGGTCGTGGTGGTGCACGAGGAATAAATTCGTATCGCGATAAAGATGGAAATATTTTCGCGAACGTTTCCTCTTTTTTTTTCTTCTGCTTTCTCTCTTTTTTTCCCTCGCAATGTTCTTCTTGTTTTCTCGAGGGTCCGGTTTTCTACCCTGTACCTACCCTACACGTTTTCACGCCTCGTTTCCACGTCTTTGGACTCGTTCTTCCGCTTCGCATCGGTAAGAATGCAAAGTCGATCTTAGTTTTCTTTCTTCGCTATTTTCACTTTTTTTTTTTTCTTGTTCCCTTGCCTCCCTCGCAGTTTATGGCTGTTTTCCGCAAAGTGAGCGAGTACAACGAGCGAAACCCCCCCAGAGAGGGTGGATTGCGGCGACTTTCACATTTTTCACACCATCGAGACTTTTTTTTTATATTTGTGTGGATGTGTTTGCGTTTGGGGGTTTGGGTGAAGCGAAGTGGGACGGAGAGGTGGATATTTAAGTTATCGTACGTAGAGAGAGGGAGAGGAAGGGAGGGGAGGGGGATGGAAAACATTCCAATCTACATAAATTCACGTTCGTTCATGATTTAGTACAATGGCGTAGATAAATAAGAGGCAAAACGATCCTCTCTTTCTTCCTCTCTCCGTTCGCTTTTCTCTCCTCCTCCAAAAATCACGTTTCCTATCTTTTATCCATCTATCGGCCGGCAATACGGCGCCGAGATGCCACGCGAACGTCGGCAACTCTGGGAAAGTAATACGTATGTTATTTTATTTTTTATTATTCTTCTTATTTATTTTCTTTTCGTGACGGTTTAACCCTTTTCGAACGTAATAAATTTGATCATGGATGTCGTACTGGTCCGAATTAATTTCCGTTGAAAGAGCAGCAATACATAACACGCAAGATTATGAAAAATAAACAAGATTTATTAATTCTTTTGACAACTTTAGTTATATTTTATACAATAATATGTTTTAATGTCACGTTTTTATTTAAAAATTATGTTTTATAGTTCTCCATTGTATGGAATTTTTCAAAACCGTCTTCAATATGTAATTTCACACAGTAAACTTCTGTCGGTAACTTTCTTTTGGCCATAGTGGAATATTATTTTGAAAGATTTTAAGAACCGGGAATGCCTAATTACAGTTCAATACAACTTGTGAAATATTATTTAGAATTTTACAAAGTATCTTCGAAACGTGTCATGTAAACGTTTTCATGTAAAAATTATATTTTATAGTTCTCCATTGTGTGGAATTTTTCAAAACAGTCTCCAATACGCAGTTTCACACAGTAAACTTCTGTCGGTAACTTTCTTTTGGCCATTGTGGAATATTATTTTGAAAGATTTTATGAAGCGGAAATGCCTAATTACAGTTCAATACAACTTGTGAAATATTATTTAGAATTTTACAAAGTATCTTCGAAACGTGTCGTGTAAACGTTTTCATGTAAAAATTATATTTTATAGTTCTCCATTGTGTGGAATTTTTCAAAACCGTCTTCATTGTGCAATTTCACACAGTAAACTTCTGTCGGTAACTTTCTTTTGGCCATAGTGGAATATTATTTTGAAAGATTTTAAGAAGCGGAAATGCCTAATTACAGTTCAATACAACTTGTGAAATATTATTTAGAATTTTACAAAGTATCTTTGTTAAAATGTATGGAAAAAGGTATTCCGGGCGAGGAATGTTAAGAGAGTATTTATATGAATATATATTTGACATAAACAAAATACAAAAGAGATGAATGAAACAAAACGAAAGTCTGGCTACACGTGTCGTGCGCGGGAAAACTAATCAGCACTCTGAACGTAGTAACGAAGAATGCAAGTTTAACAATGTACTAAGTTTGTATAGTATTCTCTCTAAATCTGATTTAGTGAAAAATTGACTAAATCAATTGGTAAATGCATGTTCTACTGGTGAAATAGTGATAAACGCACCGTTTCACTGATAGAATAGTAAAAAAATAGTAAATTAGGCTTACTAAAGCAAATTAGTAATACACTTGACTATTATTTAGTCAATACAGTTTACTAATTCATTAGTGATATTACGCGATCACTAATCAATTAGTACAGGAGTCAGCGATCGACCAATCACAGGCCCCAGCTCCCGACCCGATACTTCCTTTGTTCTGCCATTGTGATGTCGGATGCGTCATTTTTTCATGTCAGTGAGTTCATGTGCAGTGCGAAACGGCGAATCTTATTTTATAAAAGTTTTAAGGGGAAAAGCAGAAACTGTAAGAACGTTTCGTTTTCTTGTCGGTACGTATGAGATTAGGGTAGAGCGAGGATAGTTGAGCAAGCGGGTAAGTTGGGCAATCGTAATATCTCGAAAACTAAGCATCGCACGCTGGTGCATCAAATGGACGAAAGAGAGGTATGTGGGAGGGAATACAAAAAATCATTGCCGGTAGCCACGCGGCGCACGAGACGATGACACGAGACGTTTTATTATTATTGCGCACAAAAGTAAAAAATACGTGATTAAGTATTTTTCTTCTAGCATTGTGTGAAAAACCAGGGCAGCAGCTAGACGAGTATTAGTATGTAGTACATTTAAGTGGCTATCAATCTGCAATAATTATTTTAACGCACGTGGTACGGATTTCGTTATAAATTAACATTAGTTAAAAAATCTGAGAAGGGGCTAGTTGAGCAGTTTTCGATGGGGCTAGTTGAACGATGCTCAACTGTCGTCATCGGCTGGTACGCATCACATGGCGGAGGTGAATACATCACGCTATCGCCGGTAACCGCGCGACTCCTTGTTTATTTAAGAAAAAACATTTCACAGTTTGTTGCAGTTAATGTTCATGATTCAAAATGTAGCTAATTAATGTAGCTATTGGTTTATTACTGCATTGCATCAAATGATCTTGCATGTGTCTGATTTGTTGATGGAATTATTACTTTGCTCAACTTACCTCATACCCTTGCTCAACTTACCCCACCTATGGGGCAGGTTGGGCAGCTCTACACTCTCTCACATTTACGATAATATCTCCTAAATCAGACCTGAATTGGATAATGTTTTTGAAGGCGTTTTGAGCTGGAGAATTGGCGGATCCAACGGTGCAAGAATCAAGGAAATCGGATGTATTTTTTAAGAGTTATGATCGATTAAGCCAGAAACTGCTCAACTATCCCCGCTCTACCCTATTACATATTATTCACGCGAAGAATTACAATCGGCTGTTGCATGAACGTATCAGCTGTGCTGATTACTAATTGTGTAGTCAAATTTTACTATTTTTTATAGCGATCATTTTTGACTAATCGAATTAGTGATTTTTCACTAATCATTAGTGACCCACTTTTCGCCAAATGAATTAGTAAAATATGACTAAAATTTAGTAAACCTTCACTAATTCAGATTTAGAGAGTTATGTTATATTATCCTCCAATGAATGAGCGTCTTGAATATGCTTCTTAATTCTAACAATCGTCGAACCGTGTCGATTTCTTTATGCACAAGAGGCGACTGGCTCGCCTCGGCGAGCTTTTGTTCCCACCAGATTTCGTTACTTCCAATTGATAAGAGCACCGCATGAGTTCGTGAATAGGTCCATAAGATATTTATATTTGTGCAGATTAATTGTAAAATGATACATGGATGAATACAGTACAAGATTAGTACGGTACCTTAACCCTTTGAGCTCTAAGGACGCATATATGCGTCAGCCTATGCGCCTGCGGACCACATAAGCTTGAAAGTACTCTGGTCTCTAAGGGTTAATGCGATGGCTGAGAGTAGACATACGATCGGAACGGTAAAAAGGTTTTGGTGGCTGAGAGTAGACGTACGACCGCAAAGGGTTAATAACGTAGGCACGTTCGAACAGATTTTTCGAGACGATAGGTATAAGGACGACTAGTGTGTATGATTGGTACGAAAAATTGTCAGATGAGATTCAAATATTTTCGCGGGTATGAAATGTTACTAGCGAGAAATAGTTGGTATAGGGAATTTTTTATTTTTAGGGTTTTTATTTGAGGAATTTTTTCATGAGATCAATCAAAGTTTCACGAGAGAAGATCCGGTGTCTAGGAATTTTTTATCACGGTCTAGGGATTTCTTGTTTGAGATCGATACTTTAGATTTATACTTTCCAGATAATTTTAGTAATATTGTACTCTCTAAATCCGAATTAGTGAAAAATTGACTAATTTAATTAGTAAATGCATGTTCTACTGGTGAAATAGTGATAAATTGTCATTAGTGTCACTGATAGAATAGTAAACAAAATAGTGAATTAAGCTTACTAAAGCAAATTAGTAATACGATTGACTATTATTTAGTTAATACAATTTATTAATTCATTAGTGATATTACACGATCACTAATCAATTAGTACAGGACTCAGCGATCGACCAATCACAGGCGTCAGCTGCCCACCCAATACTTCCTTTGTTCTGCCATTGTGATGTCAGAGACGTCATTTTCTCATGTCAGTGAGTTCATGTGCAGTGCAAAACAACGAATCTTATTTTATAAAAGTTTTAAGGGGAAAATCAAAAAGTGTACGAACGTTTCGTTTTCTTATCGTTACGTATTATTCACGCGAAGAATTACAATCGGCTGTTGCATGAACGTATCAGCTGTGCCGATTACTAATTGTGTAGTCAAATGTTACTAATATTTATAGCGATCATTTTTGACTAATCGAATCAGTGATTTTTCACTAATCATAACTGACTCACTTTTCGCTAAATGAATTAATAAAAAATGACTAAAATTTCGTGAAATTTCACTAATTCAGATTTAGAGAGTAGAGCTTTCTGTCCACCGGTGAAAATTCCCCACGAGCTATCTCCAACGATCAAGAAAATTAATTCTCGCAATCTAGGGAATTTTCGCTCTATAAAACGCTGGTAAAAAAGAACTGTACATTGAATTCCAGCGTGCGTACGTATAAAAACTATCCTGGGCTTCGTTATACGCATCCGAGTTTGTACGCAATATACGATGTTGCGACAATGTTTTTAAATCGTCGTCCATCCAAATACTCCGCCCTCTGGCGTAAGGGCGTCTGTATGTTAACCCGAGTTTTATGCATCTCCGCATCGGGATTGCCTTCACATATCCTGGGAGAATTCGCGCTGTAGTAACCAACGACGTATATATAGCGAAAATCGAGAGAGAAAGAGGGAACGAGAGAGAGAGACACGCAGAAAGAGAGAGAGAGAAAGCAGAAGGGCTGATGCTGTTGCTGCTGTTGCTGCACGTTGCTGCTGTTGCAACGTGTAGTAATGTGTGAACATATATACATATATATATAGATATAGATATATATATATATATCTATAATATCTCGGTATAGCAAAAGAGCAGAGAGCACCAAAAGCGACAGATAGAAGCACTGCAACGTCGCTCGCGCGGTCGTGTATTATCCTCCATAGCTCGAATTCTCTCGTATATATACTAGGAGAGGGAGAGAGTGAGAGAGAGAGAGAGAGAGAAACGCGACGGGTTTCCCTCGAAAATGATTCGCCTCAGGACCTTCTCTCTCTCTCTCTCTCTCTCTCGAAATTTCCGCAGTCTCTCTCGTGTACTGGCAAAGGGCGAAGGAGAAAAAGTACGAAGGGGGAAAGAGAAGTCTAACGATTTTACATAATATAACACAGATTGAAACCGCCCCCGGGGACCGACGGCGAGAACGAAGGAAAGAGAGAGAGAGAGAGAGAGAGAGAGGGATGGAGAGCGAGGGAGAGAAAGAGAGACTCTCGATGTGCCACAGACAGAGAAGGAATGAATTATATATCTCTCGAACGGAAAGCACTCCGTTTCTTTTTCTTATACTCTCAATCTTGCCTTTCTACTTATTCTTCGGTCGTAAAATCGAGAAAACTTCTTGATTTTCTTTCGTTCTTTTTTTCTTCTTTTCTTTTCTTTTTATTATATTTTTCCGTAAGTCTCCGATCGTCGGGACTCGGTAGATTAGAAAACCGGCTTTTCCTCGCCTTTATCTCTCGCTCTTATTTTCCTCTCTCTTGTCTTCCTCGCTCGAGTGTACGTATATTTCTGACTTATGACGACATAAAAATGAAACATTTTTATCTCGACTTGTCTTTTTTTTTTTAACTTATATCAAAGCCACGTTTTATTCTATTTCTTCCCCGATGTCAAATCGAGATTTTTAAATCGTCCCTTGACAACATACCAGTTCAAAAATTCTGTGTCTCGAGCAAAATTTTATCAAAAAAAAAACAAAAAAAACCAGTCGACGTTTTATCTTGAACAAAATTTGTAATTAGGGAAAAATGCGTAATTAACGCGACTATGCTAATTAGCAATCTAATACAACGAATTCGTTCTTTCGATTCGCCAAAGGCAAAATTACTTTCGGGTCGTACATCGAGAGAAAAAAAAAAACAAAAAACAAAGACAAAATCTTAACGCTGATTAAAAATCGTGACGAAAATTTTCATCGTCTGGACCTACGTTTCTTCATTTGTTTTATCTCGTCTCTTTTTTTTTTCTTTTACTTTGATAATATCATTGACGAAAAATGTCACGTGTCACCCAAACTAGTTCCTCTTCCATTATCATACAAACTGTGCATTATCATACCTATGCGTGCATACATACTCCCCCCCCCCCTCCCCTCCCACCCCCACATATATACATATATATACATATATATATACATAGATATACCCGAATATAAATTTATGCGTTGGGGTTTGTTGAGGTAGGCAGACATTGATGTGATAGCTCACGGCTGAGCTCGTTAGATGAATGGGGCCGACGATGTACAATATTATATAGCGGTGAGACTAGAATGCACAAAGCGTGAGAGAGAGGGGGAGAGAGAGAGAGAGTGCAGAGTCCCCCAGTATGAGGACACTGAAAGAGAGGTATAGACAGAGAGAGAGAGAGAGAGAGAGAGAGAGAGAGAGAGAGAGAGAGAGAGAGAGAGATGAAGAGAGAGAGAGACAGAACGAGAGGGAGGCCACGAGGGAAGAGAGAAGGAGTGAGGGCTCGCTAGTTTGCATAAATTTAGGAAATACAGGGTGGAAAATCGATATCCGCATAGAGATTATAGATGGTGGTTGGTAGGCGCCGCGTAGCCGCAGCCTCCGTCGCGACGGCGTGTATGCTCACTACATGTGTGCCTATACACATACACAGCCACACACACATACATACATACATACATACATACATATACCCAGATATATATATATATATGAACACCCATGTGTGCTTTCGTCTCTCACCTATACACTAAAAGCGACGTATACATCACACACATATATATGCTTTGGTCCATGCGCTCCATCTCACTTCTTATACACACATACACACACGTAACCTATCTCTCATGTGTTTGCTCGGCTACCTAAACTCTTTATACGTGAATTCTCCGACTGGTAACTATATATATATATATACACAACTATACGTGTGAGTAGGAGAACCAGAGGCGTTGGTAAAACTAGCCACGTGCATATATATATATATATATAGAGAGATGGAAAGGGTGAACGTAATAGTGCACATAGAGGATAGGAGGAAAGGGGGGGAAGTCTTGCCCCCTAGGTCTTTCTTTCTCTCTCTCTCTCTCTCTTTCGTGGTGATACTGCTAGTTGTTACTGCTGTCCCGTCGGGCCTTGCAGTTCGGCGACTCTCTGGGACTCTCCATCCTCTCACCGGAATTTAAGTAGTCTACGTCGCGCTTCATACATACCTAACTTTATATATATATATACATATATTTATATAAGGTAGATGTATATATATATATATATATATATATATATATATGTGTGTGTGTGTGTGTGTGTACACGTTGTATGTATGGAATAGTATTTTCGCAGTCAGAGGGCCATTTCGTACGAGAGCATTAAGGGCGACAGACCCCCAAGCTGCTGCCGCCGCTCTCTATTGTGTCGAGAATTCTTGGTCGCTGTTAGTTCTTTTTCTTCTTTCCTTCTTTCTCGTTTTTTATTTCTTTCTTTTTGTTTTTTTTTTCTTTCCTTTTTTTGCCCGTTACTCTCTTCGTTGTTGCGTTGCTTTTTTTTTCGCCGCTTGTTGTTGCGCCTCGTTTCTGGCCACCGGGCATTCTCGTAATTTCGTTTTTCACCCGGTTAGCCCCTTCGACCTCGGGGTGCGGGGGTCGAGGAGGAGAGAAGGAGAGAGGGGAGGGAAGGGGGTTGGAACGGCGTTTTATACGCCTCGCAAAGTTTTAGGAGTCGGCGAGGAGTTGGTCAAAAGAGCGAGGGAGAGAAAGAGAGAACGCGTGGGAGAGAGAGAGAGAGCGAGAGAAAGAGGGGGAGGAGTAAATTGTGTTCACACAGTATCGCGTGTTTCTCTGCACGCTCGACGTAGTTAAAGGGCGAACGAGAAGCAGGGAGCGAGGGCAGAGTGGCAAATGCGGATCTCGTCAATGAGAACGACAGAGAGAGAGAGAGAGAGAGAGCGAGAGACTGATAGCCAGAGAGAAAGAGAGAGAGAGGAAAAAAAAAGAATCTTTGTTGTCTGTGCTCGAGAGCTTTTTTTTAATCGCGAACGATCGAATGCGATTGGCCTCTCACCCTTTCATCCCCCCACCCCAATCCCTCACCGGTTTCTGTTTCAGGAAAATTAGCGAACCAATCGATAATCTCCCTCTCTCTCTCTTCTCTCTCGACCCTGTACATGTTCATCCATCAAAAAAAAAAAAAAAAAAAGAGAGCGAAAGAGAGAAAGAGAGAGAGAGAGACAGGTTGAGTACAGACTCATGTAGTACTCGTCGAGTTTGGTGGAAAAAAAAGAGGAGGAGGACCAAAAAAAAGGAAATAAGCAAACCCAAAAAAGACGAAAAAATCTCGTCTCGTTGCATCGTGGCTTCAGACGCGCCGCACTTTTACTGCGGGAACGTGTATTTCGTTTTTCCTTTTTCCGAAAAATCTTTTTCCCTCTCTCTCTCTCTCTCTCGCGCGCGCTCTCGCTAACGATCCGATATACTCCGATCTTTCGGCTAAACCTCGACGAATTTCAAGCATTTATACAGATACATAATATATATATATGTATATATGTATGTATATAGAACTTTCAGCACGTGCATTTGGCCGTGCAATGCATACGCTAGTTTCGTTTTGGTTTTCGCGTTCTCTCGTTTCGTCGTCGTTCCTCGCGTCGGTGTTGGTGGTGGCGTCTATATTCGCTAAATACCGCACCATCGCAGGGATTAAAATATTGATCGGAGAATGAATGGTGGATGGGGGGTTGAGGGAGAGAGAGGGAGGGGGAGGGGGGAGGAGGGCTTGGTGGCGAGGAGAAGGAGGAGGGGGACGATATAGAGAGATAGTTGCAAACTACAGGGACCAGGGTGCGGGAAGAACGCGAATATATGCGAATTGCGGTAGAGCAGAAACTGTGGCGTTGAGTGCGCGATGTGAAAAAAAAAAAAAAAAACAAACAAACAAACAAAAAAACTAACGTAAAGGAGAGAGAAGAAAAAAAATTATAAAACTAAAAATCAGAGAGGATGAAAGTGAACAAAAAGAAATGGAAGAAAAAACGAAATAGGGGTTGGGAGAGAATCTGCAGACCGGAAGTGAAATTTAGGCCTCGCGGGTTTGTATGAAATGAGATGGATATTAACGAAGATCGTTCGTTCGGTGAAAAAAATTTGTCTATTTTTGTCTAAGCGATGTTTGATTTAAATTAAAAGGAAAACTTTTGCTGCGAAAATTTGTCAATTAATAACTTTAATTTCGAACTCAATTAAATTTAATTCGTTCCTAAATTAACATTGTTCCCAATGACAATGTTCACCATACTTTTTATCTCGTTTAAATTCGATATTTTCACGAAACCTTAAAAAAAAAAAAAAACTAGAGAAAATAATAAAATAAAAAGGATTAGACGATCAAACGAACTTACCTAAGTGATGTTCGATCGTGATTATGCTAGACGTCCTGTCCGAATAGATCAATCGTAGTAACGCCAGTTGCTCGATCCGCCACAGATTTTTAAATGAATTCAAAATTTAAATCGCGCGCGTACGCCCTTAGATGGCAGTAACGCTCTCCCCAGAAGCCCCTGCGCCCGCCGCCATGATGCCATTACATTTTAAAGCCGACAAATTGCATCTCGAATAGATCAACAGGGTCGGGAAAACAGGGGGGGTTTGATCTATTCGGACAGGACGTCTAGCATAATCACGATCGAACATCACTTAGGTAAGTTCGTTTGATCGTCTAATTATGCTGCGTCGTCCTGTCCTCTAGATCAATCGTAGTTGTTCAAAGTTTTATGCAATTTGTATTTAAGAGTAATAGCATGTACAGTAAGGTTTTTTTTTTTTTTTTTTTTTTTTTTTTATAATGCCTGTCTTACAATAGTTCTTGTAACTTAAGTAATTATAGACTCAGACAACTTTGTACTTTTCATCACGGGTCGATTATAGAATCGCGCAAATACACTCGATTTTTCCGTCCAGCCTGCAGCTTTACGGATTGTTTCAATATCTACGCCTCTACGGTATGCCGCGGAAGTAACCGCGTGTCTAGTGCTGTGTGAGCCAAAAGTATTTGTATCAATCCCACTTTTGGCCATTACTACTTTTATCCACCTCCGTATCGCTTGCGCTGTTGCTACGTGGTGAGGTTTTTTATACGTTATTAATAAAAAATCTTCGTTCTCAGATCGCAGTTTTGCAGAACGCTTAATATAGCACTCTAAGGCGGTTGCTACGCACAACTTTGGCTGCTTTTTAAAAAACGGCAGACTCAATAAGGGTTGATTTTTCCCCGGACCCGACGTTTTTATACGATCTACGATCTTGACTTTTATCTCTGTATCAGTTTTTTCGATACAACTTAGTCTAATCTTTGACAGAGTTTGTACTCTTTGTGCTGTGACTAGTGCTAACAACATAACTAATTTCTTTGTCAACTCCTCAAACGATAGAGTGTTGTGCGGCCAGAGTGTCTTTAGATAACATAAAACTGGTTCAGGGTCCCAAATTTCGTTGTATTTAGCTGATTGTGGGCGTAAGTGAGCGACACCGCGAAAAAATCTTTTGATAATGGGCTGTTGCCCTATATCGCCTGCAACTATTAACGCTAGAGCTGATCTGTACGAGTTTAGCGTCCCATAAGTTTTCACATGAGATAAAGAGACGGTAAGAAACTCGAGAACACATTCTACTGGAGCCTGAAACGGATTGACTCTCTTCTTTTGGCAAAAATCCCACCATAGATTCAATGGCTTCCGGTACTGATTAATCGTTCCCTCTGATAATGATGCCATCACTATTGGTATCGACTCCTGAGGAACTCTTTTCAATGTAAACGCTTGCCCGATAATTTTCCGACAACCAGGGAAAGCGAGGTTCGTAACGGGTGGGGTTGCCTGCAATTATCAATTAATAAATCATTTTTCGGATGAAATATAATTGGTTGAGTGACGAGCAATTTTTGAAACAGGGGGTACCACGATTGTGTTGGCCAGAAAGGTACAACCAACACCCCGTTTGCTTTCTCTGCAATTATTTTTCTAATTGTTCTTAGAATTACGGTAAACGGTGGAAAAGCGTAAAAATACCAATTTGTCCACGGGATGGTAAATGCGTCTACCGCGCACGCATCTGGATCTCTGTGCCAGGAGACGAATTTTTTGCATTTTGCATTTATGTTTGATGCGAACAAATCTATGTCGAATTTTCCGAACGTTGACTCTACTCGCTCGTATGCCCAACTAGCTAATTCCCATTCAGTTTCATTTTGTTTAACTCTTGACTCCTCGTCTGCTTCTTTATTATCGCGAGAACTAATGTAAGACGCGAAAATCCATAAGTCGCGAATTTCGCACCACCGCCAGATTTCCCTTGACAAATTTGATAATTTTGGAAACTGAACGCTACCCATACGGTTTATGTATGACAGCGCTGTAGTATTATCGATACGAAGTAATATTTCACACGAATATTTATCTTTGGCAAAACATTTAAGCCCGTAATATACGGCTTTTAATTCAAGATAATTTATATGTTCTTCTCGCTCTTGAGTATTCCAAAACCCGTGTGTTCGATTTCCCCCGCAAGCTACTCCCCAGCCTGTTAACGAGGCGTCGCTGAAAATTTCTATTTCGAAATGGTCCTCTCTTATCGGGTTAACGCACGTTTTTATGTTTTTTGTCCACCACTCTAGATCTGGAATTAGTTTGTCCGATATTTGCATAATTTTATCGTAATTCCCGTTCGTTTTTTCCAAAGCTAAAAATTTTTCTCTCTCAAAATTTTTTGTATATAAAGTTCCGTATCGAACTGCAGGACTCGCCGCTACTAGAATTCCAATAAACTCGGCAAACTTCCTGATTTGACAATGTCCGATAGCCTGAAACTTAATCGCAAGATCATATATTTGACTTCTCTTGTTTTGTGGTAACTTGAGACAAAAATTTTTTGAATCGAAAAGAAAACCCAGAAACTTGACTTCTTTTGACGGTTCAAGGATGCATTTTTCCATGTTTAACATTAATCCGGCTTTTTCCAACAACCTCCGTGTCTCTCGAACATTTTTCCGACATTCCTGAGCTGACTGACCAAATAGCAAAATATCGTCTAGATAAAACACTGACTCAAACCCTTTTAACCTCAATCTTTGTGCTATCGGTTTCATGAGTTTAGTAAACACAAATGGTGCTGTACATAGCCCGAACGGCATACAATTAAACTCGTATAACCTGTTTTTATAAATGAATCTCAGATATTTCCTGCTCGATTTGTCTACCGGAATTAAAAAGTACGAGTCCTTGAGATCTATTGTCGCCATAAACGAATCTTTTCGCATTAGCCGAATAGCCGTCTTTTTGTCCTCCATCTTGAAATGGGGCGCTGACATAAACCTATTTAATTTTTTCAGATTGAGAATAAAACGCATGTCACCGTTGGGTTTCGGGACAAGAAAATATGACGACACAAATTGTTTTTCGCATGGCTCGCATTTAGATATTGCGCCTTTTCTAAGTAATTTATCGATCTCCGATGCGCAAGCAATATTTTCTTGCTCCGATAAATTTGGATTTTTATATTCAACTTGTGAATATGGTTGACTTGCGAAAGGGATAATATAACCTTGCACCCATTGTAAAATCGACGGGTTACTAGTCAATTTTTTCCACGTAGGGAAAAAATATCGCACTCTTCCTGCGATTCTCACCGATTCTAGTCCTTGTGTCGACGGTTGTCCTTGTTCCGGGAATCTTTCGGTTTCTGTCCCTTCCTCTGAGTGCCCCGGTGACTCGCTCCGAAGGGACGGTGCCAGTTTAACCTGTCTGGTTGTTGTTCTCTCGAGAAAGTACTCGGTTTCGGATAAGATGACGTGAATCTGCGGTTTCCTTCGCGGGATGCATTCCTGAAATTTCTTTGATAACCGCTTTGTTTAGCCAAATCTTTCGATGATTTCTCCATGGACTTGGCTGCCTTGAGATTTTCTGCGAATTTTTCCCCAAATAGCCACAAATCAGCCGGGCTGTCGTTAGCGATGTTTTTTACAATCGAGTTTAACCCCGGGATAATAAACGATTTTCTCGTTTTTGACATGTCGTGGTGCAGATCCGACAAAATTCTACCTGCGTCGGCCAGGCGCTCAATAAATTTTGACGTGTCAATCTCTCTGTCAGTACTTCCTTCCGCTTTTAGTACCTCTGTCAAAGCCGCGCCAATTGCATTAATACCAGCTCCGAGTTGGTCCTGCGCCGCGTATTGGTATGTATCTTTTTTGATCGCCAGATGCGACATGGCCGATTTTATTTCCGGATTAATTTTTGGCGCTTTAATCAGCGGACAATTACCTATGGTCGGGTATTTTCCTTGCAGATCGCGTTTTTGATCCTTCGGCAACCCGTCTCGTAAAATTTTTGTCCAGCGCTCCGCTACCGCTAGATGAATGTCGGGACCACGCTGATCGTATTTTGACGGGTCGTCTCCGAGCAGTCCCAATGTTGACGCCGTAAGCTCCGTCGGTACCTGTTTATCGGCCGCTGGTTCGATCTGTTGTATTGATAGATCGGCGAGGGGACTAGGACGTGACGTATCTCGCAGATTACGCTCACCGCCCTCTCTGTCGAACCCTTGTTCCTCTATGGACTGTTCGCGACTAGAGTGTGACGCATCTCGCGGATAACGCTCGCCACTCTTTCTGCCGGAATTGGAGGTTATGGACCTCGATCGACTTCTCGAATATGAATATCTTGAATGCGACGTTCGTCTGCATTTTACCGCGATACGCTCACGATTCTCTTTTCCAGAGTCCCACGACTCGTTTCTTCTCTGGTACCGGTGTGATTCCGGCCCCTTATCCCGATGACGAGACCTTGAACGCATATGGCGTGACCGCGACCGCCGGATCTCCTCTTCCCAGCGTCGTAACTTTTCGATCAACAAATTCCTCGTCGACCTCTTATATCTCGGGGACCCCCCCGAATACCCCTCCGACGAGGAGCTCATTTGTATACTAAAGGAAACTTTTAAAACAGCAAAATTGAAAATTTTCCTAACGCGTATATTTTCCGTGTCTGTTATGGATCGCACAGAAAGACGTAATGGCATCATGGCGGCGGGCGCAGGGGCTTCTGGGGAGAGCGTTACTGCCATCTAAGGGCGTACGCGCGCGATTTAAATTTTGAATTCATTTAAAAATCTGTGGCGGATCGAGCAACTGGCGTTACTACGATTGATCTAGAGGACAGGACGACGCAGCATAATTTCGTATATTTTGCGAAACGTTTTAACGATAAAAATAAAATTCATGGTAATAAATTGTCCTTGATCGAATTAATCGCGTCGTTAAAATTTTGCCATGGACGTGGTAGCGAAATATCCGAAGTTTCGGAAGTGGTGGTGCAAGGTAGAGGTAGGGGCGAAGGGGAGAGGATCGACGAGAGGCGAAGTGGGGAGAGGGGAGGGGGGGAGTATAAAAATTTGTCGCGGGTCTCTCGAGCATTTACGCTGAGTCCAATTTAAATGAGGATGAGAGCTACTGGCGCTCGCGCGCGTTTCTCTCTCTCTCTCTCTCCCTCTCCCTCTCTCTTTCTCCGGGTTTAACGCGCGCGAGAGAGCGCGAATAGAACGTCACGAGGTCGTTTAGCGCCAAAAATAGTTCGGAAGCTCCTTATTTTCTCTTCTCTCGTTCCTTCGTCGCGTCTTTTCTCTCTTCGTTCGTGCGCTTTTTTTCCTCCTCCTCCTCCTCCTCCTCCTCCTCTTCTTCTTCTCCTTCTTCTCTCTACCTCTCGTTTTTCTCTTTCCTCTTTTTTGTCTCTAACGTATCTCTCGTGGATATAAGCTCGAGCGTAAAATCGGTGGGCGCGCACATTTTTAGAGAGGTGGAGGAGGAGGCAGAGAGGAAGAGGGGGGAGGGGGGGGGGGGGGGGGGGAGGATTTGATTGATTGATAACTTTATTATGCCCTAGTATACTTTGGTGCAAATTGTAACAGTTTTCCGAGATGCGATAATAATCAATATTAACAACACATACCGAATACAATAATTAATATTGATTATTTATCGTATAAAATTTCACAAGAGAAAACTTAGAAAATAAACTGGATAGGAGAATAAAAATTTAAAAAAAAAGATCGAGAGACAAACCGCGATTGTAAATCGTTTTTCACGCAGCGTGTTAAATAATTTTCTTTTTTATTTTGGCGTATTTAAGCGTTTCACTCGCGTTTAATTTATTTTTGCCTCGAGCCTCGCCCACGTCTCGCTCGTAATAGTCGCGTTTATTAAAAATTGATTCGAAAGTTCGCTTTTTTTTTCCCGCGCTCGTCCACGTGGCGCGAGATACTTTGTTTCGGAAAAAATAAAATTCGCGAGACGAGAGAGGGGGAGAACGAAAGAGAAGGAGGGAGGATCAAATTTGCAGTGTCTTAGGCATCGATACGCTTGTTGGTTTTGTATCTAGAAGCTAATCGAATTTTCAAGGTCACAATGGCGTTCACGCGCCTCGTTGACCAATAGGTCGGGACGAAAATAAATTATTCAAGGAGAAATAAGTGAAATACGAGATGCGCCATCGTGAGCCCGTGGGTGATGATCGAGGGTGGAGCGATCGGTGACGTGAACGAGATCGACGTCAGCTGTTGGCCTTTTTTTTTTTTTTTTTAGCAATTATTAATAATTATGATAATAATGATAATAACAGACTCTTGTCGTTAATTAATTCTTAATTACGAATGTTTGAATAATTTGTTGATTTATTTTTGTGTTTATTTATTGCTCGTTATAATAATCACTATTGCTGTTGTTGTTGTTGTTATTATTGTTGTTGTTGTTAATTTTGTTGTATTTGTTTTTGTAAACGTAAAATAATAGGACTCACCTGAAGTTCCTCCTTGCACTGACGTTCCTCTTCCAAACTCATCCGTTTCTCGTGCTTCTTGTAGTAACGCCTTTTGGCCGCCTGTAGGTTGAACCACGTGTACGAGAAAGACTTTACGAATGGTAGGAGGGCCTCAATGAACGGATGGAACTCATCCTGAAAAAAGACAGAGAATAGTTTAAAAAAAAGATTGCGACGAATATTTACAACGATCTTACAATTAAATTTTATTTGTTAATTAGTTAAATTAATAAACTAAATAAATAAAATTAAATTAAATATTCGTATTTAAGTATTTAAGATAAGAGTTTAGTAATAAAATAATGCGAAGATAAAACTTTTTTGTAATTTGACAATTTTTTATAATTTAAACAAAATTATTTATCGGATTTAAACAATTTGTAGCCGAGGACACGAAAAAAACTGGCGAGAATTCACAAAGGTCTGAATGATGACAACGATCTTACAATTAATTTTTTTTTGTTAATTAACAAAATGAATAAACTAAATAAATAAAATAAAACTAAATATTCATAAACAAATATTTAAAGTAAGAGTAACGAGTTGAGGAATAAAATATCACAATGATAAAACAGTTTTTGTTAAATTGACAAGTTTGGAAAATGATTTTTTAATTATTTATAAGACTTAAAAAATTGTGGCCGAGGACACGAAAAACCCTGTCGAGGCTTCACGAAGATCCGAATGATGACGACGATTTTACAACTAATTTTTTTTTGTTAATTAACAAAACGAATAAACTAAATAAATAAAATAAAATCAAATATTCATAAACAAGTATTTAAAATAAGAGTAACGAGTTTAAGAATAAAATATCATGGCGATAAAACATTTTTTATTAAATTGACAAGTTTTGATAATTTATTTTACAGCCGAGGTTTAAAAAATTTACAGCCGAGGACACGAAAAACCCTGGCGAAGCTTCACGAAGGTCTGAATGATGCAAGGGCATTGCTACTG
Organism: Netelia melanura; assembly: GCA_964007305.1. Taxonomy (NCBI): domain Eukaryota; kingdom Metazoa; phylum Arthropoda; class Insecta; order Hymenoptera; family Ichneumonidae; genus Netelia; species Netelia melanura. Next base: position 6,832,932 of record OZ023258.1, read on the forward strand.
ACACCTACGGTTAGCCATATATATATATATATATACAAGTCCGTAACGTACAGAGCGAGGCATAAGTAGCGGTTAGTGGTTGTGGTCGTTGTTGGTCAGACATGCACGCGGAGATCGAACGACGGTCTAAACCGCGCTCGTCTCGTGCGTAAAGGAGAAACACCTCGGGGCCTCCGCAACTCGTCTCCCGCAACGCTCTCGCTCGCGCTATATAGAGCGTCTCTAGTGGTTAGTTACTCTCGCGAGCGTCGATGATCAGACATCGGCCGGCCCCTACCGGGTAGGGAGGACTCGAGGCATCGAAGTAGTAACAGCCACGCGCTAAAAGCCCCGTTCGACGAGACCGTCGCGAATAGAATTTACGACAAAAACAATTTGGACCAATTTCATCATCGAATAATTACGGATAATTGTTAAAATGTAATTACGTTAAATAAATTTAACGATTATAATTAAATATAATTATAATTGTTAAAATATAATTAAAATTAATTATAACAGTAATTTGGAAAATTTATACAAAATATTTATTTTGTTATTATAAAAATTAATGATTTTTTAAATTAGTGTTTTAGATAATTATTTTTATGGATGGATAATTATTGTTGAGTGGTTTTTGATGGATTGAAATACGAGACTGGGTTTGTTTAATTTAGAATAATAATATTTCGATAAACGAATTTTATTATCATCGAATAATTATAGATAATTGTTAAACAATAATTACGAACGATAAGATCGAATAATTATAATAGTAATTTTAAAAAAAAATTAATTGAGATTATTTCAAAATATTTGTTTTGTCGTTATAAAAATTAATGATTTTTTTGCAATTAGTAATTCAGATAATTATTTTTATGGATAATTATTGTTGAGTGGTTTATGATCGATTGAAATACGAGATTGGGTTTGTTTAATTTAGAATAATAATTTTTCGATAAACGAATTTTATTATCATCGAATAATTATAGATAATTGTTAACAAATAATTACGAACGATAAGATCGAATAATTATAACAGTAATTAAAAAAAAATTAATTGAAATTATTTCAAAATATTTATTTTGTCATTATAAAAATTAATAATTTTTTTGTAATTAGTAATTCAGATAATTATTTTTATGGATAATTATTGTTGCGTGGTTTTTGATCGATGGAAACACGAGATTAAGTTTGATTAATTTAGAATAATAATTTTTCAATAAACGAATTTTATTATCGTTTGCAAATGATTTTTTTGTATTTTCTTAAAAAAATTGTTTTTTTTATATATTTTTCGTTGAAGCGACGATGATATATTGTCCGACGGTCTGCTCCGCGTCAATCTTACTACTGGCGGGCCTAAGTGGTCTGCCGGACAGTCGGCTGGAGCTCTCTCGACGCTGGAGAGGAGACACCGCGAGACGACAAGTAGTCGAGGTCGTCGCGTGATCAGACCGATAAGTAGAAATATCGACGCTTGAGCAAACTGTCTTTAAACCCGATTGAAAATATTGCACGAGCGATATTACTGATATTAATTAACGCCTCGACTTCTAAACAGCCACGAGACAAAAAAAATGCAAACTAATTATAAAATCCTGATTCGTCATTTAAAAAAACGATAATTAATTCCCAATCAGCATCACCTATCTAATTTTAATTATTAATCCCTGACAATAATTATTCTCCTATCAATTTCAAAAACTTCATAAAACATCAACAAAAATTAAATATAAATCTTTGACTAATAATAATTCAATCAAAACAAAAATCCTAAATAATTCTTAATATCGATATTATCGATTATAATTTCTAAAATATAATAAAATAACGATAAAATCAAAACGATTCGTAGTCGATTATTCCTTCCAATTATTCCCATCGACTATAAATAATCAATTTGACATTAATTACCAATTATCGAGGACAATTATTGTCATATAATTCTTTTTTGTCGCCTCAACTTCTAAACAGCAACGAGACAAAAAAATGCAAACCAATCATAAAATCCTGATTCATCATTAAAAAAACGATAATTAATTCCCAATCAGCATCACCTAACTAATTTTAATTATTAATCCCTGCCAATAATTATTCTCCTATCAATTTAAAAAATTTCACATAAAATCGACAAAAATTAAATATAAATCATTGACTAATAATAATTCAATCGTAACAAAAATTCTAAATAATTCCTGATATCGATATTATCGATTATCGATTATAATTTCTAAAATATAACAAAATAACGATAAAATCAAAACGATTCGTAGTCGATTATTCCTCCCAATTATTCCCATCGACTATAAATAACCAATTCGACATTAATCAGCATCACCTATCTAATTTTAATTATTAATCCCTGCCAATAATAATTCTCCTATAAATCTCTAAAATTTCATAAAACATGAACAAAAATTAAATATAAATCATCGACTAACAATAATTCCACCCAACCAAAAATTCTAAATAATTCCTAATATCGATATTATCGATTATAATTTCTAAAATATAATAAAATAAGGATAAAATCAAAACGATTCGTAGTCGATTATTCCCATCGACAATAAATAATCGATTCAACATTAATAACCAATTATCAAAAACAATTATTGTCGTACAATTTTTTGTTGTTATCAATACAATAAAAACGAACGAACCATCGAGTATTCGCAAGCACTGCGGCCGCTGTGGCACACTACCGTCTCTCTATCCCTGTGCTCGTCCGCCGGCTGTCAGAAACACTGATTCTCGCAATAACCGTAACGCAAATCGCAACAGTACTCCTCCAGTACCTCCGGTACGCAGGTTGATCGTGGCCTCATCTGCTCGGATTAGCCCCTCGAATCGAACTCACAACTTTATTATTATTATTATTATTATTAAAGCAACCTTTTTCTTTATATTATTTATTATCTCTCCTCGATCACCGATCGATCTACCCCTCGATCGATCCTCGATCGAAACTCATCAACGTCCCGAACGAATAATTTCGATCACACGTAAATAATTATAATAATTATTCAAAAAAAATCTCTATTTATTTATTTATTTATTTCTCCTTCGCACTTCACACGGGAATATCACGTGGCAAAACACTCGCGTCGAACTTTAATCCATCGTTAACGTGAAATTCCATCACAGCACCGGAAATTCGCCGAGTTGATCGCGATTTTTGATTTTTTTTTTCGTCCGGGAAGAGTTTCTAAAAAGAAAAATGATTTTTTGATTTTTTTTTGGAAAGAGGAAATCTTTTTTTTTCTTTCTCTCTCAGGCGAGCTCGGCACGAAAGGGAAGAGCGAAAAATCACACGCGTGTTACGTTCGCGAATGAGACGACAGAGAGAGAGAGAGAGAGAGAGAGAACGTTAGAATGTTCTTGCTATCTATTTCAGCGCGTGTGTTCTATTTCGAAGAGTAGTGCAGAAGAGAATGGCGACAGAGAGTGACGCTCGAACGAGCACACAAGACTTTTCTTCGATTCTTTCTCTCTCTCTCTCTCTCTCCCTCCTTCTCTCCCTCTCTCTCTCTTTCTCGGTCTATCCCACTTTTATCTTCGAATCGTCGGACGCACGCGTGTCTCGCGAAAGTCGCGATAAGAAAAACGAAAAGCACAAACAAAAAAAAAACAGAAATTACACACGCACTTCGCCTCGTTCTCGTTTCAACCCCCGATCCTCGATTTCATCCCCCGATCGTCAATTTTTCATCCCCCGATCGTCGATTTTTCATCCCCCTTGACACGGCGGTATGAAACAACAATTTTATCGCGATTTTCCACTTGGAAACAATAATCGACGAATCAATGTTTGGAAAAAAGAATATTTTGATTAAGAAAAAAAATAAATAAATAAACAATAATAAAAACAAATTGAGAGGAAAAACAGCACTCGAGTCGAAAGATGAGAAAAATGTGAAATATCTTCGCGTTCGGTATGTTGCAGCTGCTGCGTATTTACTCTCGTGTCTGTGGCCGTGCAGCGGTGCGAGAGCTTATCGGTTCGCCGGCGGTTGAGACGCGGGTTGAAACCACTTTGTCGTCGTAAATATATCCAAATGGGACAACAGAGAGAGAGAGAGAGAGAGAGAGAGAAAGAGAGAGAGAGGAGAGGGGGGTAGCTATAAGTATATGCAATCACACACGCGCGCGTATTCGTCGATCCACGATATAAAACAAAAACCAAAAACAAAAGAAACTAAAAAATGACCAAAGAAAAATCACATCAACGAAGGGGAAAAAAAATTTGCAAAAAAGAAACAAGAAAAATTGACCAGGAGTGAGAGAGAGAGAGAGGAAAATGAATCGTTCGATAAGAAGAATCGAACAGATTTAAAGAAAACGAAAAAAAGAACAATAAAATGACCAACGGTGGAAAATTCTTCGATGCGTTGTTTACGTTTTTTCTTAAATTAATATTTTACTTTCTATCTTTTCCTTCGTTTTTTTTTTATTATTTATTTATTATCGTTGTTTGTTTGTTTTTGCCTCTCTGTTCTTTTTTTCTCTTTCGTTATTGTTTTAAATTGTATTTAATCGCGTAATATTTTCGTAAGATCTCACGGGAAGAGTTTGCACACGAAGCGCGAATTTATTTAACGTTTACTCTCGTCTCCCGTCGGTAAAATGAAAGAGACGTCGAGAGAGTGAGAGGGAGAGAGAGAGGTTGTTGAAGGGAGGTGAAGAGAAAGGAGGGGCGTAGGTAAGGGGAGGTTAGAGAGTCTCGCGATGTTTTGCAGGCAGTTGCGTCGACGGTGCCTGCTGCGTCGAGTTTGCGACGACGACGACGACGACGACGGCGACGACGACGACGACGAGGAGGACGAGGACCACGACGACCACGACGACAACGGAGGAGAAGAGATACGGATAACGGAGAAACGGAGACGACGTCGGTCGTCGCGACGACACTGAGACGCCGGGTGGAGAATCGAGGCGCGCTATGCGCTCATCCAACAGCGCTCTAGCGAGTGCGACTGAGAGAGAATCCGGAGAGAGTGAGAGAGGGACGCGCGTCGAATGAACGACGGAGGCACCGCTGCTGCGGCCAGGTACGGCACCCCAAACCCAGTTATTAATAGACATCCCGCGAAACGTGCCCGCGCTTCTTCTTCTTCTTCTTCTTCTCTCTCTCTCTCTCTCTCTCTCTCTATCTATATATATGCCACTTTTCTATATATATACAATATATACATCTCTCTCTCTCTTTCTCTCTCTATCTATATATATATTTCTAGATGTCTATCTATCTATCTATCTATGTATCTATCTATATATATATTTCTAGATGTCTATCTATCTATCTATCTATGTATCTATCTATATATGTATATCTAGATATCTATCTATCCATCTAGATATCTAGATATTTAGATATTTATCTATCTCTCTATCTATCTATATATATAGATAAATAGATATCTGGTTATCTAGATATCGATATATCTCTATCTAGATATCGATATATATAAATATATATAGTTATATGGATATCTAGATATATAGGTATAGAGATATATAGATATATATAGATAGAGATATAGATATATATAGATAAAGATATGTAGATATATATAGATAGATAGATGCATATATACACAAAAAGAGAGAGAAAGAGGGGGAAGAGGGATATATATATATGTATATCTTTACGTATATAAGCGAATCGTCTCGAGAGTTCGCACTCGCTAGATTTGCCCTCGAGGCGTACGAAAACACGCAACGCGCGCGTTCTACCACCAAGAGGAAAACGCTTTTGCGTTTTTTATTTCCATTTTTCTATTTTGTTTTAATTTTTGAAATTTTTTTTCTCACCCGATTTTGACAATCGGGGTTTCATTATTTCTGCTTGATGGGATTTTTTGTTTTTATTAATTGTTTTTAGCGTCAAGCCTTCATTGTAAATAGAGGCTTGTCAATATTTTTGGTCTTTGGGTTTCGATAATTTTCAATGTTTCAGCGTTTGTTACAATGGAGAAAATAAAACAATGGGAAATGATATTTTTGTAGGATTTGTATGTTACAATTATCACCCTTCCTACATCCCGATTATAACACAGGAGGGAAAAATTCAATTTCTTCCTACAATGTTTCATTCCCTCGAGACGATAAGAATCCAATTTAATTCGAAGTTCAAACTCTTCTCCCGCAAAAAAGAATGTAAAAATTGATCAAAAATATGAAAAACCATATAAAAATGTTCGCACATCGATATAAAGTATTAAATTCTCGATCATCCGGAAACGATTTTACGTCTTGAAAGAATCGCGCGATAATACGACTTGATATACCGTGCGACTTCCGGCTTCGTCGATTTCCGTCTCGCGACACCTCGTACGCGACGAGAGGTCGTGAGATAAAATAGACAGAGAGAGAGAGTGAGAGAGAGAGAGAGCGAAAGCCAGAGAGGGAGAAAGAGAGAGAGAGAGAGAGAGAGAGAGAGAGAGAGAGAGAGAGAGAGAGAGAGAGAGAGAGAGAGAGAGAGAGAGAGAGAGAGAGAGAGAGAGAGAGAGAGAGAGGGAGAGGGAGATCAAGATCGAAAGAGACGGAATAAGAGAGATTCGACGTGAGATTTGAGATGTTTCGCGGACCAACTTTCCTCGGCTAACTGCGCTTTGGGATTTTGCGCGCCGAGTGCGGTCTTCCGTCGGACAAACGGCGATGCCAACGAGAGGAAACAACGAGGACGACGACAACGACGACGAAAACGACGATAGAGAAAGCGAAAGAGAGTCAGCCTCGTGGTCCATGCGCCTTGTTTCGTGCTATCGGTGCAATGGGGTAAGCAAGAAGAGGCGCTCGAAGGAGGAGAAGGAGGAAGAGGAAGAAGAGAAGAGGAGGATGAGGTTGTAGAGAAGTAGAAGAAGGAGAAGGAGTGGGAGGAGGAGGAGGAGGAGGAGGGGGGAGGAGGAGGAGGAGGAGGAGGAGGAGGAGGGACTCAGCTCGTTGGCTAGCCGAGAGATGAAACGAGATAGAGATAGATGGAACAAGGGATGGAAAATAGGGGTGGGGGTTGTGTGTGAGAGAGAGAGAGAGGAGGAGAAGGGGAAGGGGGAGAGAGGCGACCACGCGGCTGATGCTGCTGCTACTGCTGCTGCTGCTGGTGCTGCTGCTACTATCGCTACTGCCGTTGTGCGCTCGGTGGTGGGCGATCGATAGCCAAACTCCTCTCCGTCTGGCGCGGGACGTTATAGACGCTATCTACGGCGGGCCACAGACACTGCCGAGAAAAGAGTAACGTTGAGTACACCAACGATGTAAATTCGTCCTAGGTAGGGAAGATATAAACAACCGGAAGGTGGAAGAAAGAATATTGTTAGGGGGGTGGAGGAGAGGAACAGGGTGAAGGAAGAGGGTTGGAGTTGGGGATTTATTTTGAACTCGATGGGGATGAGAGAAAGAGGAAGGAGAAGGAGAAAATAAGGAAATATGAATTTTCGGGATTGTACGAATTTGTTTTGATTATTTTTGTGCAAAGTTTAATTCCTTAGGATTGGAGTTCGTTATTAATAAAGAATTTTTTATGCGTGATCAATCTCAAAAAAAAAATTGTAGAATTGAAGAAATCGAAATTAATTTTTTGATTTTCTGAACAACGATGTAAATTCGTCCTAGGTAGGGAAGATATAAACAACCGGAAGGTGGAAGAACGAATATTGTTAGGGGGATGGAGGAGAGGAACAGGGTGAAGGAAGAGGGTAGGAGTTGGGGATTTATCTTGAACTCGATGTCGATGAGAGAAAGAAGAAGGAGAAGGAGAAAAAGAGGAAATATGAATTTTTGGGATTGCACGAATTTGTTTTGATTATTTTTGTGCAAAGTTTAATTCCTTAGGATTGGAGTTCGTTATTAATAAAGAATTTTTTATGCGTGATCAATCTCAAAAAAAAATTGCAGAATTGGAGAAATTGAAATTAATTTTTTTATTTTCTGACTAACAATGTAAATTCGTCCTAGGTAGGGAGGATATAAACAACCGGAAGGTGGAAGAAAGAATATTGTCAGGGGGATGGAGGAGAGGAACAGGGTGAAGGAAGAGGGTAAGAGTTAGGGATTTATTTTGAACTCGATGGGGAGGAGAGAAAAAAGATGAAGGAGAAAAAAAGGAAATATGAATTTTTGGGATTGTACGAATTTGTTTTGATTATTTTTATACAAAGTTTAATTCGTTACGATTGAAGTTTGTTATTAATCAAGAATTTTTAATCCGTAATTCTCAAAAAAAAAACAAAAAAAATTGTAGAACTGAGAAAAATGAAATCAATCTTTTGATTTTCCGAAATTGCGAGAGAAATTTTGTTTTCGTTCAACCAAAACGGACCTTACCAATGGAAAAATAAATATTCATTTCATTAATTTGTTAATTCGCATAATTTACGTACAAAAATTATGAAAATTCTTTTAATACAAAAAAAAAGAATTTAAATCGTTTAATTTTCTTTTTTTCAATCTCCTTAATAATGTTTCTCGATTCAGTCATTATAATTTGTGTTCGCAAGCGAACTGTGTCGCGACGGGACAAATATTATAGTAACGTCCCAATGAACGTATACGTACAAGCGTGCGCTTCGTGGTTTTCTTGGCGTGAAAAAGCGAAGGGTCGCGTTAATGACCGGCTTCCAAGTTAGCAGGAAGATGACGAGACGAGACGAGAGACGAGACGAAGCCGGTGTGCGAGAGGCACGATGATGAGGAGGAAGAGGAAGAGGAGGATGAAGAGGAGGAGGAGGAGGAGGAGGAGGAGGTGCGCCGAACACCGTGACGGGAGAAAAAGACGATGTACGGGAACGAGATTTAAATGTCCGTGAGGACCGAGAAAGAGAGAGAGAGAGAGGACGATGAACCGACGACTTCTTTTTTCCTTTTTCTAAATCGCGGCTAATGTGCTTATCCCGAACGAGTTCCTGCTCTAGGGATGACGAACATCAAAAGGACATTCTCAAAAGTTGGACGAGAGGAAAGAGCAACTACGGGAGAGAGACAGAGAGAGAGAGAGAGAGAGGGGGAGAAAGGAAGGATGGTAGAGGGGAGATGGAGGAGAAGGGGAGATGGAGGAGGAGGAGGAGGAGGGAGGGGGATAACTACGTCGGGTATTTAACGACGTGACAACCGCTCGACGAAACGAGCCGTCGAATGACGCGGTTTGCCACGCGAGAGGAGATTCCCTTCGTGCCCTTTCCTCCCTTCCTCCTCCTCCTTCCCTCCTCAACCCTCGCTCATTCTCGATTGCTCGACGATTCGAGGTTTACGAACGCAATCGAGAAACATCATAATCAAAAGCGACTACACTCGCTCTTACGTTGAATAAAAGTTAATTACGTAATTAGTAATTAACGCGGGGAATAATTGTAGGAGCGATCGATTATATTAATCGAAAAAAAAAGAAATCGATGAAACGGGTTCTATGTAGGTGTAGGTATTTTGTATATAACGAGATATTGGCTAATTGAGGATGTCTCGTTGTAGAATTGAAAGATTATATTTGAAGAAGAAGATTGATGAAGATTTTTTGTAAATTTAGGAATTTTGAATTTGTCAGAAAATTTGTAATTCAAGAATTTCGTAATTTTTTTTACGAAAATTTCGAAATTTGTTGAGGAATTTTTCAGAATCATCGAGTTTTAAGGGATTTTAGAAACGACGAATATCAGAATGTTTGGATTTTTAGAATTTCCAAAAATTTGTAATATTTCTAATTTTTAGAATTTTTTAGAATTTAATTATTTTGTCGAATTCGCACGATTTTACGATTTCCCTGTTTTTTTTCCGTGATTTTCCAACCCCTCCTCCTAACACACAGACATATATATATATATATATATATATATATATATATATATATATATATATATACATACATACATATATATATATTACACATTATTCGCGGATAGTTACGAAAATCAGCTGACGAGTTTCGCGATTCGTTACAACCGATGCATGCGGCATGGGGGAGCTCCGAGCTGATACTGATACGTTATATAGAAGAGACTTCCCCCGTTATATCCGACTCTGCATGTGCACACGATGCTAATACAAGTGTATAAGCGCGCCTCCGATATACGGGGATGACGAGAGAGAGAGAGAGAGAGAGAGAGAGAAAGAGAACGAGAGGGAGAGAGAGAGAGAGAGAGATAGAGAGGAGAGAGAGGAGAGAGAGAGAGGAGAGAGAGAGAGATAGAGAGGAGAGAGAGATAGAGAGGAGAGAGAGAACGAGAGGGAGAGAGAGAGAGAGAGAGAAAGAGAGAGAAAGAGAGAGAAAGAGAGAACGAGAGGGAGAGAGAGAGAGGGAGGAGAGAGAGAGAGAGAGAGAGGAGAGAGAGAGAGATGGAAAAAGAGGAGAGACAGAAAGAGAGAGAGAGAGGAGAGGGAGAAAGGGAGAGAGAGATAGAAAAAGCGAGAGAGAGAAAGAAGGAGAGAGAGATAGAAAAAGAGAGGGGAGGAGAAGGAGAGAGAGAGAGATAGAGAGAGAAAGCACGCGCAACAATCGGACAGGTTTGCGTGACGTTTGGCCATAATTCCAAAACTCTCGCGGGTGGTTCACACGAGCCCCAGTCGACCACCGTTTCAAATATAGTATTGTCGTATATACATACGCTATATACATGTATATACATACGTATATATATATATATAGCGAGGCGTATAGCACATGCCGTAACGGAATTCGATTATTTTTTTCGTCGTCTTTAATTCGCGCCGCACGCTTCCCCGATGAATCCGAATGATTATAGTTATTCCCGCGACGAAGACTCGAGATTCTGATTTGTCATTCTCCGTATATTTACTCGTTTATATCCAATCCCCGAATCGTTTCGCGACGCAAGAAGCAAAACGCACATTTTCACGAGGTACAACAATTCACAATTTAATACGACTCTCCTTTGTACAGCATTCTCGTTATAAGTTCTCTTATTTTTTTTGTACTTTTAACGTTTTTTTTTTTTACAAGTAGAAAATTATTCCAACAATTACGTATGATTTATCTTTTTTTTTCATTTTCGTTATCGATAGAGATTGCGTATGAACAAATTTTTTACACGGAGAATATCCGATTATAAAAGATTTGTAAAAGTTTCGTGTAATTTTGAAACAATTTTTTTGTTATTTTTTTTGTAAATTCGACAAAATAAATCAATCGTTGATAAATCGATCCGTTATCGAATTAAAATCTTGAGTCTGATCTTAGATTTGAAGCCGGAGTTGGAAAACGACGATTTTAATCCTAAAATCATCGAAAAGGTCAAAAAGATTGTTTTTTATCGTTCGTAATAAGTATTAATAATAATAGTAATATTTAGTAACAAAATTAATATTAATGATAATAATTATTATATTAATAATAATAATAACTAGGAATAAAATTAATACTAATAATAATAATTATTATTATATTAATTATAAATATAATAATAATAATAACTAGTAATAAAATTAATATTATTAATAAAAATAGTATCTAATAATAAAATTATTATTATTATATTAATAATAATAATAACTAGTAATAAAATTTATACTAATAATAATAATTATTATATTAATAATAATAATAAGTAGTAATAAAATTTATACTAATAATAATTATTATTATATTAATAATAATAATAAGTAGTAATAAAATTAATATTAATAATAACAATAGTATCTAGTAATAAATTTAATTTTAATAATAATATTAATAATAAAACCTTAATGATAAAAATAAAAATAAATTTTTGATAAGAATAGATAAACTGACCTGTCCTACGGAAGGGGCCTGCAGGTAAGTCGAGACATCCGGTTCCACCATGCAGCTCCTCAGGGTATCCGGGATGAACATGAGTAGCTGGGACTTGGGCGGTCCAGGCTGAAGCCGGTCGTGCACAAACCGTTGTACAACAGAAGTCGTCGGGGCGCCGTCGTCGTTACAACCCTCTCCTCACTCTCTCTCTCTCTCACTCACTCTCTCTGTCTCTCTCTTCGGTCCGTCGGCCAAGCTCTCGTTACGCAAAATATCCCCCCACCCTCTGCAGCGACCACTTTTTCACCGATTTCCTCCTCTCAAAGTCAACGAACAACGAAAGAAAAACAAAAAAAAACAACAACAATAACAAAGAATTTGCGAACGCGCGAGATCGCGCGCCGCTCGCCTATCTTCGCACGTTCAACCTCGACACCGCACGAGTTTGGAAAACGTCGTGACGTTTCTAACAAACTTGCAAAATTTTAGAAAAAAATTTCTACAAATTTCAAATCGATGAAAATACTCGATCGATTCTTGACGACAATATTTCTCTTCGCTCGTATCTTTATTAATATCTCGCGTGATATCAAAGGGTCGAATCAAGGTTGTCCACGCCGTCGAGATTACTATTTTTGCGCTATTCCCTTTCTCACGTCTTATTTTCTCATCGTCCACGCAAGTAAACGCTTTACGATTATTATCCGTTGTATCCACGTTCACATCGACGACTTTATTATCGTCAGTTTGTTCATCGACGTAAGAATAAACAAAACCGTGAAACAAAACGTGACAGGATCGTTTCTCGTTGTTGTTTATATTTTTTTTGTTGGGTGAATTCACACCGCGCCCAGGCACACGCATCCTACCTAACCGCACTTTTGTCACTCTTCTCGTATTAGCCTTCGCTTCATCTATATCTTCTCTCTCTCTCTCTCTCTCTCTTTCTAACCGTCACTCTCGTCTCACCGTACGTTTTTTTTCCCGGAATTGTCGCACAATATTTTCGTCCCGTTTCTTTATTTCCACCACCTCTGTCCCTCTAGCTCGGACCACGGTGTATACATATATATGTGTGTGTGTGTATGTACAAGCATAAATATATATATATATATAAGTATAGAGTGTGTACGTAGGCTCGGTAACACTCGATCTTCGACGTCGTGGACGACACAACGGCTGCCGCTGCGGTGCTGCCTACTCGCTGCTTCACGACGTGTCTCGACTCGTGTCTTTCCCTCTCGCTCATCCCCCTCTTCGACTCACGCGCCCTCTCTCGCTCGTTCTCACCGACTCCACTCCTATCCGTTTCCCCGTTGGTGGTGTTCCCGTTCGGGGAGACGCCAGATCCGAGACTACGCCGACTCGAACGCGCCGAGTAGTCAACCCGTTTTGCGGCGTCGCCCCGTCAGCGTTAAGTCGAACGATGTGAGCGCAAGCTCGAGCTTTTACCCGAGCGAGAGAAAATCTGTGATATAAATATATGCGTATCGGTATAACTGTGTTAGATACATATTCGTCGTATTTAGTAAAATCTCGTTGGCGCTCCGTTACGGCAAAACAGAAAAACCGAAGCGGGCTCTACTTTTTGCAAGTCTTCTCTCTCTCTTCTTAGCTCGTTTCTCACGATGCTTAGGTTATACGTGTAATCTTTTTCGTATTCTTTAATCTCTGGCTGTTATTTTCCCTTCCTCTTCTCACTCTTGTCGCGTGAACATTCGTGGCGAAAAAGAAATCTGGAATTTGAGACTTCGTTAATAACAGGACTTAACCTCAAGGTTTCAGGGTTACACGTTACAACGCGATAATGCCGAAAATTTCTAATGTTACTCTCTTATCGTTAGTGCATGCTCTCAACTTTACCAGGAGCAATAAAGGGAATTTAACTTACGCGTCGTATGACATTACATGTTCGTTGAAGTTTTCGTTGTCGGTGATATCAGTTGTGTACCAGCCAGCCGAACGACTGTTTCTGACTTTCGTTAACGACGTGTGTGTATATATATATGTAGATTTGTCTCGTTCGCGAAGATCACAGAATGGCGGTTAGAGGGCGCCGGAGATACGTACGAGGTTAGTTTCAAAACAAACGGTACGAAAGAGCGAGGATCTTTTTGTCAAATAATTCGCGACGATATTCTTTTTGTTATTATCGTTGTTATTGCGTGTATACCGCTCGAAAGGTCGGATATGACACGATCGTGTTTGTATATAAGATAATGTCGGACCGATGACTATCTAATTGTCCAAAGAAATTTAGATGATACAAACTTTATACTTGCGTGAGCGTTGTAGATTGGCAACGACATCTCCAACCGCACTGAGCTCACGCTCGAACCCTTCACCCCCCTCCACCACGCGATGCTCTGTCTCACTCCCGCTCTCTCCATGCAGATGGCGCGGAAAGAAAATAGTCAGTACGCGCGCGAACGTGATGGATTCCATGGTAGATTCGCGAAGTTCTTTCTCTCTTTTTCTTTTTTTTTTTTTTCTCTTGCTGTCGTGTATACGCGAGTATCGTCGTGACGCGATTTAAGGAGAGCGCCTGTACGCGTGCATACAGATAAATGTATGCGTATATATATATATATATATATATATACGTATATATACTTGGAGAGATACGAGACCGTGTTAGCTATGCGTTGTACATGACCGCAGTTTAATCGCGAGGCGAGGTCCGTTTCGTTCGACGGTGTGCTCGCCTGCATAACGATCGAAAAATCGCTGCACTCTTTGCGTGTGCGACACGATGTACTTGCGATCGTTTACCCAACGAGAAGAGACACGGATATGTACGCGAGGAAATTCGCAACGATAAATTTGAGACTTAATTTTTTGATTGTATTCGAGCGATCGTCGATGCATATTTATCGTTACAGACAGAACTTCGAGGATTGGGGGAGTGAGGTTATATGTATTTCTATATTGTGTATGATGATTAATTGACATATGGTGATGTACCGACCGCGCAGCGACTTAATATAGAAATCAATAATTATCGTGAGAATTCGCATGGTCGCCGCTAGATGGCAGATACGGTTACTCGAGTGTCAATTGGCAAAGTAATTATCGATGGCGTTCGACAAATTTACCTTCGTAAGGTGCATGGCATCGGTCATCAACATAGATGGCTCGAAAACAGCGCCGGCAGCCATCTTGGAAGTTTCGGAACTTGGCCGCTAGGGTCGCATGGACGCTCGCTTTGTAGAATTTCTGGATACACAGTGTGGCGTGTGTACAATGGCACACGTGGATAGCACGTTGTGGCAGCTGGTTTTGACAAATGCTACATAGTCACCGGATCGTTTCTTTCTTGCCAATAGTTCTTTATTTCGATTAATTTGTAAATTACACAACAATCATAACGCGGCCATATTTCAACCAAGTTCTTGTTTTGTTCTTTTATTCAACGATCTTGTTTGTTTGGCAGTCATCGAAAAATTATTTAGTCGATGTAATAATACGATGATGGACGTCCTGTCGATCGATATACACGTGTATGTATATATAGGTGCGAATTCGCCTAGAAAAACATCTCGCTCTCATTAGGACATTCAGTCTCGCTTGAAAGTTTTACATTAAAACACAGACTCGTTTCATGGCATACAATTTGCTTTTATCTGTATTTAATGTATATATATATAAATATATTTAAATGAATGAGGAAAAATAATTGACAATTGAAATGCATTCGACTCCATTTGTGTGAGTGGTTCGTGTCTATATTAAGTAAGCTAGATCGTGTTGTTACAAGTATTTATGTCGAGTTTATCGCGTTGTGTGTGAAAATTGAAAATGAGTTTTGAACAAAAATAATAATTGCATCGGGCTGCACGCCGGTGTTTTTACCGCATATTATGGAAGATCGAAGGACGTTTCGCGTGACTCGATAAAATTGAGACGCTGAAAAATGTTACAGCATCGAATATTTTCGTCACTGGCTCATAAGCTCAACCATCTTTACACAAACCGATTATAAAATTCCGTTTTTTTTCTTTGTCTCTTACCATCCGTAATTCACTCATCCTCTAATTGGTACGATAAACTGTACGATCAAAAGTTTATCGAATACAATTTAATTCGGCTCTTTACGTTTAAGATTCTTTCGTGGTAATGGGAAAAGGGATTTTTCGAGGACGTGGCGAAAATTCGACCTCAACGCCTCTTCGCTTCTTGAACCATCGACCCTTGCTTGCTCCAGGGGAGAGGCCTTCAGCTTTAACATGATACCACTCTGCCTAGTTTCTCCAAAATTCGTACAGTTGTCGCAGCCTTTAAAACTGTGAAGAAAATTCTTTGTATTTTTATTTTGTTTGATAAATTTGATAAAGTGTCGATCAATTGTCTTACCCTTTTCAAAAATTCTTCAGCGCAGATACGAGCACGCGCGTTCATAGATAATTTCATTTCGCTTATCTCTCTGTCGATTTCCTCCATAAAGTGTATAATAAAATCTACGATTTTGTGCTTGTACATCTGTTCGACGTGTATGTTCGTTATGAGAAAACTTATGTCATAACCCTTGATAGGTTGGCGTCTGAGTATCATGAAATCTTCCGCTCTCATCATCATGAATCTTGTGAATTTGTGACAAAGTATCTTCTCGAGATCGTCGACTTGTTTCACGGCTATACTTATTCTCATGCTGTTTATACTGGATTCGATCAGTACCTTTTCCTTATCGTTTCGGCTTATCACCACTGGCGTCAGTAATAATTCTTTGCTCATACGAACTTCTATCTCGGGTTTGTTGTGTTTTTCAACTATCTGCGATGGGAAGTTTTCCAGACACATTGCAGCAGTGAGAGTGTGCCTCACTACCGTCAAATAGGGCTTCAAAGTTCCAGACTGCGGAAAAAGAAAAGAAATAATTTTAACATAGAGATATTGTTCAGATTTCAATCTTCCCTATTCATCGAAGGATTCGCACAATAATCCGCATTTAGCATCAACCTTGTTTTAACATGTATAAATTCTAGGCGTCTACGGTGATCTTTTGTTGTGATTTATGACAATGCATAAATAATGAGACCAAAATATTCATAGAAATTTCCATTGCGTCAACGAGCACAGTGGAGTTGATAGACGAGATATTATGTGACGTGTAACACAAGAGAGAAAGCCGTATTTGACGTTGAGGAAGGAAAAAGAGACAGAGGACGAATGTTTTTCTTTCGCCCAAATTACCTGTAAAATTCAGACGTGGACTCAACACTTTTACGTGATCATTTCAATCTTTAGAATTTAATCATTATTTCGTAATTATCATTAAAAGATCATTTGATACTGCAAAGCACGTAATTATGGGACAAAGTTACGATCTGCTGACGTTCCCACATAACCAATGCTAATATTTAGATCGCTGACCTAAAACTATCCTTCTAAATATTTGACGAGGTATCTTCTAACTTATCAGATACCAAGAAAATTTATTTGACAACGAAATATAATAAACTGGAGAGTACAGTCCAATATTTACTACCATTCCGGTCCCTCTTTGCAAACATAACCTATTTCGTCGACCGGCTATAGGTTACTGACTCACCATTTTTCTATCGAATTATCCAAAATTCTTTGATCCACGATACTTCAGGTATATGAATTATAACTGAAAAAAACAACGTGAGATCTTGCGATTCTCTCGTTCACCCGCGGTATTCTTGTGCACGTGAAAAATGACACATTACGTACAAAGTGTATGTATGCACGGAAAGGGCTGGGTTGGGTTTTTTCTCCGAGAGTGTTTAGTTCGCGAAACCTCCACGTATGGCGCACGCTCTCATGACGTACTCGCGCGCATGACTCGTAACTCGAAATACGCAGACTTGTACAATTACTTTTCGCGATAGGTCAGCTTGTTTTGCTAACAATGGAAATACAAACTATCGTAAGTAAAAATCTAACAAACAGAAATACGAACAATCACATTTTGAGAGGTTGAAGAACGTGTGATTCGGATTTCTTAGTAATTTGAATCGGAGCAGTTTTCTGTTCAACTGTTCAGTTGTAAAGTGCGCAATGAACGCTCACGCACGCGCGAAAACCGTTGTAAATTTTTGTGCACCATAATGAAAACAAACATTCATCAGTCGTATTTTGTTTTAATTTATACATGGAAGTTTTAAATGCGAGAGTTATAATAATTAACATAACAAGGCACAAACAAAAATCATCTAACAGTTCTTTCGTACGTATATCTCGGTACAAAGGTAGAAGAATATTGAGTGTATATATCATGGTAGAAAACCAACGTCTTTTTTTATGTTTACGTATTCAAAGGGCGTTCAGGTTATGTTTCATTGCCCGTTCTTAAATGTCTATTGACTAATATTGTTTCATTATTTTATATTCCTTGTAAAAATTCGTTTTCGACATTAAACTTGAGACATTGTGGAAATTTCTTCGCTTTCCACATTTGGATACAACGTAAAAAATGTGAAAAGTCTAATCAATGGTGAAAAAGTGTTAAACTACGTTGACTAAATAACTAAAAAATATTGTTAACACAACAAGGCACAGAAGAAAATCATCTAACAGATAACTATTTCCTAGAGAGTTACAGTTCGGTATAAAGATATAACAATATTGAAATATCACAATAGAAAAGATCGTTGTCTCTATCAAAATTTATAGAGAGTATTTGTCAGGTTTATCGCTATCGGTTAATACGCATGTATACATAAATATATATGTATGTATTGACTATCGCATTATTATTGCTCTAACATTGAAATTCGTTGCTCAGAAAGAGAGGCGCTGGTACAAAAAATAGTCTAAATCTCCTGATTAGGCTCATGACAGTAATCGTAGATGGGAATTTCAGGTGGTTCTTCAACGACGAGGCGAGGCATGCAGCTACGAGTTATCGCAGTAACGCACAGCGTAATGGCAAAAGCTGCAGCTATGTGCCATGAGAAAGCTAACGCCATTCCTCTCGCATCCCCGTTTTGTGTGTGATACATTCGCACCATGTGGGCGATCCAGCTACCATGAAGAAGAGTCATGTAGCCTCGCAAGAGTTTCATTTCGGGCCAAACTAGTTCCAGAGCTATGGCCAACGAGGTCAGCCAGACTATCACTTGGAGAACCGCATATACCGCTCTGTTTCCATCCGGACTTGTATAAAAGAAGAGGAAACCCTCGACGAAGAAGCTCTGAGCTAGAGCGAGATTGGCTAACCCGCTGGTGACATTGCGTGGAAAGTAGAAATTCAATACATCCACAAGACCGGAGAACGCGAAGAAGAGATAGATCGTTGCGTGTACCACTTTGGGTGATACAAATCCATTATCTGGAAGACCTCCGGTCATCGTACCAGCGAGACCGATCGCTGTTGCTATTAATTTAAGACTTCCTTCAATCGGATGACTCGTCAAGAGCCTCTCGCAGCTGTGCTTTAGCTTGTCGATTTTTCGAGTTTTCTCAGCCTCTCTGCGTCTTGGATTGATCCAAAACTTTGCGTATTCGTAGCACCATTTTATTCCAAACAGGTAGAATATGCAACCAGTCAATATGTAAGGTATATTATTGTCCTCTGCCAGAGTCATTTTTGATTAGTTTCGACAAACACCAAACGCGAACTTTGAGGTTATATTCAATGGAGCAAATGTAAAAGTTGTGTTTGTTCTAAAACGAGACGATAGATTGAGCACTTAATTAAATTGGCAAAGAGAAGAATATTTCCCTTCAATTTCGTTTCCAATTTCTATATTATCACAGAATAGGTTGAAAATTCATACTTATTTGTACGTTCTCCTATCGGCTATTTTGATTGTGGCTTTTTGTGTCAAAGCTATTTCTGTGCTTGGTTTTTCCTGGCATAAAGGGCAGGGGGGGCGACATCGTAGCGGCCAAAGGGTGAACTGTGGGTACATTTGTAGTCACAGGAAGTTAGCTGCGCTAATATGGCGAAAAGAACATATCTATATATATCATAGATTAGTAGGGAGATCAGCAACGGTCAAGAAAAGTTGAAACCTCGAGAGTTGGTTCCTTGTGGCGCCATCTCAACGCCCAAAGAATGAACTATAGGCATTTTCGTGCCCTCGGCATGAAGTTGGCTCTGCTAGCGTAGTTATAATACAGTACGAAAAGAACATAGGGTAAAACACCCAGTAGTCGGCCAGGAACCAGTAGGTGGTTTCTGCCTATACTTTGTATGAGTGGGAAGAGTACAAAAGATATAGTTCACCCTCTTCTCACTCATATAAGGTCGACAACTGGTTCCTGGCCTACTACTGGGTATTTTACCCTATATGTATATATTCTAGCGGTCGGTATAAGTTGCTTGGGTATTTTTTTCTACATATGAGGTTCGAACGGCCCATATGCGCTGCTCTGATGTTCCAAGATGAAAACATTTATTGAGAAAAATGCAAAAAACCTGAAATGAAGTTTTACCCATTGACGGTTGATAAAACTTGAAAATTATAAAACGAAACCATGATTTTCTTGTTATACGGGAAATTTTCGATCGATATAGAGTCTTAGAATTTGAGAAAGCATTAAAATTCACCGGAATTCAATATGGCCGATTTCGATGGAAATCGCGAAACCTCGAAAAATCGAGTTTTCGGGAGGTTGTATCTTCGTTCTCGTTCGTCCGACAGAAAATTGCAAGAATAACTTTTTGAAGAGATTGCCGAGCACTCAATAACCAGCTAAGAATCATCAGGATAGCTCAATTTTTGTAGCCGTGACGAGATTTTGAAAATCGCGATTTTTAGGACCGACAGGAAGGGACCTGCAAAAAAAGGCCTCGAGCATGGGGTCGAATTTTTTTTTGTTCCAAAACCCCTTTATTCCATCATATTCGTGTTACGCGGGAAATTTCCGATTCCGAAATGATCCAACAAAGTCTTTTTGGACGAAAAAAAAATTTAACCCCTGCGGACCCCCCAAAGTTGCGAAAGTAAAATTCGAATATCGACTATCGGCAACTGCCGGGGGTCAAAATTTTGTTTCGTCCAAAAATACTTTGTTGGGTCATTTCGGAATCGGAAATTTCCCGCGTAACACGAATATGATAAAATAAAGGGGTTCTGGAGCAAAAAAAATTTGACCTCATCCCCGAGGCCTTTTTTTGCAGGTCCCTTCCTATGAATCCTGAAAATTGTGATTTTCGAACTGTCGTCACGGCCGCAAAAATTGAGCCAACCGCATGATCCTCGTCTCGTTCTTGAGATCTTGGCAAGCTCTTCAAAAAGTTGTTCTTACAATTTTCTGTGGGACGAACGAGAACGGAGTGACAGCATAGGGAAAACTCGATTTTTTTATACCCATCAAAATTGGCGGTTATGACATTCCGGTGAATTTAATCGTTTCTCAAGCTCTAAAAGCCTACATCGATCGCAAATTTTCCATATAATAAGAAAATTATGGTTTTGTTTTAGAATTTTCAAATTTTATCGACCTTAAGTGGGCTAATCTTTACTTTGCGTTTTTTCCAATTTCCTCCTACAGCTTTTGAGATATTGGCCAAAATATTATCATAATCTTCATCACCGACAAAATTCCGATAGTATAAGGCCATTTTCAATCTTCTGACTGATGTTAATTTTTCAACCCTATCGAGTCGCAAGGTAGAAAACAAGGCTCTAAAAATTAGGTCACATATCCATCGAGCAAATTAACAAGATCAAGTGGAGGCGGGACATTCATCAGTAAATACATTTTTGTTAACTATCATCCCAGACGAAGAGAATTTTATTTATTCACCAATCCAAAATTTCTACAAAACATTCCCCAACAATCTTTCTTACCGACAGTCGATACTACACGCACTACTTCCCCACGACCCTACGCCTCCATCAGTGCATTTTTTCTCCACCAGATGGCGTTACCCGTAAAAGAAAAACTAAGTACCTAGGCGGAATCTTTACTATCGTAAATATTCAAAAAATTATATAAAAATATTATCCATTCGTTTTTCAAGCCCCAAAACAAAACAAAAAGAAATGTATTTTTTTTTAATTTACAATGAGGAAAGTTAATCGACTCATATTTTCAGGATTTCCAAAGCAAACGAAAATTTAATTCGCTCTGATAAGAGACAGAGTGAGTTCAAAAGGTCATAAAGGGTGAGGGTGGGTTCGGTTGGCCTTCTCTATACGCACATTTGCTGCTGTGGCATAACGCTCGTTGGGATGATACCAAAACTCTCTCCTCTCTCTCTCCCTCTCTCTCTTCTCTCTCTCTTCTCTCTCTCTCTCTCTCTCTCTCTCTCTCTCTCTCTCTCTCTCTCTCTCTCTCTCTCTCTCTCTCTCTCTCTCTCTCTCTCTCTCTCTCTCTCTCTCTCTCTCTCTCTCTCTCTCTCTCTCTCTCTCTCTCTCTCAGTCACGTCGAGGGACGGAGGGAGAGAGAGAGAGCCCTTTCATGTACGTCTCAATTATCGTTATGCAAATTGACTCAGTTTTGTGGTAGCTTCGTGAGCCGCGCTTCGAGTCAGAGAGTGGGAGAGCGAGAGAATCCAGCGGTGTTCTCTTCTGCCTTCCCGCACTCGTTCCGTGCATATTCAACCCCCGAAATGAAATTTGATTCTTCGACAGTCCGAATTTCATAAAACTTGCGATAAGCGTTTCGAAAATTTCGTTTAATTACAATCTAAATATTACAATTTCGTCCGATTCTCATAAATATTAGAATTTTCGGGATTTCTATCAATTCTGACATCTGTCAATAACCGTCATGATTATTATTCCATTTTGGGTCTTACAACCCTCCAATCTCGACACGTCGTTATAATCCCCCGAATACAGAATTAACCCACATGAATCCTATATTTCTAAGGAAAATTGTCATTACTCTCCTAAATATACAACTCAATTTTCTCCTGTGATGAGAATTCTTTTTTTTCGAATTATATGGGGCGTTCTCTGTCAATTTCGTAATTTTTGTTTCACACCACTTTTCCAGTATTTTCTACGATTTGTTTTTCCCTAGATCTATAATTATCAGATAACGTAGTCCTTGAAAAAAGAAATTTTCAAAATAACCAAATAAAATAAATTATAAATAAATGAACGATCCTTGTGAATTAAAATTGAATTAATTTTTGAATTTTATATTGTGTAATTTGTTTACATTTTATTTTATATATTCGTATGGAACGAAATTTCTTGCCAAATATGTGAATTTGGTCAAACTGAGAAAAGGAGAATTCACGTTGGTACTCGATAGTTGGACGAGTTGGAAGAGGAGGGATCTGTCGTCGAAGGGGCAAACTCATACTCGCGGGGCAGTTCCCGCATGATGGTACGTAGTGAATACTTGGATGTATATTGTATATGTATATAGACAGGACCATTTGTACCGCCAAGTATATTCATGGTATTAGATGTTCCCATCAATACACGCATTAAGCCCATTCTAGTAGATGATCCGGATAATGCAGGAGGTGCTCTCACAATCGTATACAGCTACTTACGTGACAAAATCTATTGAAATATATATATGTATATATGTATATTTGTGGAATATATGTTTATTATTTATTTGTATTATTCATAGAATATATGTTAATTATTCATATTTATATTATTTATGGATTATATTATGTCTGTAGAGACTTATGTATATTTGTGGAATATATGTTTATTATTTATTTATATTATTCATATTTATATTATTTATAAAATATATATGTATATTTGTGGAATATATGTTTATTATTTATTTGTATTATTCATAGAATATATGTTAATTATTCATATTTATATTATTTATGGATTATATTATGTCTGTAGAAATTTATGTATATTTGTGGAATATATGTTTATTATTTATTTATATTATTTATAAAATATATTACATTTGTAGAAATATATATGTATATTTTGTGGAATATATGTTTATTGTTTATTTATATTATTTATAAAATATATTATATTTGTAGAAATATATATGTATATTTGTGGAATATATGTTTATTATTTATTTGTATTATTCATAGAATATATGTTAATTATTCATATATTTATATTATTTATGGATTATATTATATCTGTAGAGATTTATGTATATTTGTAGAATATTTGTTTATTATTTATTTATATTATTCATATTTATATTATTTATAAAATATATTACATTTGTAGAATGTAAATAGAAATGATTGTAAAGGGCGAGAGGCGGTAGTCTTTGTAACCCGAAAGGGAACAAATAAAGGATTACAATACAATATTACATTTGTAGAAATATATATGTATATTTTGTGGAATATATGTTTATTGTTTATTTATATTATTCTTATTTATATTATTTATAAAATATATTATATTTGTAGAAATATATATGTATATTTGTGGAATATATGTTTATTATTTATTTGTATTATTCATAGAATATATGTTAATTATTCATATTTATATTATTTATGGATTATATTATATCTGTAGAGATTTATGTATATTTGTAGAATATCTGTTTATTATTTATTTATATTATTTATAAAATATATTACATTTGTAGAAATATATATGTATATTTGTGGAATATATGTTTATTGTTTATTTATATTATTCTTATTTATATTATTTATAAAATATATTATATTTGTAGAAATATATATGTATATTTGTAGAATATCTGTTTATTATTTATTTATATTATTTATAAAATATATTACATTTGTAGAAATATATATGTATATTTGTAGAATATATGTTCATTGTTTGTTTATATTATTCATATTTATATTATTTATAAAATATATATGTATATTTGTGGAATATATGTTTATTATTTATTTGTATTATTCATAGAATATATGTTAATTATTCATATTTATATTATTTATGGATTATATTATGTCTGTAGAAATTTATGTATATTTGTGGAATATATGTTTATTATTTATTTATATTATTTATAAAATATATTACATTTGTAGAAATATATATGTATATTTTGTGGAATATATGTTTATTGTTTATTTATATTATTTATAAAATATATTATATTTGTAGAAATATATATGTATATTTGTGGAATATATGTTTATTATTTATTTGTATTATTCATAGAATATATGTTAATTATTCATATATTTATATTATTTATGGATTATATTATATCTGTAGAGATTTATGTATATTTGTAGAATATTTGTTTATTATTTATTTATATTATTCATATTTATATTATTTATAAAATATATTACATTTGTAGAATGTAAATAGAAATGATTGTAAAGGGCGAGAGGCGGTAGTCTTTGTAACCCGAAAGGGAACAAATAAAGGATTACAATACAATATTACATTTGTAGAAATATATATGTATATTTTGTGGAATATATGTTTATTGTTTATTTATATTATTCTTATTTATATTATTTATAAAATATATTATATTTGTAGAAATATATATGTATATTTGTGGAATATATGTTTATTATTTATTTGTATTATTCATAGAATATATGTTAATTATTCATATTTATATTATTTATGGATTATATTATATCTGTAGAGATTTATGTATATTTGTAGAATATCTGTTTATTATTTATTTATATTATTTATAAAATATATTACATTTGTAGAAATATATATGTATATTTGTGGAATATATGTTTATTGTTTATTTATATTATTCTTATTTATATTATTTATAAAATATATTATATTTGTAGAAATATATATGTATATTTGTAGAATATCTGTTTATTATTTATTTATATTATTTATAAAATATATTACATTTGTAGAAATATATATGTATATTTGTAGAATATATGTTCATTGTTTGTTTATATTATTCATATTTATATTATTTATAAAATATATTATATTTGTAGAAATATATATATATATTTGTGGAATATATGTTTATTATTTATTTGTGTTATTCATAGAATATATGTTAATTATTTATATTTATATTATTAATAGATTATATTATATCTGTAGAGATTTATGTAACTTTGTAGAAAATATGTTTATTATTTATTTATATTATTTATAAAATATATTACATATGTTGATTATATTTTTAGAGAAACATATACGTGCAGTTATTAATAAAAATGTTGTAGTTATGTTAACAAAAAATGGTAATTCTTTTGTAAACATTACAGTAGATAAAAGTTTCGGTTCAAGACTTTACAGGGAACTTGAGGAATCGTCAAGTTCTCGTAAAACACGAATACAAAACTCTCATTCTCAAATCTTCTAATTTCCCCCGTTACAAGTCAAAAAAACACAATTTTTATATTTTTCTCCTCTTTTTCTCGAGACTAAAAATATAATATTCCTATTCTACAAGAAATCTCCGATTTTCCAATTTTCCTATAAATCCATTTAAACTCAAACTTCGTCCTAACGTTATATTTTTCACAAAAATCTGGTGTAGTTTCAAACTATTGTCGAATACTTTACAAGTTGCTCAAATTTGAATAAATTTCAAGATGGCCGATGGGAAAACTCTCCAATTTCATTCGTTTTTACACACGTACAATGCACCCCGATCTCCACGATACAATAATGCATATAACACTATAATACGGGGTACACGATTTTTGGCTTGTACAACAGGCTCGGTCCTTTGTCGGTTCGATCTATAGGTCTATTGGAGATATTGAAATCCCCGTATGAAATACGTCGATGGAATTTAGGGGCGTGAACGCGTTATTCCTTGCGTGAAATATTTTTCGTCGCTCTACGTACGAGCGAGAAAATCCCATTGTAATCGATTTGACTAATCGACCCAGTGCCTCTCTTCGTAAATTCCTCCTTACTGTTATTATTATTATCACTTTATCAAAAAATCAGAACAACATTAATATCATAAAAACCTTCTCATTAAAAAACAAAACGCTTATCAAATATTTCAAAAAATCAATTAATCAAAATGATCTTGAATCAAAAACTCAATTGATCAAAATGCTTCAATCAAAAGGTTTCCTTCGATTTGTCCAAATAATCGAATTATTTCCTAAACAATAAAACACGTATGCACAATCGTAGATTCTCCCGACGCTCTCGACGAGCAAACAAAAACGAAACTAATTTCAAAATTGCGAATTCTCTTTCTCAATTCGTAGCGAGCGCAAACAAAACGAAACGAAGAAAAAAAGCACAAAAGCACATAACGCAAAAACAAAGAAGAAGAAACGTGAAAAAAACATTTTAAACGGAGAAAAAAAATGATGAATTTGCGGATTTTCTTTCTCGGGAGTGGAGAGGGAGAGTGGAGAGTGGAATTCGTTAAAAGGAGTAGTCGAGAGGAGAGAGAAACAGAGAGAGAGAGAGAGAGAGAGAGAGAGAGAGAGAGACTGTTATCAGCAGCAGGCTCTTTCTCCATCTTTATTTGTCGAAAAATCTCTGCGAAGGTAAAGAGTGCGAGGGAGAAAGCAAGAGACATCGAGAAAAAGAGGAATGGTAGAACAACGAGTCTAGATATAGCGAAACGTTGTACGTATACCAAAAGGGAGGAAGAAAAAGGAGAGAACGAGGGAAGAAAAGCGAAGGGCGAGTTATGCAGCCATCCGGGATTTCGACCGTTTTTTCGTGCTCTCTCTCTCTCTCTCCCTCTCTCTCTTTCGTAGTTCTCGGGGAATAGTAGTGGGAGGGCGCGTACGACGAAAGGAGAACGTGGAGGAAGGGAGGGACTGCACAATTCATATCTGTCCGTAGGCTGTAGTAGCGCGCGGCGCGGAATTGCACCTTTAATCAAGATTTCTACCAATTTGCGAGCGCCGACGGCGCGAAGACAAAGCCTATTGTTGCCGTAACTGGTTGGGGCTTCAAGTGTTCCAACGCAACGGCGAGTGAGCGAGTTACACACATTTATATCTATGTATATATATATTTATGGATGTGTGTATGTGTGTGTGTGTGTGTGTGTCGTATAGAGCGCGAGAGGGAAAGAGCAAAAGCCTGATGCGCGTGTACAACGGGTGTGCTGTAAAGAGGGAGCTGGAAGTTTTTAGGATTATCGTCGAATTTTGAAATATTTTTCATTCAAATTTGAGAAATTTGTGAAGAAAAGGTTTTTTTTTTTAAATTATTTGTTAATTTGTATTTAAACGATTCTTCATAGAAGGTGGGGTAAATAATAAGATTTATGGGGGGGGGAGAAATTTTGTTTTGTTGAGAAAATTTGGTTTTTGGGTAATTTGGAATTTTGTGTTTTTGACAGTGAAAGGAAAAATTATCGTTGTTTTTTTAATTATTTTTGATGTTTGTATTGGGAATTTGTTTACGTTGTTTTTGGATAAACGAAGATGTTTCGATATTTCTGTGTTTTTAGTAATTTTTGTTTTTGTTGAAAAAAATATAGAAATTTTTTGAAATTTTTTTAATGTTTTTGCTTGGAGTAATTGCGACACTCGTTATTACGCAAATATACACGTAGGTTTGCTGTCGTATCCGCCAAAGAGACGTATGACAGAGATATGGAGAGCGAGCGGGTAAAATGGAAGGGGGTAAAGGCTTACGCTTCGGGGACGCACACAGGATTTCTCTGTCTCCCTCTTCTCCTCGTCATTCTTCCTCCTCCACCTCAATCGTTCTGCTCCTCGACACAAGCCACTACCATTAGCTTCCGGCGGTGAACGTCGACGAGGCGGAGAGCAGAGCAAGTCGAAACAGAAAGAGACGAGAGTAAAGCTCGTTTTCACTATACGAACACATTTGTCACTGAAATGCTGACCAATTTGCTGCCCGATCGCATCTGGGGATTTTTTTCCCTCGAGACGTAACAGTTGGTCACCATGACGGACACATAACCTCGAAAAAATCCACAGAAACACAAAATTCAGAGAATTTATTCGACCTAGGGAAATCTAGGGAAAATCTATGAAATTTCCATTTAACTATGAGACGTTCATTATCCTTGCTTCAATAAAATACAAATTATAACCTCGAAACATTTGATCTCGATTCTTTACCTCGAACCGCCATTTTGTCACCAGATTGGAAAATATCACTAGGCCAATTATCTTTCGTATGGATAACCCCATATGTCCACTCGTACGTATACTTTTGTTTATACGAGGTTTGTGTTAACTACGCATACACCTATATATATTTCACGACCCTCGTGCCTAGTCCCTTTGCTACATATCTGTATATATACATAAAATCATCCATCTCTCTCTCGTTCTCATGCGAGCATCGCCGACTCGAAAGCTCTCGTAGCTTCTGTTTGTGTTTGCTAATTGTGAATTGTCTACTTCTTGGCTCGACTGAGACTACATCACCGCTATGTACCATATATAGCAATATATATATATATATGTGAGTGATATATCAGAAGAGGATGTGGCACGAACCCACAAGTGAGCCAGAGTGGTAGAGAGTTATAAAGGAATGAACGTCGATGCGCGACGCGTAGTGCCATCTCGTGGCGTTCGTGTGTACTTTTCGATAACGTTCAAGCCAGGCAGTAAGGGAGTTTCTGGGACTCACTGAGGAATTGCTCATACCGAGAGAAAGAAAGAGAGAGAGAGAGAGAGAGAGAGAGTAAAAAAGCTCACGGTGTTCTAGCACAGAAGAGTCTTCGCTCGAACGAACTACCCCGAGGGAGTACCAACCTAACCCTCTTTTTATCTTTCTCTCTTATTCTTCGTCGCACGCACAAGCCTCTAATAGGGTCTTTGCTTCTTCTACTCCAATACCAGCCACCACTTTATGGATGTATGTTCATATGTGCAGAACCGGTATTACCCTTTTCTTACCACGTTTCATTCGCCTGGTGTAAGAAGGAGGGAGAGAGAAAGAAGGATGAAGTTTGGAAGTTGGAGGAGAGAGACCCCTCGTGGCCCCAGAGCGCGACACCAGCGCCTCTGGGTCCAAGCGCGAACCACTCGAGTTTACCTCACTAGTCACTGCTCACACAAGTACCCCAGGCCGCCGAGAGGCACCCGCGAGCGAAAGGGTACCAATTCTTTCTTTCTTTCTTTCTTTCTTTGCTTTTTTGTTAAATTCTTTTTTCTTTGTCTTTTTTTCTTTTTGGATCTCCGACGGAGAACACGGAAGATAGAAAGAGCGGATTGCTAACAAACGGAAGAGTGGATCGACGGTCTTAGGAACGATGGAAGATGAGAGGAGCTGGAAAAGGTCGTGTGGACACTTTGGTGGCGAGCTGTTTGGATGATTTTTGTGTGCTTTGAAGGGATGGATTAGAACCGTTACCAAATTTTTGGATTTTTAATTCTTCGATGGAATGTATGAAATTAATTTACAACAATTATCGTGAAAATTTGAGCTAATGCCTTTTGGACAAATATTTCTCCTGGACAGAAAAATGGCCAAAAATGACTTTTCTCAATTTTGGGCAACAAAGCTGGCCAAAATATGGCAAAAATGATCCGAGATTGGAAACACAACGTCAAGATGAGAGGAGCTGGAAAAGGTCTTGTAGACACTTCGGTGGCGAGCTGTTTGGATGATTTTTGTGTGCTTTGAAGGGATGGATTAGAATCGTTACCAAATTTTTGGATTTTTAATTCTTCTATGGAATGTATGAAATTAATTTACAACAATCATCATGAAAATTTGAGCTTCTGCTTTTTGGACAAATATTTCTCCTGGACAGAAAAATGGCCAAAAATGATTTTTTCCAATTTTGGGCAACGAAGCTGGCCAAAATATGGCAAAAATGATGCGAGATTGGAAACACAACGTCAAGATGAGAGGAGCTGGAAAAGGTCTTGTGGAAACTTTAGTGGCGAGCTGTTCGGATGATTTTTGTGTACTTTGAAGGGATGGATTAGAATCGTTACCAAATTTTTGGATTTTTTATTCTTCTATGGAATGTATGAAATTAATTTACAACAATTATTGTGAAAATTTGAGCTAATGCCTTTTGGACAAATATTTCCCCTGGACAGAAAAATGGCCAAAAATGATTTTTTCCAATTTTGGGCAACGAATCTGGCCAAAATATGGCAAAAATGATCCGAGATTGCAAACACAACGTCAAGATGAGAGGAACTGGAAAAGATCTTGTAGAAACTTCGGTGGCGCGCTGTTTGGATGATTTTTGTGTGCTTTGAAGGGCTGGATTAGAATCGTTACCAAATTTTTGGATTTTTAATTCTTCTATGGAATGTATGAAATTAATTTACAACAATTATTGTGAAAATTTGAGCTAATGCCTTTTGGACAAATATTTCTCCTGGACAGAAAAATGGCCAAAAATGATTTTTCTCAATTTTGGGCAACGAAGTTGGCCAATATATGGCAAAAATGATGCGAGATTGGAAACACAACGTCAAGATGAGAGGAGCTGGAAAAGGTCTTGTGGAAACTTAGTGGCGAGTTGTTCGGATGATTTTTGTGTGCTTTGAAAGGATGGATTAGATTCTTTACCAAATTTTTGGATTTTTAATTTTCCTACGGACTGTACTAAATTAATTTACAACAATTATCATAAAAATTTGAGCTTCTGCCTTTTGGACAAATATTTCTCCTGGATAGAAAAATGGCCCAAAACGATTTTTCTCAATTTTGGGAACGAAGCTGGCCAAAATATGGCAAAAATGATCCGAGATTGAAAACGCAACGTCAAAATAGTATTTCCAAATTAGTTTCGTAAATCTCGGCAAATTTAATGCTCGTGATTATTTCCTGGATTAAAAAACGTCATTAGCATAATTAGGGGTTGTGTTGGACACGTGTAACTCGCACGATGGGCGAGAATCTTTCATCTCGACGAGTTAGACAAGTAACCGATGATTTTATTTCGATTCAAACTGCATATCGACACTAATGGCGACAGATCGCATTTTCTTCGTTCTTTCGGTGTGTACACTCGGAGTTTCGAGGGTTTTGGCCAACACTCCGTACAACGACGCCTGCCACATGGCGCAGTTAACCGGCGGTGCACGTGCTCCGACGCTAAACTTGTCGTTGAGCAAACTACTCCCCCCCCCCCCCCCTTCCCCGTGTATGTGTCTCGAGTGGATGCGACAAACACATCAGCTTCGACAATTTTGTTTTCCTACGAGAATTGATGATAATCATTAAATGGTACAAATTATGATGAGACAAATAACATCCTCGTATTTTTAAAAATTCTGTTGAGTACGAGTGAGATTCGTTAAGATATTTGTTGAGACGAACGCGATGAAATATTTCTCAACGTTTAATTTAAAAAAACAAAACTGTTGCGAGTTGATATTTGCAAATAATTAATACAAAAAAGAACAAAATTTCATATGTTTTTTCAAAAATTTATGAATAATTCTGGATAATTGTTATTTCTTAACGAGTCTCGACCTTAGTGATAAATTGGAATACAGAAATTATAAAAATTTCTACGTGACAAAACAAAAAGAATTGTATTTTTATAAAAATAATGAAATAAAAATAAATTAATTTATACGATAAAAAATGATAAAAAGGGAAAAACCATTCGAGTTGAAAACAAATATATTTTGTTTCTCGAAGAAGAAACTATTTTTTTTTTTTGAAATAATCGTTCTCAATTATTTTCAACGATTTTTTTGCGCGAGCGAGTATCGTTTAAGAAAACAAAAATCCACGAAATGGCCAATGACTGTGCCGTTCGAGGTTCGTGGCACATTACCGTGCTATAATACAGTGCTCGTGCTGTTTTTTCCGTCTTTATCAGCCTGCGAGGCAGCCAGACAGGGAAGTCGAAAGGGCTTTCAATGTTCGAGCCGCGACGTCGTCGTCGTCGTCGTCAATCTCGTTCGCGCGTCTCCGCAACCCCCGGACTTTCGTTCTCTCGTCGCGCAGACCGACCACCCCGTGCAACACACCCTTGATTCACCCCAATCCTCGTGTTGGCTCGCACGAAAACGACGGTGATTCGTCGATCGTGAACGAACGAGGGTGTCGAGCTCGCGTTCTCATTGGTCGAGGGACGAAATCACGTACACCACGATATTCGTTTCGAACGATCTCATTCGTCCACCCTCGTTTTGCCACCCCTATCTCTCTTCACCCTCTACCTTTTTCTCTCTTTTTCTCGTTCTCGACATTCCCGGTGAACTCGCTTTCTCTCGCGAATATCTTTCACCCCCGACCGAGATCTGCAGCCTCAGCCGGAACTACCCCTCGCTGTTAATAGGGGTGGGGGGTAAAAAATTCTATCCCCGAGATCTTCCATGCATTTCACCGCCACCTCTCCGACCGAAGATTTTCTTTTTGCCAAATTGATTTTTCTGTTTTTCGTCGAAAGAAAAGGTCGTATGGGGTAGTTTTATTGCGTCCCTTGCTCGAAATGTGAAAGTTGAAAGATTCTTACGTTATCGCGGTGGCTAATTGTTCACTTTATCGAGGTGGTTGGATTTTTGTGATTAGCGATCGATCAAGATCCATTCGTATTAGAATTGTCAAATTCGCTTTTTTTTTAAACAATAATTGACTTAATAAAAAATAAAAAATCAATTAAAAAATAGCATAGTTCTAAAAGAATTGAATTCGAGTGTTGTTTTCTTCGAAAATATATTTTTTCAATTCTCTAATTGATTTTCAGCAACGTCGATTCAATCATCGCGAATCATAATTTTGATTTTCCTTTTAACTAAAAATCCTCGTATTTAATGAGGAGTGGGATTTTTCAGCCAAGGTGTAACGACAGCTCGAGTCAAATATCAGTAGTGGCAGGTAAGAGATAAAAAGGCGTTATCAAAAAATTGATAAGGAGAGAGCAAAAGGGAGAGAGAGAGAAAGATAGAAAGATAGATAACGGTATACGTAGTATCATAACTACAGTAGAATCCCGATGTGGGCGTGAATGTCCGGATTCTTGTCGGAGCGGAGTGAAAATAGGCTCCTCCTACTAACGGGCGAGAGTTAAGGGGATCTCCGCCTATGTGTTCGTGTGAACACCCAGGGGCGATTATCGTTCTCCTCTCGTTCTCTCGTGGGGCACGCCGGGCAAGCCGCGCCACAGTGGCCAGCGAATACACCGGGCATATCGTACCATCGCATTGCGTATCGTTAACACACGGCATTAAAAAGTATAAGGCGTCCTCGTCCGCCGAAAAACAAGCTTTGCCCCAAGAAAATATAAACAAAATTTCATCCCTACGAAGCTCGGAGCTTGTTTATCGCCCAAGGTTGTCGAGGGTGTTCATCGTTTCGCAACTTCCGGACTCGCCCGAATGAAAATTAACACGAGGACAACAAGATCCAAAAAATTACGAGGCAATTATCAAACGCGTGGCTGAAAAATTGTCGTGAAACGAGGAAAAAAGCGAAATTTTGAAGAATTTTGGGGTGAAAACATGTGAAGGGGGTGGAAGACGGTTCCAGGGTGAATTCGTGGATGCGACGTTACAGTGAAGATTGTTTTTTGGAGGCGGATGAGAGCGAGAGAGAGAGAGATTCGTGCCAAAGTGGTAATCGAGGACAAAATGGTCGACGAGACGCTCGGAAATTCGGATCGTTCGTTACGGAGAACGAGATGGTTTTTTTTTGATGGACTACTCGCGAGCTATTAGCGACGGAAGTCGCGGCTAGGGGTGCGAACTACTACACTCTATCTTTCTCTCTCGGTGAATTTGGTGGCGAGGGAAAGACGAGATTTTGATTCTTGTGCGACAATTTTCGCGGATATGAAGATTCGAGAATTTTGGAATCCCCGGAGCGACGAGGAGGATCGTCGGTGAACTTGGTTTCACCGGTTTTTTGGCTGCTTCTTTACGACAAGCGTTTTTCTTTTATCCGAGGAGACAACAAGTGTGATTTTTTTGAGTGGTGTAACGACGATCGCGATCTAAAACTCCGGTTTTTTGGGATTGGCAACGATTTTTTGGCTTCTTTCATCCATGGACCGACCGATCTTCGTCAAGGAAACGTGATGTAACTTCGTGTTCGAAACGATTTGCGGAAGAAGAGCGGGAGATTACGGGGTTGAGACACGTTTCTATCAGCCAAAAGTGAGTACACGATTTTTTGTAAAATATTTATGTCGATTTAATTGTTTTATTCATTTTATATCGATTTTACGTCGATGCGAAGCGTTCTACAGCGACACGTCCTCTTTTTATTTTCACATTTTGTGTGATAGAAATTTCAAAATCTTGATAAATCGTTGAATTTTTCAAATTATTTTAGTTTTTTTGGTTCAAGCGTTTAGAAAAATTTGCAATTTTTCAAATTCACTTCAATGTATCGTTATTTTTCATCATTTTGCGGTTAGAATTCATTTTTTTGGATTTATATTAGCGGTGAAAATTTGTTTTTATCTCAAAAACAAACGATAAATATGAAAAATATTGGAAACAAAAACATAATTTTATTTTTTGATATCGTCGGAATGAAAAATTGTAATTAATTCATGAAAATACTTTTTGGTTTTTAATATAATCTCGTAAATCTGTTAAAAACGTTCTGTTTATTGCGAAAAAATGATTGAATCGATGCCGAATGCTTCGTATATGTGAGTTTTTTAAGTGTCGTTATGGCTGAAAGGGCAAACCAACTGGAAAATGAAATATGAAATCCAAATTTTTCTCGTGTGCGTCGATCGAGGGGCGCAAAACGTAACGCGCGAGGGTTCTCTGATTTAATGGAATGATTGGCTTGGATTTATTTTAGTCGTGAAAATTTGTTTTTATCTCAAAAACAAACGATAAATATGAAAAATATTGGAAACAAAAACATAGTTTTATTTTAAAAAATTGTAATTAATTGATGAAAATACTTTTTGGTTTTTAATATAATTTCGTAATTTAGCTAAAAACGCTCAGTTTATTGCGAAAAAATGATTGGATCGATGCCGAATGCTTCGTATATGTGCGTTTTTTAAATGTCGTTATGGCTGAAAGGGCAAACCAACTGGAAAATGAAATATGAAATCCAAATTTTTCTCGTGTGCGTCGATCGAGGGGCGCAAAACGTAACGCGCGAGGGTTCTCTGATTTAATGGAATAATTGGCTTGGATTTATTTTAGTCGTGAAAATTTGTTTTTATCTCAAAAACAAACGATAAATATGAAAAATATTGGAAACAAAAACATAGTTTTATTTTAAAAAATTGTAATTAATTGATGAAAATACTTTTTGGTTTTTAATATAATTTCGTAATTTCGCTAAAAACGCTCAGTTTATTGCGAAAAAATGATCGGATCGATGCCGAATGCTTCGTATATGTGCGTTTTTTAAATGTCGTTATGGCTGAAAGGGCAAACCAACTGGAAAATGAAATATGAAATCCAAATTTTTCTCGTGTGCGTCGATCGAGGGGCGCAAAACGTAACGCGCGAGGGGTCTCTGATTTAATGGAATGATTGGCTTGGCACAATTAGCCGGATTTTATAAACGGATCTGTCGGGTAGAGAGGGATGCGGTTCGCGGATTATACCACTCCATACATATATATCACTCGCGCTCTCATCTTCATCCCCCTTGTGAACGCTCGGCCCGGCATTTTTAAACGGATTAAAAATACCAGCGCGTTTGTGAAATACGTTTTTGCCGCGATTCAGCGAGAATCGCCTCGCTATTTTTTCTCATAACAAATCAAATTTGCCTCCCGAAAATATTGCCCACGAATATTGTTCGTGGCACATTCGAGTTCGTTCGATTTTCAAATAAATTCAAGTGGTAAATCTCAAAAGTCATCAACTGCAGCGATAATTGCCAAAAAAAAATATGAATAAAAAAAGAAAAATTCAATAATCTCGATAAAAAAAGTTGATAAATCCGTCGAATTATTTGAAAAATTCAAATAAAAAGTGGAGACATTCATTATCAACTCATAATTTCAAGATAACTTTCTAAAAATCAATTTTATCAAAACAAAATTCTCATTTTTGTGAATTAAATTATTCGTTCGAATCAAAAAGCGCTCGAAACATTCTTCCCCGCTAAATATCGCATTGCCAAAAAAATCTCGACCAAAACTTAAAAACAAATTACCAAATTATCCCCAAACTAAAATTTACAATCCCGCCGGCGCGAGTTGCGCCAGTTCCGCGTCGGTCGTTTGCAACGTGCAAACGCGATGGAACTAAAAGAAAAAAAAAAGAAGAAAACAATGGAAGCACGCACATTGTATAAGTGGCGTGTCGAAAATTAGGGAACAATTAGTGCTTGTCGTTTCGGTTAATATCGCTGTTTTATAAACACGCCAAAACGCAACGAGTGCTTGGGATTGCACGTAGCGCGAGTTATATCGTGCAAAAGCCACTTATTCCGCAAAGGGGTTTCGAGCTCTCGTCTCTCGCTTCCATTATTTTAAAGATTCGAGTACTCGCTCGAACTCGAGTTCTCTCTACATAATACATGTATACATCGCTCATATTTTACAT
Organism: Netelia melanura; assembly: GCA_964007305.1. Lineage (NCBI taxonomy): Eukaryota > Metazoa > Arthropoda > Insecta > Hymenoptera > Ichneumonidae > Netelia > Netelia melanura. The sequence continues at coordinate 6,869,867 of OZ023258.1, forward strand.
ACAACATACACCTCCTTCTCCCTGCCCCTGTGCTTTAATAAACACCCTACAGCATATACACAAATACTTCGGCTCACAAAAATCGATTAATTATGAAACAATGAAATTAGTCCTAGCTCGATTACTAAAAGAGAAACTTTGCTCCTGTTGAAAATTTAAAGAAAAGTATAATCGTTGCTTGAATTCTTCATTGTAACGACGAACTCGATATGTTTGTGTGTATATATAGTGCAGAGTAGTGTATCGAAAGTTTTTTTTATGTGTATGAAAGATTTTGAGGGTAAGAGAGAGAAGGAGGGAGAGAGAGGGGGGGTCGAGAACTTGGGCACTGTCGAGATTGGACTATATATATATATATATAGATTATGGCTACCTTTATGTACATAGTGCTAAGGGTTGAAAAAGGGCGACCGGGCCGAGGCACTCGAGAAGGGGTCTTGTAGTGTTTCGCGCAGCGTTATAAAAAAAGGGTCTGCTGCTCAAAAAGTACATGTATATATGTGTATATACACGTGCACACTCGGCCACTGCATCAGCAGTGCAGCCTCCATAATCATCCCTCTCTCTCTCTCTCTCTCTGTCTTGTACGGAGTAGTGCAAACACTCTCATGGACCGGGAGTTCGCTTCGGCTACTGTGGATTTACGTTATGGGGTATATACTATAACCGAGAGTCTGGGGAGAGTGAGCGTATTACGCTGGCGATTAATATCACAATAAGTGTTCCTACCTCCCTTTTTTTTTGTTCTTTTTTTTCCCTTTTTTTTTTTACCATCGTCTGGAGAAAGCTTCGATTTTTATGAAGGACAGAATCAAAATTTCATGGTTTGACTTGTATTTTGTTTAGATTTTGAAGAATTTGTCGTGGGAGAGTTTGATTTTTAGAAATTATTTTCCAAAATTGTGAAAAATTATATTTTTGTTTAAATTTTCGCTGTTTTTTTTTTGGAATTTATATATATTTTGTTATCATTTGACGTCATTTTAAGGGCATAATCTAATTTAAGGTTAGGGTGTATAGGGGGTAATATTCTGGATTGTTTAGTTTTATCATCTTAATTTATTTGTTAGAGAAAGTGTACTTACTTCCCTTTTTTTGCCCTTTTTTTAGCATCGTCTGGAGAAAGCTTCCATTTTTATGAAATACAGAATCAAAATTTCACGGTTTGACTTGTATTTTGTTTAGATTTTGAAGAATATGTTATGCAAGAGTTGATTTTTAGAAATTCTTTTCTAAAATTGTCAAAAATTACATTTTTGTTCAAATTTTGGCTGTTTTTTTTTTTGTAATTTATATATATTTTTTTATCATTTGACGCCATTTTAAGTGCATAATCATTCGGTTAGGGTGTAGAAGGGATAATATTCTGAATCTTTTATTTTTATCACCGTAATTTATTTGTTAGGGAAAGTGTACCTACTTCCCTTTTTTTGCCCTTTTTTAAGCATCGTCTCGAGAAAGCTTTGAGTTTTATGAAGGAGAACGGTCTGACTTGCATTTTGTTCAGATTTTCAAGAGCCTGTTATGCGAGAGTTAATTTTTAGAAATTTTTTTATCCAAAATTGTAAAAAATTATATTTTTGTTCAAATTTTGGCTGTTTTTTTTGTAATTTATATATATTTTTAATCATTTGACGTCATTTTAAGGGCATAATCATTCGGTTAGGGTGTGCAAGGGATAATATTCCGGATCGTTTATTTTTATCACCGTAATTTATTTGTTATTGTTAGCTTTAGTTTATTTGTTAGCTTTGCGTTTTATGAAGAAGAAAATCAAAGTTTCACGGTCTGACTTGCATTTTGTTCAGATTTTCAAGAGCCTGTTATGCGAGAGTTAATTTTTAAAAATTTTTGTATCCAAAATTGTAAAAAATCATATTTTCGTTCAAATTTTGGCGGTTTTTTTTTGTAATTTATATATATATATTTATCATTTGACGCCATTTTAAGTGCATGATCATTCGATCAGGGTGTGCAAGGGATAATATTCCGAATCGTTTATTTTGATCACCGTAATTTATTTGTTATTGTTACTTTTAGTTTATTTGGTAGCTTTGCGTTTTATGAAGGAGAAAATCAAAGTTTCACGGTCTGACTTGCATTTTGTTCAGATTTTGAAGAGCCTGTTATGCGAGAGTTAATTTTTAGAAATTTTTGTATCCAAAATTGTAAAAAATCATATTTTTGTTCAAATTTTGGCGGTTTTTTTTGTAATTTATATATATATATTTATCATTTGACGTCATTTTAAGTGCATAATCATTCGGTTAGGGTGTGCAAGGGATAATATTCCGGATCGTTTATTTTTATCACCGTAATTTATTTGTTAAGGAAATATATATATATACGAAGCTCGACGACACGCCACAGCTTTTACAAAGTTTCGCCTTGGCCCTATAAATTTGCATAGGTAAGCATCGTGTTTCCACTGTCTCTCGCACTCTCCCGTATATCATCCTTATCTCGAATTTCTAAAACTTGACGCCCTCGCCCCAAGAGCGAAACTCCTCGATGCGCGGGTAGAACAAACTTCCTTTTTTTCGTTCTAATTTTTTTTTCTCTCTTCAAACTTTATATTTCCTCAAGACGAAGTTTCGTCCGAGTTCATAATTAGCTACCGTCTCGTTTATTCATTTTTTTTTTAAACTCGTATTTTGAATTTTTAGTTTTTTCTTTGTTAAATTCGCACGTGTTACGCAGTGAAGAAAAAAAATGATTTATTTACCGGTATGGTCGAGCATCGAGTCTAAAGGTCCGGATGCTCGCATTATTACGCTACTTGATTTTGCATCGAGCCAGCTCTATAAACTCGTGCTAACACGCGGAGCTGGCAATAACGAAATATATAGTGCGCCGGTACACCATCGTCATACCAGCTGTCTCCGATTATTCCCCATAGAAATTCGAGGGATTCCGTTTTGTAAAAGGGGATGCGGAGCTCTTGCCGCCGTTTCGAATCCTTCGCGACGGGAATAAGGACGCGTGCGTGGCGAAGAACTGTCGCGCATAACGATACATATATAGCTATAGATTTTTTTGTAGATCCTTCGCCAATATTTGACGAAGAGGATCGCCTATCTCCTGCATCCTGGATCGATCGACCCTAAAGAATTTTTTTAGAACTCGAAATAATAAAAAATCCGCTTTTTAGTTCGTTGGTTTGAAGTAAAAAGTAGAAAACGAATTCAATTCGTTGAAATTCTTCCTATTTTTGGCTCGAGGTAATTTTTATTTATGTAATTTCGACGAATGGTTAAAAAAATCAAATTTAATTTCATTGATTTAGATATTTCTCTCCTAAATTCGAATTAAAAAAGGAACAATCTTTACGTAAGAATAATAATTGAAAAAATTATTGAGAAATGGAAAAATTAATTTTAATTTATAAAAGAGAAATTTTTTGGATCGAATTTTTAAATACAAATTATCTTGAGCCAAAGAAGGAAGAATCTTAAAGAATTGAATCGGTTTTATAATTTTTACTTCAAACCAAAAAACTAAAAACTAATTTAAGCAAACTAAAAACGGATTTTTGATTATTTCGAGTGCAAAAAAATTGTTTTTTCTTATCATTTTATTTCCGAGTGCCGGTAATCGTCGTAGGTTTTCACCAGGGTGCGAGACAGAGAAATATACGAGCTGCTCGAGAATCGCGAGAAAGTTTCTCCTCGCGGTGCGCTTTGCGTGCGAACTCTCTCCCATTGTCGACGACGATTCGCGGTGGGAGTCGAACGACACCGCCCACATTTCGATAAATTCACGCTTTCCGCGTTGCTCGACTAAAAACGAAGAAAAATTGAGAAAATTACAATTTACTTCACTTTTACATTGTTTTTTCTTCACTAAAATTTTGTTTTTCCAAAAAAAAAATCCTCAATTTGCCATCAACGTTCAAGTTTTCCCCAATCACGTTCGATAATCAAATTTATTTTATCAAATATATAAAAAAAAACATTTTTGGCAAAAATTAATTTTCATCCCTAAAAACGTCACCCTTAACTTTATTATTGAAGATTTTTATTATTATTTATTATCGATCGAATTTAAGGGGTAGCTAAATATAGAGAAGGCATGTTGCGAAGAAAAAGGATGACACTGGGTTGCTATAAATTACGAAGAAAGTTATGACAAACAAATTACTTGGCATCGCGCGAAGGGTTTGCTCGACTAAAAACGAAGAAAAATTGAGAAAATTATAATTTACTTCACTTTTACGTTGTTTTTTCTTCACTAAAATTTTGTTTTTCAAAAAACAAATCCTCAATTTGCCATCAACGTTCAAGTTTTGCTCAATCATGTTCGATAATCAAATATATAAAAAAAAACATTTTTGGCAAAAATTAATTTTCATCCCTAAAAACGTCACCCTTATCTTTATTATTGAAGATTTTTATTATTATTTATTATCGATCGAATTTAAGGGGTAGCTAAATATAGAGAAGGCATATTGTGAAGAAAAAGGATGACACTGGGTTGCTATAAATTACGACAAAGTTATGACAAACAAATTACTCGGCATCGCGCGAAGGGTTTGCTCGACTAAAAACGAAAAAAAATTGAGAAAATCACAATTTACTTCACTTTTACGTTGTTTTTTCTTCACTAAAATTTTATTTTTCCAAAAAAAAATGCTCAATTTGCCATCAACGTTCAAGTTTTCCCCAATCATGTTCGATAATCAAATTTATCTTATCAAATATATAAAAAAAAACATTTTTGGCAAAAATTAATTTTCATCCCTAAAAACGTCACCCTTAACTTTATTATTGAAATTTTTTATTATTATTTATTATCGATCGAATTTAAGGGGTAGCTAAATATAGAAAAGGCATGTTGCGAAGAAAAAGGATGACACTGGGTCGCTATAAATTACGAAGAAAGTTATGACAAACAAATTACTTGGCATCGCGCGAAGGGTTTCCCTCGGCACTAATACAGTTCAACCCCCTCCGGACGATGGTTACGCTTCGTGCACTCGACGTTCGCCCGCTACTATCGTATATCTGTCTACAAATTACCCAACCGTCCACGAACACCTCGGCTAACTGCTGTTGCTTAGGCGAGTTATGCCAACCCTGGCATAGAACGTGGCGAGAGACTTAACTTGGCCCCGACGTGACTCCGGGTTTGGAGCGCGATACCACGTTGTTGTGACACAAACCCCGCGACTTGTGCGTTCGAATAAACGAGAATATAAAAAAATCCACTTATCTCTGTGAATTAAATTTATTTTTCATCCCTCAAGAATTAAAAAATTTGGAAAAAAATATTTTGTAAAATTGACATTTTGGAAATTTGATTGATTGAATTAAATTTATTTTTCATCCCTCAAGAATTAAAAAATTTGGAAAAATATATTTTGTAAAATTGACATTTTGGAAATTTGATTGATTGAATTAAATTTATTTTTCATCCCTCAAGAATAAAAAAATTTGGAAATATATATTTTGTAAAATTGACATTTTGAAAATTTGATTAATTTGGTGATTGTAATCTCACGGTACTTTAGTTCGTGAGGAAAACGAACAAAATCCACGATCAAACTCGAAAAATTTAAAAAAATTCGATTTAGAAACTCAAAAATTGAAAAAATTGTAAATTTTGTCAAATTTTTTGGTAAAATTGTATGATAACAAATAAAATGAAGGGATAATTAAGTCGTAACTGTACCAAAAATTGGACAATAGCAACAATTTTATCAAATCGACCGATTTTTAGTTGAATAATAAACATTTGTAATTTATTTCTCAAAAAAAGTCATCGTTTTTTCAAATCATAGAAACTTTTTCCCCAAAACCATATCGTTCGACAATATTCATATCTCATTCGCTCTACAATCAATTCACACCCACCGCTAATCAATTTTTCCAACCTCGATTATTGTCAAACCCTGGCGGAAACGGGATGTACCTCGGAGGTTAGCCCCTAACCTCTGATGCAAATCGTTCATCGATTATTAATCGATTCAAAATAACGATCGTAAGAACAAAACAAAAAGAAAAGCAGAAATTTGCAAACTTGACCTCAAATAAGTGACTTACGCGTCGATGAGAAATATGATTGCGCGCGTTAGTTGCGTAACGAGCGTCGTGTTTCTTAATTACAAAATCAATTAGAGGCCAGTGGCGAAGTATTATCAAATCACGACAGAGAAATAAAGACGGAGATAGAGAGAAAGACGATCGTGCGAGCGAAAAATATTCCGCGTACGACGTTGAGACGGACTTGGGACTTTTGAAAATTAATTCGAGCGCCTCGGGTAATAACGTGGAAGGTGGAGCTTCGAGAGAGGGAAAGGTGCGATATATCCGGTCGTAAGATTACCGAGATAAAGAAACACCTCGCTTTATTTTATACCTATCTTTATATACATATATATGTTTATTCTCATGGTGTTCTCAACGAAATAGACGTGTGGGATAAATTAAGAGGATGCGTATACGAGAATAAAGCTGCGAGCAAAATCCTACTTTACGACAAACATATGTATATATATATATAGTTATGGAGGAAGACGAATGAAATATTCGTAAGGGAGAGTGGGAGGAGGAGGAGGGGGGGGGGCGACTATGTAAGAAAATAGAGCAGGTGCATATGGCAGAGTGCACTGAAAGATGTCTGTATATATTTGTATGCATATATAGATATAAAGTGTTACGGCACAAACGGCTGCACTCGTGAGCTTCGGGGGTGACCGATCGTAAAACATTATTTCGCTTCCGGGATCTCTCGTGGAACCCCCGCGGTTAAAAGGGGCTCGACGAACCAAAAAGTAACGTCGACGCGTGCCCACTGGCTTCGATTTGTCTTCGCATGTGTCCGTTTCTTTTTCTTTTTTTAGTGTTTTTTTGGGTTTTTTTTATTTTCGTTGGGTTTATACGAAATATTAAATTAATGTAGCAACGACTTTTTTTTAGTTTGTGAATGTTTGTTTGGTTAAAACGATTTTGAAAATTGAATAAATTTTATGCGAAATTGTTGGTTTAATTGTAAAAAAAATTGTTAAAATTCGTGGAAGAGCGTAAATTTTGTATCACTTTTTTGGTTTTTGTTGTAACATTCGTCGTCTTATCATTTAAATAAAATTATCGTTAAATATAGCTCGAGCGAGGGATACAAATATTTTGCAAAAAAATCGAATATTTTTATTTGGCGTATATTTTCATCCCCTTAATGGCGAAGGGTGAAGAAGGAAGGGAGGAGGGCGGTGATTCGTCCCAGTCGAGAAGCGTGAGAACATTTTCGTGACTTCCGTTTTCGTAAATATCGTAAATATAGCCGTTATCGCAATTTAAAAAATAATAACGATCGTGGATAAAAACCGGTAGTCGCGTGCTAGTGACGTGTTTCACGTTGGAAACGAGGCTCGCCGCGTCGGCGTTGATCGCAAACGTTTAACACTTCTCTTCGCGTTTAGCGCGCGCGTATATCCATTACGTTATATATAGCACATTTACGTATTAGCCTACTCGTACGTTGCTTAACCTTAAGGGCGAGTTATAGAGCGAGTGAGAGTGGGAGAGAAAGAGAAAGAGAGACGGTAGCAAACTACTTGTGCGGTCACGCTATGGGAATTATGATGTATTACACGGTTGCCCTTTCAAGTCCCGGAGCACCCTGGGTGAGTTGCCATGCCGTGACTAATAAGCAGACTTAACGTAACTCTCGTCACGTTCTCTACATATATATACAAAAATCATAGATAATGTGACATTTTTGGGGCCTAATGGTTCGTTAAATCACGATTAATTCATAAAAGTACAATTTACATATAAGACTGCAGGTCTACAGTAGTTTTTCTAAATTTGTTTTCATCAATAGAATTCATAAATTGATATTTTTCTTTAAAAAATCTTGAAAAAAATCGAAAAACAGAAATTATTCGCTTAATTAATGATTCAGAAAATTAAATGCACGCTTCGATTATTGTTTGATAGATGATCGAATTAATTTAACGATTAATTTGTAAAAATAATAATTTAAAAACCAATAATTTTTCGAAAAATCAAAAAATTGTGAAAATTGCAATATGTTTTTGGTTTTTCTTTACACACACATATATATGTAGTTAATTAGTTACTAGTCAACTAACGTGATATGTATTATTACAAAAATCATAGATAACGCGACATTTTTTGGGTCTAATGGTTCGTTAAATCACGATTAATCCATAAAATTACAATTTAAATATAAGACTGGAAGTCTACAGTACTTTTTCTACATTTGTGTTCATCAATAGAATTGATAAATTGACATTATTCTTAAAAAAATCTTGAAAAAAATCGTAAAACAGAAATTACTCGTTTAATTAATGATTCACAAAATTAAATGCAAGCTTCGTTAATCCCTTGATAGATGATCGAACTAATTCAACGATTGATTTACAAAACTAGTATTTAAAAAACAACAATTTTTCAAAAAATAAAAAAATTGTGAAAATTGTAATGTGTTTTTGATTTTTTTTTACACACATATATATGTAGTTAATTAGTCTCCAGTCAACTAACGTGATATGTATTGTTACAAAATTTATAGATAAAGCGATATGTTTTGGACCTAATGATTCGTTAAATCACGATTAATCCATAAAATTACAATGTAAATATAAGACTGGAGGTTAACAGTAGCTTTTATACATTTTTTTTCATCAATACAATTCATAAATTGATATATTTGTCTTTAAAAAATCTTGAAAAAAATCGAAAAACAGAAATTACTCACTGAATTAATGATTCACAAAATTAAATGCAAGCTTCGTTAATCCCTTGATAGATGATCAAACTAATTTAACGATTGATGTACAAAAATAATATTTAAAAAACAACAATTTTTCAAAAAATCAAAATATTGCAAAAATTGAAATATGTTTGTAATTTTTGTTTTGTTTTTAATATACACGGGATATTATTGCGAACGGGAAATCTGGATTTGAGGTTGAACGAACGAGGTTTGAAGCCGCAGGTGTACACACACACACACACATATATATAAGTAGTTAATTAGTTGCCCGTCAACCAACACGATAGGCCGCTCGATTACTAATTGCCCAACGCGAGCGAGCGCACGGGCTCGTACACGTTTTGCACACCTCTCACTGCTGCTTTATCTCTCAATTATTGTGATTAACCGAGCGTTATAAATTAACGCGAGAGGCATCGGGTTTACCGCAGAGCGCCATATACGAAACAACAAATTCAACCGTCTTTACATTCGAACGATTTCTAACGAGCGGCCCGTTAACGCGCGTAACACGAAAAAAAGAAATAAATAAAAAAAAAAAAAGAAAAAGTGTCCATAACTTCGCGTCTATTTAGAATTGGAGATTTCATCAACCGGAAGCGACGTTCTTTTTTTTCATATTTATTTTTCATTCCATTTCCATTCTTTTTTTGTCTTTTTCTCGTATCTTCGAGAGAAACGTTACGAGAGTAAAACAAAAATTATACCTAAAAAAAAAAAAATTCAAACTTAATCGTGCGAACGTGTCGCCCGCCCCGGGAACCGGAAGTTCGTCGCTTTACTAGCCCGGTGTAGCCCGACTGTATTCTCGACGAGATCGAGCTCTTAAGGGCCAACGCACGATTCGTACGAATATATTTCCTGTCCGATGAATAAAATAAATAACGCCCGGTGACGATTAATGGCGATCTTCCTCGAACAAAAATTCCAAAAAAAAAAATCATCTCGTCGCTGATAATAACCGCGATAATATCAAAATTTATGCAGCTTCGGTAAATCCTCTCACCCCAAAATATTTTTTTATCTCCTTTTTTGATTTCGTTTTAAAAATTGTTCGATGTTTTTCTCCCTCACTCACACGTTTGTTACTTTTGGAATTTTTTAATTTCTTTTTTTTTTTTCGGGCGTTGAACGAATACATTAACTTTTTCATTAGCTTGACACGTGGGCTCTTGTATTTATAATCGTATGTAAAATGTACGTTGTATCGCGATATATAAGGCAAAGTGTAACTACGTGGCTGAGTGGCCAAGTTGCCGAGCGGCTACGGTAACGATCGTTACCTTTAGCTTCACCCCTTGATACACCCCCACGATGAGAGCGCCCCCTTCCACCCTCGAACCTCTCTCCTACACCCTTCTTTCTCTCTCTCTATCTCACTCGCTCTCTTTCTCTTTCATCGTACTCGCTCACTTATATCCGAGAATAACGACGGCCCGCACACGGCGTCGCTTGCGAGGTCGTCCGATAAATATCCTCTATCTCCTCTAACCCAAACTACCCCTGTGAACACTGAATTTTAAAAAAGAAACTTTTTCTCTCTTTTTTTTTATAAACGGAAAAACGACGAATAAGTTTCTTCGCACTTATAAATATCGTTTATTTTACACGAATAATTTATGATTTTCGGATTATTGAACAAATTTTATTTGGGGTTGAGGAATTTGATTTATTTTGTGCAAATTTGAAGAAGAAATATGTTTTTTTATTCACTGAAATTAATGTTGATTTTTATGAAGACTTTAGACGATTGGAAATAATAGTATTTTTAATAACAATCGAATGATAATTTTCACATAAACAATCTTTACAAAAAATAATTGCCAATTTTTCCCAAAAATTGTTTTTAAAATTATCTTTTTTCTAAGTCGAATCCGATATTGTAAAATAATAATAAATATTACAAAGACACACATAGCTACATACCCAAAATATAATTCTTACATTAAAAATATTTACAAACCTTTTTCCAAATTTTTCCCCAAAAAATTAATTTTTTTGATTTATCTTTTCTTTCATTGTGTCGATCCCTGTTTGTCGATGAACGTGAGAACAAAACGGTATTATGAAGGGAGAATGAAAATTATGATAGAGGGCTATCTACCTTTATACACAGCATATACATATATATATATACATCTATAGCTCAAGCCAATGAGAATGGGGTAGGAAATATGTGAGATACATATATCCCTATATATATATAAGTAGAGGGTTGCGAGGTTCATATGGAAACAGTCACGGGATAAACAGGCCGTGAAATTACCTTTTAAATATTAGATTATGATTAAATGTGTACTCAGCTATATATCTCTCCGGCCCGGGCTAAATGTTGGGCCACACACCAGGAAGCGGCGAGGAGGCCACGCGCTTCAACCCCCTATTGCTCGTTCGAGGCTTTTCTCCGCGCATAAAAAGCGCGCACACGATGATGATACCAGAATAGGGTGGAACAAGGGTCTAAGGGGTGAAAGGGGGTGAATGGGGGGGGGGGGGTTGGATAGTACCGAGAGCGATAGCGTTGCAATTCAAGCTTCGCCGTGCGTGAGTACGGGGGATGGTCTCTGCTTCTACCCACCCGCGCAGCCCTCGCGAAGCTTTCGCGCGTCGTTCGTTCTATCCAACGCCCACGGAGCGACGATATCAATCAGGCTCGCTCCAACATCAGATAAGATTGGCCCGATGTCAGGCACCCCCAAGGCTGCTCACAAAACTTCCTACTGTATTAATGCCACGAAAGGATGGAACGAGAAACGTTCTTTTTTTCTTTCCTCTTTTTTTTTTCTTGTCCTTCCGTCTTCGATTCGCGATGAAATTCGCGATAGCCAATGAAAAAAAAGACAAAAAACAATATTTTTTCGCAGGATTTTTGTACATTTCGATGAGATTTTTCAAATTTTTGGCACTAACAAATTGGTGGTGGGGAAAGCTTGGTTTTTAACCAACAAAATTGAAAAATTCACGAAACAATTTTTTTTTAATTTGTTTATAATAAACTTATAAATATTTAGATTATTTCAATTCCAATCGACATCAAATATCGCGCACTCTTACATTTCCAACCAAAAAAAAAAAAGAAATAAAAAATAAAATAAAACAAAATTACAAAAATTATGGAAATTTCCGTAAGAAATTCACCCAAGAAGCACTAAACAAAATTCTGCTCGTCGAATTGATTGAAATATTGCGAGGTAGATATTTCCGGATGCGCGAGATAAATTGAAAAATTTACGAAACAATTTTTAAAAAATTTGTTTATAATAAACTTATAAATATTTAGATTATTTCAATTCCAATCAACATCAAATATCGTGCAATCTTCCATTTCCACCCCCAAAAAATAACAAATAAAAAATAAAATAAAATAAAACAAAATTACAAAAATTTTCGAAATTTCCGTAAGAAATTCACCCAAGAAGCACTAAACAAAATTCTACTCGTCGAATTGATTGAAATATTACGAGGGAGATATTTTCGGATGCGCGAGATAAATTGAAAAATTTACGAAACAATTTTTCAAAAATTTGTTTATAATAAACTTATGCATATTTATATTATTTCAATTCCAATCAACATCAAATATCGTGCACTCTTACATTTCCACCCTCAAAAAATAACAAATAAAAAATAAAATAAAATAAAACAAAATTACAAAAATTATCGAAATTTCCGTAAGAAATTCACCCAAGAAGCACTAAACAAAATTCTGCTCGTCGAATTGATTGAAATATTACGAGGTAGATATTTTCGGATGCGCGAGATAAATTAGTCGACTCCAAAAAAAAAAAAAAAAAGAAAAAACCACGTTAAAATGTAACTCGTGGGTGTAAGTCCCTCATTCGATTACGCGGTATTTTGCATACCTACACATATACCCGTGTATCCAAACATACATGCACATATATATATATTTTTCTTACCATATACACTAAGATAGAATAATATAGGTATAATATAGCTGCATCAGCAGCAGGTACTTAAAACGGTCGTAAAGGTGCGGAACTGACAGGGGCAGGTGGTTGTATCCGGCCGGTGTGTCCAATGAGTGAGCGAGCGAGAGAGAGAGAGAGAAACTCGGCGCGCGTATTCCGCCATATATTCCGTATAAACTACGTATTATCCGCGAGCTGAAGCGCGTCAGATACGTAGATCGCTGCACCCGCACAGATATATAAATATTTATGAAAAGCTATGGATATGTATATATATATAGTTAGATCTGCATATATATATAGTTGGGTAGTAGGACGATGCCCACTGGGCAATGTCCACCCCCGCGTCCGGTCTCCTCGTGTGCTATATATTATGCCGCAGTGTGTATAGAGGGTGCGGGCCTGCTTATTCCTCACCTTCTCTCGTCCAGGCGCTTTTACGCTATACATTGCTCATTTGCCAAGATTGATATGCCGGCAACGCGATAACGCGGAAGATATCCCACTGGGCACGTAAGAATCGTAACCGAACTACCCTAAGGCATTGTAAAAATGTTTCTCGACGCTTTTCACCGAGTAGTCGAGGAAAAAAAAGGTTTTTTTTTTTCATTTCAAAGATAAAAAAATTGCAATAATAATAATAATAATAATGATAATAATGTCATTAGTAATAATAATTACGCTTTCATTATCGCGACAAAAAATTGATATAAAAAAAATAAACTAAACTTGCGTATCATTTATTGGAATTTGGATGAATCCTTTGGGAATAAACAATAATATTAATACGCTTTTTGCCGAGTAGTCGTGGAAAAAAATTTCTTTTTTCTTTTTAAAGATAAAAAATTGTAACGATAACAACAACAATAATAATAATAATAATAATAATAATAATAATAATAATGTCATTAGTAATAATAATTCACGCTTTCATTATCGCAAGAAAAAATTGATTCCAAAAAATAAACTGAACTTACATACCATTCACTTATTGGAATTTGGATGAATCCTTTGGAAACAAAAAATAATATTAGTAATAATTGGTTTTTTAAACAAAAAGTTTTTTAACGATGCTTGAAAAAATAAAAAGGCCTAAGTAAGAATAGCTACTGCCAAACCGTCCCATAGAAATCAGCGCCAGAAGGGTATATATATTGAAAGAGAGGGAGAGGGAGGGAGAGAGAAAGATACGCGGAGAATTCAAAGTCGGAAATCTCTCCTGGGACGATATATACGTTCGCGGCTTGAGGAGGGAAGCGGGACGCACTAGCTAAAACCAACCCCCTTTTGGTTCCACGACGTTGTATATATAGAGGAAAAGAGGGTGCTGCGCACCACAATACAAGCAATATAACACGCTCGCATTTCTCTTCCTCCCTCATAGACGATTTGCCGGGATCGCGCGTCCCGTTGCCGTTGCTCATGTGAGAGAAAAAGAGAGAAAATGCACAGCTCCCCCCCTTGAACAGCCAGTACAAGAAGGCACACGCGATGGGGCTTTCGCCACCCCCGTTTCTCTCTTGCGTTCGAGGGAGAATGACGCGCGCCTCTCCCCTCCCCTCCCTGTTTTCCCTCGTTCCCCTAACGTCTCTTACCTTAATCGACGAACGATGATTTGGTCTTAAATAAACTTCTCACCTACCACTCGAGAGTGAGGATTACCGCTGCTTTTTCCTCATCCCCTCGTTCATCGTTCGCCCTTCTACATTTATACGTATATATATATGTATATACATCGTGTTCGCTGCGATTATCCTATAAAATTGTCGAGTGGTCACTTTTGATTGAGTTTTCTTCCCTCCACGCGACGGCACCACTTACGAACATTCTATTTCTCGTCGCTCGTCGTTCCCCTCGATAAAAACGAAATTCTTCGATTATTCCATACAAATCCCGGTCAATCAAATATCATTTGAAATCAGAACGATCGACAGATTCGTCAAATTATTTTCAAATGAGAATACGTCTTTATTCGCCCGCATAGAAATAATAATAGCCCGAATAACGCGAGAGAACGAAGGTACGAAAAATGCGACGCCTGGTGGTGACGTCATCAAACACACAAGATGGCCGCCATCTCCCATATTTCACACAATTTGGAGGTTATGTCCCACCTTTTAATACGGAAAACCGCCTATTTCGTCACTTTTGATGGAAATTCACCGGGAAAAAAGTAAACTTATGCAATTTCTATCGATTCTACATTACTAAAACGTAATTTACACAATTAAAAGAAGAAAAATCAAATCAGAAAATAGCAAATCTAACGAATTCGTGTTTTCTCGCTCCCTGTTGCAATCACAATTCTGGACAAGGAGATTTTCAAGAACGAGGGTGCCGAGGAGACGTTATTCTTCGCCATCTCGTCTTACTTAATCGTGCGTTACCTTCGATACAGCGGAAACCCTCGTGGGTCGCGTATAATGTACTCCTTGCTTCCGGCCACGTGGCTGAAATATCTTGGCGCAGGAGGCAGAAGTGAGCAGGAGTAGAGATTCTCGCCGACGGAAAGTTCAATGATCGAACGCGTGGTACGAGCTGGCGTGGTCCAGCAGATGATTATAAATAATAGAAGATATATATATATATATATATATATATATAGTTATAGATATACTAGCCACGTCGTAGTTCGCGCATGGTTTTCGGCGTTGTCCATGAAGAAGAAGGTCGGCACGCGCCTCGCGGTAAATTTCGAATGAAAATTCACGAACGGGCCAGCTGCTTTCGGCTCGTTCGCGTCCCGCGAT
Source organism: Netelia melanura (assembly GCA_964007305.1). Classification (NCBI taxonomy): domain Eukaryota; kingdom Metazoa; phylum Arthropoda; class Insecta; order Hymenoptera; family Ichneumonidae; genus Netelia; species Netelia melanura. The sequence goes on from OZ023258.1 coordinate 6,885,288, forward strand.
ATATATTGTCGGACTCGGATATCGCGACGTGGGCGGAGATGGGGTATGGTCCCCCTTATGGACGTCAACGCGTTTTCGACACCGGTCTCTCTCTCTCTCTCTCTCTCTCTTTCTTTCTTTTTCTCTCGTATGTTGTACCGGCTACCTATATAGCTGCTTCAACAGGGCCTTTTTATGTCAGGCATGCATTGGCCCATTCAATGCATGAAGTTAATACAGCGAGGGCTCTCTCTCTCTCGCTCAACGTTGGCCCATATGTGATCGTTTCACGTGAGAGTTTACTACACAGGCATGTAATCCCGTACTCGAGAACAGAGGTGATATATGTGAGTTCGAGTTTTGCCTTTTTTTAGTGAACAAAAAAAAAGTTTTGCACGTTCTATTAGTCGGGCGGTTTTTGTGAGGTAAATTAACCGGATTTTGACTGGAGGGGAGGACATGGATATTTAGATCGGATAAAAGAAATATGAAAAATTGCATCGATGTTTTTTGTTAAAAATTCAATAAATAATAATAATAATAATAAATAAATCAATCAATAATAATGATTCGACCAATTATTTCATTTAACACTTAAAAAAAAAGTTTGAGTGGAGGAGAAGACATGAATATTTCAATCGGATAAAAAAAATATTTCCAAAATATTTTGCAATCGATAGAACGTCGTTTCTGAAATATGAAAAATTGCATCGACGTTATTAGTTAAAAGTAAAATAAATAATAACAATAATAATAAATAAATCAATCAATAATAATAATTCGAATAATTATTCTATTAATCACTTTTTTATAACGCGAAGTCATTTAATTGAATTTTTGTCACGATATTTCGAGATCGAGATTTCCTTCTTTCGATCATAAATTCTGAATACACCATATGAAAAATATTGGAAGACGTTATGAACGACGAGATGGCTGTGGAAAAATAGTGATGGGCGAACGTGATCGAAAAGAATTTTGTCGTCGACGTCGCGACACTTAATGCGTAATTTCCCATTTAATATCGCGTGAAAAGGTAGGAGGGAAATGATTGCGACGACGTCGTACCGTTTACGACGGTAGAATAAAGACGAGAGCCACAAAACTCGGGTGGGGTTTTCCTCTCTCGTCGACGAGGCAACGATCACGACGTTGACGTTGACGTCGACGTCGACGGGGTGGGCGAGAAGGGGGTGGCTCTTGGGGGATGTTCGCATTGAGCCGTCCAAGCCACTCACGAAACTCATTCTCTCTCTTTCTCTCTCTTTTCTCGCTCCTTTCTCTCTTCGTCTCTCTTTCGTCTGAGATAGAGACTGAAAAGAAAGAGGAGAATGGCCTGCGGAGGCCGACTGCCGGGGGCGGCAGATGCCAGCCAACGTACGTTGGACCAGTTTCTCACACGTTATATATATATATAGCGAACGACACTTTTAGCTCCCTTGCTACCGCAAAATTACCACTTTCAGCTTCTCTCTCGCTCTAGGTCTCTCTTTGTCAATAAATACGTTTCCTTCTTCCTCGTCCTTCGAGATCTCCTCGACGTGTACTCCTGTACTTTTCTCATTTCGCACGTGCCGATGAGAAAACGATAAAAAAAAAACCCTCTGGTTTTAATAAAGAGCCTTGGGGAAAATTACGATAAAACGATTTTCGAGATGAGGAAATATTGCGCTTATATGTGTGTGTGTGTGTTTGTATGGCAAAGTTCACCCTCTGATATTTGGATCGAGTGCTGCCTAATAATTTCGAAGATTTTCTTTCTTTCGCAAATATCTCGAGCGTTTTATGATAGCTTTTATCGTAAGAGTCCACGAGGGCGAGTTTCGCGATTGATTTGGGAATAAAAAGAGCTTCGCGAATCGCAGAAAATTATAACATCGAATGAAAGGAAAAATAATGTTTAAAAATATTCTGTTTTTTAAATTTGATAAAATTTAAATTATCAATTTTATGATTGTGAGTCTCAATGTTATCGCGAACTTGATTAATTGAATAAATAAATTGTTGAAGTGTTATCAAATAATTAGAACACTGAATTCTTAAACATTTAAACAAAATAGAAATTTGCTAATTTCTTGCGTTTTATTAAACAACGATGAAACAAAATAAAAAACAGAGAAAACAGTAATTTTCTCCAATATTTTGATGGAAATTCAATACAAAATTCACATTTCATTTAAAAACGAGACACGAATCGTAGCGTGACAACGACGACAAATTCATTCGTAAAGCGTGTTGAATTCGCCACTATCGTTTTCTCCTTCTCCTCCTTTATAAAAACTGTATAGAAAAAAAAAAACAATTGAATTTCTCATTTTACCTATCGACGTCCGGATCCACCCTTACGAATCAACCCTCAGCCCCCTCCTCGTTCTATCCTTTATTTCATCGTTCTATCATTCTCAATCACGCGATATAAAATTTCTCCAAACAAATTCTCCGGATTTCGTATCGCGTCTTTACGACCGTTATCCCCGATATCATTCGACATCTCGTCCTGATTTCGTTTGTTTCTCCATTCTTCCACTCCTTGCACACAAAGCGAGTCAGCCAGCCCAGTCTAGCTCGGCCCTTTCCACTCGAACGAAAGACAATAAACGACCCGATTTCATTTTTCGTATAAAGATATCCTCGGACCGAAGATCGCGTTCGATGGGGTTTCGCGTGCTCGATATCGAGGGAGGTGAGTCGAAGGAAATAATAATAAGGAGAGAACTGGAGTGAGAGAGGAGGAAGAAAGAGAAAAAAAAGCCAAAAAAAAAGGAATACGACGAGGATGAAGAAGAAAGGTCTCGAAGGCAGCCGGCACGCGCCACTCGAGCAACTCCACCTCCTCCTCCACCTCCTTCTTCTTCCTTCGTCCTTATTCTTCGTCTATTCATCTCGGGCGATGATTCTTGCCCATTAAAGAGAAACTGAAAGCTGATCTCACTACCACCCTGTAAATATAACACGTGCTGTATACATATATATGTATGTACCTGTGTTTATACGTATACGTATAGTTGGTGGTAATTCTAGAAGGACGTGAGTGAGACGGACGAAGCAATAGAGGGAATGAGAGAGAGAGAGAGATTCCCGTAACAGCACACACGAGGTGGTACCACGCCCGACAAGGACGATGACGAGTATATCGGATGATGCAAATGGCACGCGAGACTTCCGGTTGCGGCGCTGCTAACGCTCGAACATATAGTTCTGTATATGTATAGAGGGTGAGAGGAAGGGAGATAGAGAATCTTGTAGCACAGGGGAAAGGGGCGGGGGTATCGAGTTTGCCGGGCCATTCTCTCTCGTTCGCTTTCAAGAACTTGGGGAGAGGAGCCAAGCGAGCAAACGGGCCCGGGAATCGAGGTCTCCCGAGGGGTTTTCATGAATGGAAGCGGAAACGGTGGGTGAACGAGGGAGAGAGTAAGAGAGCGAGAGGGCTGAGGAGGTTTGAGCAAAAAGCCACAGCCGCAGGGAACTCGCGTAAGGATCAGGAGGTCGACGATGATGATGACGACCGCGACCAAGACGTCGTGAACAACGCTCGCAGCCACCCGCTTTTGTCGTACCCGCTCGATTGTCTCTATAAGCCCATCAGGCGTAGGCGTGGCCAACGCGACGTTGTGCAAAACGCGACGACGAGAGAACTCGCTGGTTTACCGCCGCTACTTCGGATCTCGCCTAGATCCTTGATCTTTTGGCGACGGTCTCGAGACGGTCTCGAGAAGGAATGTTATGGGGAATTGAGAAATTGGCGGATTTATCGATTTTTGGATTTTGGAACGATTTTTTTTTAATTTTGTTTTTCCTTGTTTTTAGTTGTTTAGGTCGAAATTTTAGTTGGTTTGAAAGAAAATAATTTGTTTTTTGGTTTTTATAGTTTTGTTGAGCAAATGGTTTTAAGGATAACGTTAATTTGGTCAAAAATAAAGAAATTTAGAAAAGTTAGTAAGCAAATAATAGAAAAATCGAGATTTTGCGAAGAGAATAATTAAAAAAATCTTTTTTTTAATTGAAATAAGATAATAGACTATTTTATTTTGTTCCCTTTTTATTTTGACAATAATTTTTGTTAAGCTGGTGAAATATTTTAAAAAGACTGAATTATTTGGAACGATTATTCGACGGTCTCGAGAAGGAATGTTACGGGGAATTCAGAAATTGGCGGATTTCTCATTTTTTGGATTTTGGAACGATTTTTTGATTTCGTTTTTCCTTGTTTTTGTCGTTTAGGTCAAAATTTTAGTTGGTTTGAAAGAAAATAGTTTGTTGTTTGGTTTTTATAGTTTTGTTGAGCAAATGGTTTTAAAGATAATGTTAATTTGATCAAAAATAAAGAAATTTCGAAAAGTTAGTAAGCAAATAATAGAAAAATCGAAATTTTGCGAAGACAATAATTTAAAAAATCTTTTTTTTTTAATTGAAATAAGATAATAGACAATTTTATTTTGTTGCCTTTTTATTTTGACAATAATTTTTGTTAAGCTGGTGAAATATTTTAAAAAGACTGAATTATTTGGAACGATTATTCGACAGTCTCGAGAAGGAATGTTACGGGGAATTCAGAAATTGGCGGATTTCTCAATTTTTGGATTTTGGAACGATTTTTTTAAATTTTATTTTTCCTTGTTTTTAGTTGTTTAGGTCGAAATTTTAGTTGGTTTGAAAGAAAATAGTTTGTTTTTTGGATTCTATAATTTTGTTGACGAAATAGTTTTAAGGATAATGTTAATTTGGTCAAAAATAAACAAATTTAGAAAATTTAGTAAACAAATAATAGAAAAATCGAGATTTTGCGAAGAGACTAATTTAAAAAATCTTTTTTTTAAATTGAAACAAGATAATTGAAAATTTTATTTTATTGCATTTTTATTTTGACAATAATTTTTGTTAAGCTGGTGAAATATTTGAAAAAGACTGAATCATTTGGAACGATTATTTGTCAAAAATCAGATTTCTTTTTATTCTTCCAAACGAGCCATGAGATTTTTTGCATTTCGTCGGTTCTAATTGACGTGAAATAACGTAGACATACGTCGTATGTTTCCTGCAATGACAGAATTGGAGTGAGAGGGACGATTGAGACAATACCCGAGAGTGACGATTGTTTTTTCTGACTTTTATACAGCAGTCGTCATTATTTCAGCGACGTTATGCAGGAGCGAGTGAAAACACGGTGGTGGGTTTCGGGTTACCGACGTTTGTCGTACACGGGGTACTTTATTGTGTATTCTCGCCGCGAGGAGCCGCCGTAACGCGTATATATGCGTGACGTCGAAGCGTTTAAGCTCCAATACAACGCCTTGCACGTGCCCGATTCATAAAAACATACGTTTTGTTCCATCCATCCGTTCCTCAAACCATAAAACGTTAATTAAAAATTAATATTTAAAAAATAAAATTGCAATTTTTCCAATTTTGCGAACAATTTTCAAAATTTTTTCGATAAAAAAAATATTTTAAAAAGCGCGAATCATCACACGTGTAAGAAAATCAAAATTTCCCATGTTATGTTTACAAATAAATCAATAAATAATTGAAGAAATCAGAAATTTGGTGAAAAATTAATTTTTTTTTAGATTTTATCGTTGATTTTTTTGATTTACGAGCGAAATATGGAGATTTTTCAAAAAATGTGTGATGTGGGATTAGAATTTGAAAATGTTGTATCGAGTGAATCAAGATTTTGGATAAGAGGAATGAAAAAATTGAGCATTTAAATTATAGGTCGGTGGGCGGGGGTAGTTTTTTTTGAAAGAGCCGAAAAAGTGACAGGCTATCGAGGTGTAGCGTTCCAAATGAGGGGGTTTCCCATGACCCCCGGCTGTACCGTCTGGTAACGCACGCGGGGTTCTCGCATAGAGACCTTTTATGGGAATGGAGCAACGAGGAGTGGATTTCCGGTTAAAAGAAGGGAGCAGGAGTCCCGGAGAGTCGAGAAAAAAAAAACAGTCGAGTGATAACGAGGCACCTCATATGGTGCTCACCGTCGCTACTGTGCTTCTGTGCTGATGAACTATATATATATATATATGTGTGTGTATGTGTGGATATTAATATAGTTCGCGTACTCCCCGCAGTGGACCGCACCGCTGTGAACCCCCCACGAGTATTCCGTTTGAATTCTGGCCTGCTTTCTCATCTACACGAGTCCTCGATCTTATTGTCAAACGTGCAGTCCAGCCTCACTGAGTTAGGAACAGAAAAGTTAATATTTCCAAAAAATCATTCAAAGTTAAAAAAAAAATTAAATTTGACACTCGGCCAATAAATTTTCTAAGGAAATAAGTAAGATAATGAAAAAATACATTTTTTTGTTCATTTATAAATTTATGAACTGTAAATTAATAAAAAAATACATTTTTCTTTATTAATTTATAAATTTATGAACTGTAAATTAATAAAAAAAATACATTTTTCTTTATTAATTTATAGTTTATAAATTTTTCAAATTTTGAGATTTTTGGTCAAATGACAAAATAAAATCGAATTTTCACCTTTCCCGAATTCTGATCAGCTACGAATTCCCACCCGCAAAATTTCAAAGAAATTGATTGTTTTTCTGCCCTTCGTGAAAATCTTGAAAATTGCAAGATTTTGAAATATCGAAGCTAATTTTGGAGTTAGAGCGGTATGGAAAGTTGGCGTTGCTCATGACGAAGTCCAAGTGTGTACGACCCTTCGGACAATCCTGGGAGTCTCGATTCTCGCGAACGATCACGAATCGGCTTAAGAGCGACGCGAGGGTAGTTTTTGCGGCAGAGTTTAATAGGCATCACCACTATCGCGTTCTTGGCGTCTACACGTACAAAAACATACGTAGGCGATGTTAAAGAGGGTGGAAGGGTGTCGAGTTTATTGTGTCCCCTGTCATCCTCAGCCTTAGCCTTACTTAAACCCCCGCAATGCTAATTATACGTCAACGGTTTCTCTCGTGCAACCCCCTCACACACACCCTCTCTCTTTCTCTCTCTCTCTTTCTCTTTTACGCCAAGTACGAAAACGCGCCGAGGACGACGAGAGTGTCACGACTGGAACAATAGCGGAGAAACGCCGGTAGGATCGCGAGAGGCTTACAAAACAACCCCGTCCGATAAACCACCCCTCCTCTATCCTCTCCTCGCGTGTGCCAGAAAACTAAAAGCGCCCTCTATCTTCTCGTTCCCTCCTTCCTATCCTCTCGTTGTTTCGCTTTAACTTTTTCAACCTCGCTCCCCGTACCCGAAAGTTTATCGTCTCTCCGTGAAACCCTCGAAAACTCTCTCGCCCGTATAACCGCCCTTTCGTGACGAAAACGAGACGTTCATTAATATATATAACTTATAAAATTCCAAGCAGCTAGCAGAAACAGGTGTCGTTCAACTTTATTTTCTGGCCACTGGTGTTTACTTGTTTTCGGTGTCGAGGCGGAAAATCGCGGAGGAAAATGGATTTGGTAAGGGACACCTAGAGGTCGTTGAGGGAAATACTAAAAAAATCACTTCTTGCGGTTAGAATCCAACATATAAATCACGATAACTAAAAGAAAATTGTTAACTTTAATTCAAATAATTGTTTTAAATTTCCATTTTCAATTCGATGAAAAAGAAATCACGTTTTTATAGGGGTTGAAACTGAAAATAGCAGAAAAAAATTCATCTAAAACTTGGCCACCTAGCGGTCGTCGCAAGAACCAACAAAATGGCGCGATTAGAATTATTTTCTAACCTAAAAATCTCAAATATGTTAAAACGATCGTAAATTTTACTCCGTGAGATTATTTTTTGATATTTTTAGTTCGAAGAAAAGAAGATACGACTTCCTCGTCGTAAAAAAACACATTTTTGTAAATCTTAACGAGGAAAATTTATAACTGAGATTCCACTGTATCTGCTTTGAAATTAGATATACATATATATATGTTTGTGTGTGTGTGTGTGTGTGTGTGTGTGTGAATAAATACAGTATCTGTTGGTCGGTGCTTCTTCTTATCGCCCCGGTCGCAAACTCAAAGTGGTTAGTACCTCGTGCTTACCTCGGGCTGCTCTTCGTGCGAAGGGAAGAGCGATGGAAGGCGAAAAGTCCATGAGCCAAAAGGTATCTGCCGGTGTATAAAGCTCCCGCGGGGCAACTCTTGCTCGAAATCCACCCCTTGGCGTACACGGAGGGGGTTCGCAATATAGTCCAAAGTGTACGAGCTCGTTCAAGAGGGAATGGCGGAGTGATTGATGAACTGGTAGCACGCAAAGACTTTCCACCTCGCGGTTCCTCGCTCTATATACAATCGACCACTTGCATACGCAGATTGGACTTGTACTACTTACATGTGTATCCCATATACGACTTTCGTAAAACCCCTTATCCCCTTTACTACAGAAAATCCTCCCTTAAACCACCACGATCTGGGCCCTTGTTATTCGCTCACGGTTTATACAACGAATTAACCCAGTGATGGTCATCTTTCAAACGTTGCGAGTTCATCGAAAAAAATAAATAAATGTACAGAATTATCTAAATAATTTTTATATTTGTAAAATTTTATTATTTTTTTAGTATTTGAAAAAGTCGCTTTATAGTTTTCTTTATATTTTAATTCTAAGTCATTCGTGTTTGATATTATAAATAATTGAATGATATTTTAAAATATCAAAATAATATAAATGTTTGTAAAATTTTATTATTTTTTAGTATTTGAAAAAGTCGCTTTATAGTTTTTTTATATTTTAATTCTAAGTCATTCATGTTTGATATTATAAATAATTGAATGATATTTTTAAATATCAAAATAATATAAACATTCATAAAATTTTATTATTTTTTAGTGTTTGAAAAAATAGCTTTATAGTTTTCTTTATATTTTAATTCTAAGTCATTCGTGTTTGATATTATAAATAATTGAATGATATTTGAAAATATCAAAATAATGCAAATATTTGTAAAATTTTATTATTTTTTAGTATTTGAAAAAGTCGCTTTATAGTTTTCTTTACATTTTAATTCTAAGTCATTCGTGTTTGATATTATAAATAATTGAATGATATTTGAAAATATCAAAATAATGCAAATATTTGTAAAATTTTATTATTTTTTAGTATTTGAAAAAGTCGCTTTATAGTTTTCTTTACATTTTAATTCTAAGTCATTCGTGTTTGATATTATAAATAATTGAATGATATTTGAAAATATCAAAATAATATAAATATTTATAAAATTTTATTATTTTTTAGTATTTGAAAAAGTCGCTTTATAGTTTTCTTTACATTTTAATTCTAAGTCATTCGTGTTTGATATTATAAATAATTGAATGATATTTTTAAATATCAAAACAATAAACATTCGTGAAATTTTATTATTTTTGAGTATTTGAAAAAAGTCGTTTTATGTTTTTTTAATATTTTAATTCTAAGTCATTCGTGTTTAAAATTATAAATAATTTAACGATAACGTCAATTAATTGATTTTTAATTATCGACGAATCAATAATAATTCGACAATGCTCTAATTATTACCTTTTGACTCGTCTCTTCTTTTTCTCAGATATCTGTTTTATTTTATTTTTTGTTCGATGATACGCGTCGATAGAGAGTAAAACGAGAGGAGGGTAGGTAAGAGGAGAAGCTGAGAAGTGGGATCGAGCGAGTGTTGACACGGTGATTATAGTCGAGTAAGAAGAATCCCGTCGTTCGTCACGAAGTCGCATCGAGAGGTGCGAGGAATTAAGGGGCTGCTGCGAAGAAACGAGGGCGTAATTAACGGTTCTCGAAAACGCGACGAGCAAATTTGCAAAGCCATTTCAAGTTTCCATCGAGCCTCTGCCGGGAATCTATACGTCCACTGTATTACCTTTTCTCTTCTTATTCTTTCGCTCTTGCAGCTTTCTTTAAGGCTCCTTCTCAAACCGTCGGAGGAACGAGATTCTCGTGTTCGAGAATCGATGATGTTCGTGGAAGGGTTGAAGCTTTCGTTAATAGTTTACTTCAACCCCCCCTCTTACGGTGGCTTGATTGAATTCGTCCGACCGTTCGATAACTACATCGGTAAACTTTGCACATTTAGCGTTACAAGACGAGAGTGTTTCTCCACGGCACCCTTACCCTATTGCTCTCTCTCTCTCTCTCTCTCTCTCTCTGTCTGTCTCTATCTCTCTCTCTCTCTCTCTCTCTCTGTCTCTCTCTCTCGCTCCTTCTCTCTCATTTGGTCCCTGAAAGGTTAATTTTCCAAAAATAAAGTCGATATTGCCCCATGATTATTTCCTATTTCGCATGAATTTCAATCCGGGTATAAACAGAAATTTATCTTTATTTGTATTAAAAATAACCAAATTTTATACGAATCGCGTGATAGAATAGAAAAAATCTTTTTTGCTGTCTCTCCCTCTCATTTGATCGCTGGAAGGTTAATTTTCCAAAATAAAATCGGTATTACTCCCCGATTATTCCCTATTTCGCATGAATTTCAATTCGTTTATAAAACCAAAACTAATCTTTATTTCTTACTTATCTTTAGAACTTATCTTTAGAAAAGAAAAAAAAAACTGCTAAATCGACCATCGAGTTAATTTTCACGTTTCGCTCGTCCTCGACGAAATATTTATTCATTAACGGAGCATCGTGACTCGTTGTTCGACCAACTGGGCAATGGCGAACGCGACGGTTCCCCGAGTCGTATATCACGTACCAGGCCGCGTTGTACACGAGATCGCGGCTATCGAATCGAGTCGAATTAAGAAAGCAAAATGGTCCCTCGTGCGTCGGGGAAGTTATTTAACGGAGAGAGTCATCATTGGGGTCCGCGCGCCATGCTTTTTATCCCGGGATTGAAACAAATTGGTACGGAATTGGCCCTGTAGTGGCAGAGAGAGCATCAGCGCGCCGTCGGTCGGTCGTGAGTTAGTCTTCGATGGTGGGGAGCGGTCGGTCGCGCGGACGAGCTAGGAGGCACGAGAGAGTGGCGCGTGAGGGGGAGGGAGGGGGGGGGGGGATAGCTGCGCGAACGATGGGAGAAAAGTGACGGAGCGCGTGAGCCGATGCGCAGATTGCCTCGACCGCTCGTTAAGTACACTCCGTTTCATAACAATGTGACCTCTGCTCGTATTTTATCGCCGGTTTTTCTATCAACGAACGCAGAAGAGAAACTCGCGGTACGGTAAGACTCGTCCCGACGGATCGTCAACGAATGGAAAAACAGGAAAATAAGACGGCGGAACACTTCGTCCAATCGTAACTTCGCTCTCCCCACTCTGCCCCACCCCCCTCTCCTCTAACTACCTACGCGTCGCGTTCACCGTATCGCTCTGGCGTCGAGTCGTGGCAACTTCTAGGTCTGTCCGATCCTCGACACGTATCCGGAGATAACAAGGATGTGCTTGATGTCCAGACACACGTCGGAACGTTTTAATGCTTTCGCAGCACTGAGAAGAATGTCTAACGAATCGTTCCTTAAAAAAAGTGCAATTCTCCTTTCTATCGTGGAAAATTTCTTGACAGACAAGAGCTCTCAGTCTCACACTTGTTAGGGACAATTTCTGCCAATTGTCTGTTAGAATTTTACGAATTATTGTGTATAGAGATTTTAGGCTGGCCAAAAAGTAACTGCGTTTTTTCTGCATAATTCGTGATACGCGTTCATTTATTAGAAACGTCATTACTTTTTGACTAAACAGAGATATGAATCTATATATACGAGTTATAATGTGTACAATATACGTATATAGAGAGTTTTAGAAACAGGATGTCTTTGTTGCGGCGGCATTTCATCGACAGTTGCGCGAGCAATAGAATCGAGACGATAATGGCGCATGCATGCGAGGATACGCGGTTCTCCACGCACACCGGGTCGTCCCGCAAGTATTGCCAGGGTCACGGGGATCTAGGGGCGTTCGCGAGAGTTCACGCCGAGGTCGAGGGTGCGCGCGCCTTCCCTGGATTTTCCCCGGACTCTACCCTATACATTATACATATACATAGAGCGAGAGAGAGAGAGAGAGAGAGAGAGACGATTCAACCTAGGGGGTTTCTCTCTTGGTCGTCTTGTTTCGCACCGCAGGGAGGAGAACTCACTCGACGTTCTCTGCCCCGACTTTTCGTTCTCTCTCTCTCTCTCTCTCTTTTGGTCGTTCGCTCGCTCGCTTTCTTTCTCTCCGTTCTACCGTTTGTTATTAGGGCTGGCTTTAGGTTCCCCTCGGTTCCATGCACGCACATGCACACAATCGAAACTTACCACATATACCCAACGACGAACAAGGGGGCGGAGCCATTGAGTGCCGCGCAAGAGCACCGTGCATGCAACACTGTGCGGGTACAAATGTAACAAGAGGCAGCAAAATCACAGCGTTCTGTGGGTTCTTCGGTACATTTCATGCCCGCATCGCAAATATAGCGTGCGAGAGAAATAAATGACGTTCTAGTAACGTTTTTTCTCCTACTGTCACTTATTTTTATCCCTAGGAATATTAATTATCGAATTTTTTTTGGATTTTTGTTAACTCGCAGAACGATTTTCCTTTTACTGCATTCGTGGCGATAAAGTAACTGCGTTTTTTGTGCTTCGTGCATTAAAAACGCAATTACTTCTTGGGCATTGGGGTCGATTATGAAAACAGGAAGGAGCGCGGAGTCTTACGTTGTTAATAACGGTTCCCACGTCGTTACTGGGAAAAAATGTCTCATTAAATCAAAAATGGAATTATTGTTTCGTTTCATTTTCTTCATACTACGAATACGTTTGTTCATTCGTCGCTTCAATAAATTATAAAGGTCAAGTAGGCCCGAGGCCAGCACGGAATGACGTTCCTTTTATTCAGTTCGCTCGGCAATTTTTAACCGTCCTATGTATCTCTCTCTCTCTCTATCTCTGTCTCTCTTAGCATACACCAAGCGCAATTTCGACCGCCGTCATTCCAAGTCCAAACATAACGCCATTCCGCGGAGCAAACATTTCTATTTCTGCAGTGACGTAAGACCCCTTCTCCTTTCGCCATATACATCATAACTGTATATCTATATACATATCTGTACACGATGCGAGGAATATTAAGAGGGAGAGGGTATGGTTAGGAACCAAGCCCGCGGGGAAATATAGAGGAGCTTGCTCTTCGACTCTGCGTGCTGACCATTTCACATCTCATTCAACGGAGAGACGTTTCTGGCCTTGCGTACTACCACTCATACCCTCGAAACTGCAGTCTGAGAGTAAACGCGAGTGCTTTTCTGTAAGTCAAGCAGAACAAGCTCCCCCCTCCTCTCTCTTCACCTTCCACTCCCATAGATCGTTCACGAACATCTCTACCCTTTTCGACACTCGCACTCCCACAGACTCACAATAGACAGTGAGCAATACCAGTAGTTAAGACTCGAGTCGACACGACGTGTATACACTCATGCAGAACGTAATGTACGATATCTACATCCGTCGCAGGGCGCTACGTGCAGAGAGCCCTTTTTTCCCCCTCGTGGACCTTGAAAAAAAGGTCATCGTTGCTTGGGTTTAAAAGAAATTTGAATTTATAGGTTGGATTGCCCTGGAAGTATCAACCTCGATCGAATTAAATTTATGTTGAGTTGCATGATTTAACGTTAACGTTGATGGATTTACGGTGGACATATTATAATCGTTCGTATCGAAACATTTTCAGAAGACTTACGATGCAACCTTTCTCATCGAGCAACACGATGGCCTGCACGGACACCCCGACGAGTCTTCCGACGGCCGAGCGTCCGCGTCAGACATCCTCGACGCCGACACCGACCTCCTGTCGAAATCTCACTTTTTCAATAGCCAAGATAATGGAACCGGATAAACGTCTGACCGACGCAACGATTCAGCCTGGATTACCAACCGGACAGAGTACTTCGTTGACGACACCAAGCGTACAAGGTGTCACGACCGCAGGTTCGACGATACTGCAGCAACCGTCGCCCACGAGCGGCATACCCTCGTTGACGTACTCGGCACATTTGGAATCAGCTTTTAAGAAATACGTTCCAACTTTGAGGCATCAGAGTCTCCTACAGCACTATCCGTTACTGTATTACCATCCGGGGCCACTGTTGCGAGCTTTCCCCGCTGGGCACGGTGCTGCCGCCGCGGCAGCAGCGGCGGCGGTCGTCACTGGTACTACTCCACCCACTCAGCTCCACAACTCACCGCCACCAGGCGCTCTACAAGAGTCCTCGAGACTCGGGCTAACCAGCGGAGGTGATTCGTCGCCCGAGGCGCATCAGCAACATCACAATCATCATCATCATCATCATCATCACAGCAATCATCATCGAGGTTCCGACACCGGTAGCTCGGGCTCGGCGTCTGGTTCACTCGCGGTAAAGAAGAGTCCCTCGCCGCGCGACAATACAAACCGCGAGTCCAGCATCAATCCATCCAGCAAACAGAAGACCTTCACGTGTCCCGAATGTGGCAAGGTCTTCAACGCTCATTACAATCTCACGAGACACATGCCTGTCCACACTGGTGCTAGGCCCTTTGTCTGTAAGATCTGCGGCAAAGGATTTCGTCAAGCCAGCACGCTCTGCAGGCACAAAATCATTCACACCGCCGAGAAGCCTCACAAGTGTCAGACTTGCGGCAAAGCTTTCAATCGTAGCTCCACCCTGAACACGCACACGCGAATACACGCGAATTACAAGCCGTTCGTATGTGAATTTTGCGGCAAGGGCTTTCATCAAAAGGGCAATTACAAGAATCACAAATTGACTCACAGCGGCGAAAAGGCTTACAAGTGCAACATATGTAACAAGGCGTTTCATCAGATTTACAATTTGACCTTTCACATGCACACGCACAATGATAAAAAGCCATTCTCTTGCAAGATATGCGGCAAGGGGTTCTGTCGAAATTTCGATTTGAAGAAACACATGAGAAAATTGCACGACGCTGGCTCACCGGTTCACGTAGGACTTGGCGATTCCTCCGTCGCCGGACACGGTGAAAATTCTTCCTTCTCTAACGTACATCATGGTCCCGGTGCCGGTCACGCTTTTGTCAGTCCCTTCTTACTACCGCCACCTGGCTCCACCGCCAGCTATCTAAGCAAGATGTTGTGACAAACCGAGAATAGCGTTCATCATTACGCTAGGAACAAGAGTCATCATCCGTGCCCGTTGCTCCTCGGGCCCCATTGTTACAACGGGGATGCTGGACAACACATGACGCAGCCCATGAAGTGAAGGTCGGAGGCTCGTGCAAGAATTTAAAAAAAAAAGAAGAACGAATGCAAAATAAACCAAAGAACATATTTAGTTGAATAAAGTACACGAGGAGGAAGGAAACAAAATGGCGATTTAGAGAGAAGGAAGAGGTCAGCGAGAGAGGGAGAAAGAGAGAGTGAGAGATTATCCAGTTCAGTCTTGACAACACGGACAATTGGGATTTTACCAACCACGCGGAAAACTACTCGCATGATTTTTCCAAGGCGACGAGAAAGATGAACTTCACGAGGAAAAAATTGGTCAAAATCATTCCCAGTCAGTCCTAGCCCAGTCGTTCCCTCCAGTGGGACATGGAACACCTGTGCCACGTTATCCTACCTTCCATCCACTAAAACCACCCCTCGCTATAAAAAAAAAAGTATCCGCGCATCCTCAAACATCAAAATCCCGTCATAGAGGAGGGAAGATACGTCGATAATTTTCCCAGGACAAAGGACAAACATTTTTTTTCCATCCATTTCCACAATAATCCAGTTTGTCCAGTGAATCGTAGAAGCATGATCCTTCGTTCAACGAACCAAAAAGCTCGCGTTCGTACAATTCGCTGGATCGAACCCGGGATATCGCCTGAAAATTATGTATCAATGCAAATTTGCGAAATGGGAACCGAAGTGGAAACGTGTGGGTATCCGTGTGTATCTATCGACGCGCATAAATACAGTATGGCGAATCAGTCCAGCCATGGATCAGAGTTTCACAGGACCCAAGTTCGGTATATCCGTTAAAAGTAAACCCGAGGTTTGCGCTAACGGGGAGATAAATCAACAGAGGATGGTTCGTCGCCTACATGTTCCTCCCTCTCTCTCTCTCTCTCTTTTCCTCTCTCTCACTCTCTCTATTTCATTCTCTCTCATTCTATCTCTATGCGGATGTCACAGGTGTATATTTACGTGTCTGCGATGAGGATGGAGGAAACGCTTCGCGATTCGTTGGGGACGAGAACCGTGTGTGCACACAAGCGACGGAAGCCCCGTGGGCTATAGTGTTTATACGTCGAACCGATTACCGATTGGTTTAATAGACGACCGAAAATCCGAGGTCCAATCTCGCGAGAGGGCCGAATGGGAACTCGGAGGCAGGCACACGGTGCATATCGCGCATAACCCAATGGGAAATTTCGGACGAGACCAATCTGTCTATCTCTATTTACCATATATATATATATATGTCGATGAAATTTTCCCATAATATATATATATATATATATGTGGGTGTAGTCTTCGATCTCGTTATGTATACCTGACTGTAAATATTTGTAAATATCACTCGGGAATGTGTGTATTGCGAATACGCTTTTTGAACGTCGTGCGTCGCGAATTTCGACGAAAGACCATGACGATTTAGGTACACACGTGTAGATTCCATTTAGTGTATATTATATACATGGATATATATAAATATAAATATATATATATATATAAATATAAATATGATATAGATATAAATATAAATGCTATATATGTTTATAAATTTAGAAAACAAAAAATGTATGAATCGGTGTGATAGTAGATTTAAGAGAGCCGTGTATTAGATAGCTAATGAAATGTTGTCCCTCTTAACGATTCCCATTTCCTTGTCAACATCGGTCTCGGTTTTCCTCTTCTTTTGTTTACTTTTTTACTGTTTTTTTTTTTTCGTACGTCGTTTTTCTTGCGATATCGATCGTTTCTGTTCATTCGCGACATACTACTTTCCATTGGAAGTTATTTAATAAAAATCTGAATTTCTTGGAGATTTATGAAAATATCGTCGTTTTTAATTTTTTTTTTTTGCGATTTGTGTAAATCTGAAAAAAAATTTTTGCGAATATTTTTTTCTGTCGTTCTGTCGTCCACAATTTTCTGTCGTTGGCCAGAAAATTGTGGAGATTTTCATTAATTCGCAATATAAAGTCGAGATTCTCTATAATTTTGTATTCACTCGACGTTAAAAATATTTCGAGTCTCGACGAATGTTTCAAACGTTCGAAATTCGTTTCGTCATTCGAGAATAATTCGAATCATGCTCATTTTTCCATCACGTTGTCTCCTCACCTAGCCTGTCTCTTCGCGACGAGAGATCTCGTCTCAAACTGGATGTAAATTTAAAAAAAAGAAAACAAAAATCCAACAACATTAACCAATCGTGTCGAGTTTGTATAATCCTGGCGAAATTTGGCGAATCGCAATAACGAGAGAGATATTTCGTGAAAGTAAATGAAAAATAAAAATGAAGCAAAGGAAACAAAGATGATACGAGAAGAGAAAGAAGATATCTTGTAAGTGCGAGCGAAGCGAGGATAAAAAAAAGAAAAACGGAAATGAACGAGACGCATCGCGAAAAATCGAGAAGTAATGAGAATGTACGTTTAAAAAATTAATATATTGCAGATAATTGATAGTGTAGAAAGAAAAAAAAGGTGAAAACAAAAGTGTATGCACCAAAGTGCATATTTTACGTGTGTCTCTCTCTCTCTCTCTCTCTCTCTCTCTTCCTCCCTCACCTGTCCCTCTCTCTCTCTTTCTCTCTCTCTCCTTCTCTATCTTTCTCTCTCTTACTTACAGCCGACCTATGACACATTTTCTTGTAAATAATGAATAATCAACATCCGACACAATAAATACATCGGTAAGCATTAAAAAATATTCGTCTACGTCATTTACCAATTTTTTTTTTCACAAACCAAAATCTCCCCTTTATCTCTCATAAAATCTTCATCTATCCTCGTTAACCTTACCATCGTTAACATAATTAAAATTCCAGGCCAATTCTACAATCCTCTTAAAAAAAAAATAAAAGAAAATCTCGAAAAATGTTCGATCTTCGATATTTTAAAAACAAAATATCAACAAAACAATTCCAAAAAAAGAATGTCACGTCTCAGAATTCCCTGAATATTCAAACGAGTCAATATGTTTAATTAAATCCGTCGTATATTCATCAAAATAATAAAAATAAAAAAATAAACTGTAAAAATAGAAAAATGAAAAAAACGTGAAAACCTCGTGCAAGAATTCTCAATATCTACAGGAACGACTCCCTGTTACCTGGGAACACCTATATATGCGCATTAATCGAGCCAATATCTCGTTCGTGCGATAATTTGCAGTCTCTGCCCGATCTGATCGTGTGTTTTTTCTTTTTTTTTTCTCGCAAACGAGCGAACTCGTGTCAGCGAGCTGGTGTCGGTTCGGACTAAAAAAAAAAAAAAGAAAAAAAAACCGGGATATTATCGTGCATGCAATTTCTATAGGCAAGAGAGAGGGTGATTCGATCTCTCGCCGACGTGTCGCGTTCTGTAAGCCGTCTACATGCATAGAAACAGGCGAGAGAGAAAAGAGGCCGAGGGCTACCTCTATATCGATAACCCAAGGGTGCTATACTATACACACATACACACCCACACACAGACACCCACATATATACATATATATGTGACAGATCACTCTATCGAGCCATTAGTTTGGATGGAATCTTCGCGTTTGCCTCGTGGAAACGGACGAGATTAATCGCACATGTACGAGAGCAACGAGGACAGGGAGATAAAAGCTCTTCTATATAAGAGAGAGAGAGAGAGAGAGAGAGAGAGAGCGGCGAAAGGAGCGAGGGGGAAGGACGTGACTCTAGGCTGATCAATGCCGCAGATATCAGAGGCCTTCCTGACGTATCCGTATGAAATCTGTGGAACACACGATCCCTCGTCTTCTCTCACTCTCTCTCTCTCTCTCTCTCTCTCGCTCTCGATCGCCATCTCCTTCTCGCTGAGTATACAGCATCCATTACATCGGGTGGTGATGGGCGCGTCGGGGCGGGCAAAACGAAGATCTATGTGTACGTACATACAAATACAACCCTTATCAAACGCTCGTTACACCCTCCCACGATGCAGTAGTCGAGCTCAGCTTTTCGATTCTGCTACCACACGATTCGGACTCTTCGTCCGTTTAGGAATTTTCAGGCTTTAGCACCATTTTTTTCATACGTGCGTCGATGATATTTTACGAAAAATATTGTCGTTGATTTATTTTGAGAATTGATAATTTTTATAAAAATTTTATAATTATAAATTTTCGTCATTATTTCTTGATTGGAATTTTTTTTAATTAATTTGTGAAATTGAACTACAGGATGGAAATAAAAAAAAAAGAAAATTTTCAAAAATTTGATGTAAGGGATGAAATTGTCAAACATTTGATGTAAGGGATGAAATTTTAGAAATGGTAAATTTTCAACTACTATTTCTTGCTCAGGTTGGTTCGTGCATAGTGGCAAAGTTACGAGTGAAAAGGATCTCTTGCATTTTTCATGCTATTACGATTTACACCCTCTCGTTACCTTGGTAAGCACGAATACAATCGTATACAAGAGTTTCCGGTGGAGCGAACAGCGGGAGTTGTATACAAACAAGTTATTTAGCGACGTTTAATGGAAATCATTTCTTCCTTTAAGGTGCGAACGTACTTATGTAGTTGCATGAGAAAAACCGGCGCGAGGGTGACAATTAGGGGCGGATTATTGACACCTGGTCACTGGACGTCACGCTGTTTCTCGAGTCGTTGCCTCCGCCTCTGTATATTTACCCCACCATCGCCTCTTTCGGGCAGCCAGTAAAAATGTTCGGGTACGTGAACCTCGTGTATTTCTTTTTTTTTATATTCTTTCTTTGAAAAGCGAACAATTTTCGTACTCGTTCTTCCGAGATTCCGGTATTTTTCTAATCTCCCTCTTATTCAACCCCCTGGACAACCCCGTATCCCCAAAAATTCTCGTGAGATCCAAGAATCCGTGAAATCATTCGGTAATCCATCCAGTCGGTCGTGTCGCCGATCGAGTTCGAAGAAATCAACAAAATTTCCCCCCAAAAAAAATCAAACAAATTTTGTTTTATTTCTCATCGAATGAGACTATTTTTTCAAAATTATTAATCCTTAATCACAAATTAATTACAAATATTATTTCAACATGAAGAAACGATAACGAATAAAATAAATTCGTTTCTCGTGTTCAACAAGATGGCGGCTTTGTCTCACGAGTACCGCGTAATGGCGGCGGTGTTACTGGAAGCGGCGAGAGTCGGTACTAATTTTCACTTGACGGACGAGGGCTAAGCGCGCGTGCGACGATAACAAAAACGAGGTGGAGGTGTGTGAAACCGAGACCGTTACCGAGGAGCGATATGCGCCGCGGGAGGTCGAAAATGTGTATCGAGCGTGAATGTTTTCGCTCGTATAACACGCTTTACGTCGCGTACGATACAACGGCGTTAAAACGTATACGCGCGTCGATGCTCGTTGATCCGAAAGTCTCCCTCGATCGTTTCGTAGTTAATAATTCCGTGGGTTACACCCTGTCCCCCTCCCCCTCCGCTTTTCTCCATCACCCTGGCGCTCTGCGTCCGGGCGATAATTGGTTAAAACCCGTAACTGATGAGCGAGATATTCGAGACTGTGTACGAGGCATTATACGTGCTAAGCTGAGAGCGAGAGGGAGAGAGAGACAGAGAGAGAAGCGATAACACCGAAGGGCACTGTGATGCTTTATGGGCGATGTATACGGTTCAACACCTCTTCATTACCCTCTTCAGACCTCGACAGGGTATTCTCTCTCTCTTTCAAGCTCATATATATGTTTATGAGTTATACATATATACAAACATATACATATATATACAGGATGAATTTTATATGGTGTCGCAGGCTTTATTCTAAGGTAGATGGTATCATTACAAACAAAAGTTGCCAATAAACATTATGGATATTTTTAATAGTTTACGAGATATAAATTTTTAAAGTTGGTCCAATCAGAGCGAGCCGAGAAGCTTTGGCGCCGCCCACTCCCTCCCTATTCGTGGAGACAGCACAGTGTAGGGCGTTACATTTGGGGTCGCAAAATTCAGAGCAGTCAATTTTATTTATTATATTATTACGCAGTCATTTTTATGTCTCGGGCATTGACTGCTCGGAATTTTGCCGAACGCGTCGACAAGCGTTGGAGCCGCCCACTCCCTGCCCGAGTAGCCAATGTCCGAGAAATAAAAATGACTGGGTAATAATATAATAAACAAAATTGACTGCTGTAAATTTTACAACCTCAAATGTAATGCCCTACACTGTGCTATCTCTACCGCTAGGATGGGAGTGGGCGGTACCAACGCTTTTCGGCGCGTTCTGATTGGACCAACTTTAAAAAGTTATATCTCGTAAACTATTAAAAATATCCCTAATGTATATTTGCAACTTTTGTTTGTAACGGTCCCATCTATCTCAGGATAAAGCCTGTGACACCTTATAAAATTCACCCTGTATTTAATTCATAAACATATATATGAGCTTGAATTATAACATATATATTATATATGTTATATATATGTTTAGGTGTTATATATGTATATAGCGATAATATGCACATTATACCATCGGCTCTTCGGTGTCCTGGCTCCATTATTGTTCGCGAATGGCATTCTCCGTTCGATCCTCCATCACCCCCGCTTCTCGCTCTCCTCTTGCTCTCGCATTGTCTCATTGTCGTACCGGGATTGA
>OZ023258.1:6911975-6924558 GCA_964007305.1 Netelia melanura
TGTATATACACACACCTTCCACCTGGTACGTCACACTCCAAGTGTTTATACGAGCTCCGAGAGCGCGATTCTACACGCTACGTTCTCTTTCCGTTTCTCTCTCGCACTTGCCTCGATCGTCTTGAATATGCCAAAGGGGAGTCAACCCCCCGAAGCTAACCCTCGAACCTACACACGCTTTTGTCAGTCACCACTTTCTTCGGGTAATTAACCGGTTTGCTCTTAGTCTTTCCGTATTTCTTTTTTATCTCTTTTCTTTGGCGACCACGTGGCGCGTAATAAGAGGCAAATCGGAGTACTCGACTATATATGTGAGATTTTTAGACGCGTTCTCTCTCATTCTTGTTTCTTTTTTTCATGTTCTTCTCGCTCCGTTTCTTGGATCGCAGGGTGGAATCGTTTGGATGAAATGCAAGGGGGTTGTTGTTGAAAACGCGAGTATCGACGTAATCAAAGAATTTTTTTTCGCTGTAATTAGCGAAGTGCTCTGTGGTATTGAGTTTGTGTATGAAATTCTCATGGGGGTAGTTTTTACGTTGTTGATACTCGCGTGTAGACAATACGAAATGAAATTTGTCGAATATGAGTAAAACAGTTTTGTTGTTTGAATGTTTTATTGATTCGAATTCGGTCGATCGAGTTTTATAGGATTTTGTTTTACTTTTTTTATCGAGTAGTCGAGAAGCGATAGGGGAATTTAAAATTCCCGAGAGGATGGATATTCTCTCTGTTTTTTTTTTATTGCTTGTCCATCGATCGAGAAATTATTGTAAACAAATTTTCGAGTTATATTTTACGTGATGTCTGACATTTCCCCTGGTAGCGATTGAACAAAATCGAACAATTAATCAAATTTCACATTACAAGCTCAAATTTTAAATAATAATAATAAGCCAAAAATATTTTCTGCGACCAAAAACACGTTTCTATTTTATCTTAAAACACTCCTATCTTACATGGAATCTGGCATTATCTAACCAATAATAATGAGCCAAAAATATTTTCTACGATCAAAACCACGTTTCTATTTTATCATAAAACAGATATTACGTATGCGTAATTTCCATCTCATTTTCTCCCATGCAAGTGCGATTCCCAAAGTCCAAATACGCAACGTGATGAAAAAAAGTAAGTCCCATCTACAAATTGCAAAGCTCGTGGGTAGAAAACAACCCCTTTGTACCGGTGAAAGAGCTTTGACAAATTTTTGTTCAGCTTTTCTTTACGAATTATCGCTGTCCATGCTGTTTATTTTCGTACGTAGATAACCATAATATTCCTATGTATCTATATACTCGAATCTCCCCCCTCCTTCTCCCCGATCTCACTATATGTGCAAGTATCCTCTCATCTCTTTTGACAAAGGCTCTCTCTCTCGTCTCTCGGTCCAAGTGCAACTGGAGCGTTTGTATATTGCGCATTTGCGCCCTTTTCACATACGACCCGTGTGCACAACCTCTCATACATCCACATCGAGTACCTATGTATATAGGTATGTCGTGTTTCTCATTATCATTTATAATGCATGCACAATGCGAAACGAGGATGCATGGGTTACATAGTGGACAAATTTTCGACAAAGAATTCAAATTTTCACGTTATACATATGTATATATATATATATATATATATATATATATACATATACCCCTCCCCCTCCCCCATACGTAATATACATAATTATTATAATATATAATAATAATATTATATTATATGATAATATATAATATAATAATAATAATAATATAATAAAATATAACTATTATAATAATAAATAATAATATAATTATTATAACATTATATATTGTATAATTACTATATAATAATATATATAATATAATTATTATTATATATTATTATATAATAATATAATAATAGGTATATAATAATTATATTATATATTATTATATAATATTATTATTTTTATATTATAGAATAATATATAATAATAATAATTATTATTATTATATTATAATATATAATAATATATAATATATAATAATTATATTATATATAATGTTATAATAATTATTAATAGAAATTAATATACATATGACGCAATATATGCGTGTAACTATAGAAATTCGAATATACATATGTATGTATGTACCTACGTATGTACGTATAATTTTTTCTGGACCATCAACGAATCAACGATTCAATTATTTCCACATCCAAAGCTCTCGGGCCCGACGAGATATCATCACGTATTCATACGTAGGACGTGGAACGCGAACGATTTTTACCCCCCATAAATAAAAAATGTGCCGGGCACGAATTTGCCAACAAATTTCCATACCACGTTTGTTTCCGGTGATTTGTCTGTTTTTTCGCTTTTTATTTTCATTCGTTCACGATCCATGGATAGAGACGGGGAAATTACTGTTTATATTCATACGACATTGTCGATGGGACGAGAACGATGAAAGGACCTCGTGCCGAAATGAACGTACAATGATTTTTTCGCTCGTCGTTCAAAGCCGCCGCGAGAGAGGGCGCGCGATGCATGCGTATACCTATAATAATAATTTCGTAGTTTTTTGAACGTTTTTCTTTTCGGTACGAGCATTGTGTTCGGGTGCGTTAAGAAGCGACCGCGCGAAAAACGACGTGCATTGTATACTCGTGCGGTTTGTCGAGCGAACATCCTGCGTATGAGGGACGAAGAAGAAGAAGAAGAAGGAAAAGAAGAGGACGAAGATTAGGAGCGAAGTAAGTGAGGTAATTCGTAAAGTGGTGTTTTTTTTTGGGACGATCATCGTGCGACAGTCTCATTTACGGTCGTGAGAGACGAAGAGAAAAGAGAAGCGGAAACGAAGAGGGGGATGGAAAACTACCCCTTATCGAAAATTCGCAACAACAGCTTTGATTGTTAATTTCTCGTAATTTTTTTTCTTTTTGTACAATTTTCAGGCTGGACTATCATCGTTTGATGAAAAAATAACAATTTAACATAACAATTACTGCAATTGATAATTCGTAATTTAATTATTCAATAAAGCGTGGTCAGATTTTGTTGAAATTTTTTTATTGCAATATAATTCAATAAAATAATAAATTTAATAAATTCAGAAAAACATCAAATATAGCTAACTAAATATTTTAATAAATTTTGAATACTATTATAATAATAAATTATAAACAATATTTTGTTTTGTAAAAATATTTCTATACGTTACGAGTGTAAGTTTCCCTACAGAGGGGTTGAAATTACACCGAAAACATGCTATACCTACAAACATCCATAAATAATACTTAGAAATGCTGAAAAAGGCTACAACCCTTACAGAACGAAACTCGAGAAAAGGATTGAGTAATCCTGTCATCGTTCTCTCTATATAGGGTGAAAAGCAGCAGGTCTTAACATCAATTAAAGCGAGACCCAAGCTTCGAGTTTCAACGAGAAAAACGTATTAGGTATCGCTTAGAGAGCCAAGAGAGAAAAAGCGAGAGTTTCTCTCTCGCTTTTTCTCTCTTGGCGTTCTCTCTCTCTCTCTCTCTCTGTGAGAGAACAAGAGTGAAAGGAAAGCATCGAGTACGAGCATTAGAGGCAGTAAGCTAGAAGATCTCGGAGGTTCTCGCGCCCCCGGAACCTCTTCCTCCAATTCATCTTTTCGAAATAAAGAAAAAAAAGATAAAAGTAAAAGAGAAGCCGCCTCTCACTCGCTCGTCAGGACATCCCGCCGAGTTTTCTCCATCCTTACAACTCTCTCTCTATCTTTCTCTCGTCAGGATTAAAGGAACCGCGCCAACTCGCGTGAGGAAACGGCACGCAACAATAAACTCGCGAGAGACGACAACAACACAACGCACCGCCAATGCACCACGCTATACCCGATAGTTAACTACCTATATATAAAATAGAAAGTCCTTATTTCGACCTGGAGAGTGAAGAAGATCGAGAACCTTCGAGGGAGAAAGGGAGAAGGAAGAATTTTTTGACGAGTTCCTCCTTGCCAGAGAAGAGAACGCGTAAGGGTCGACAATGGAGGCAAAAATTTGAGGGCTTGCGAACTCGGCTGTAAAGAGGCCCGAGAGAATCGAGTTTGTGTGTGTGTGTGTGTGTGTGTGTGTGAGAGAGAGAGAGAGAGATTACTACCAATAAATTGGGCCACGGTTCATTTCACTAATTCCCATAATAATCTAATAGATTACTATTATCCGTTTAGTTCGCTTCGTTTGAGTTACAACTGGCCGACGCGCCTGTAGGTGCGTTTACAAAACGGAATTTTCTATTACTGTATATACACATAATATCGTATTATTATATTATATGAATGAGATATAGGAAGCAAGAAAGGAAGAATGGTGGAGAATGAAGTGAAAGATGAATGAGCGAATACGAGCAAGTGCCTCGTTACGCACTTGTAATAAAATCTTAAAATTAAACGACTTCCGGTTTTTCATTATATTTTTACGATATCATACAAAAACATAATAATAATAGAGAAAAGTCAGCAAGAAAATTGACAATCGAGAGGATCGAAACTTTGACGATGGATAAGGATCGATTTTTGAGATATTTTTCATCTTCATTTTTTCCTTTAAGTTTCTTTTCATTTTTTTTTTAAGTTTCTTTTTCGAGTTCCTTTTAGGTAAATATAGTCGAAGGAGAGGGTACAATTTTCGTGATGATCGGGAGGGTTGAAGAGCGAGATGAAAGCGTAATCCCTAAATTTAGGGTGCAATTTAATTTAATAGAGGGGTGGAGGGGGAGAGGCTGGCTCGACGATCTCTCGGGGTGGACGAATGCGATTGGAGAGAGCGAGACAAGGAAATACAAGCTGCTTGTGCTATATATATATACATTTATATATGAGAGAGAGAGAGAGGGGTGTGGAAGGGAGAGAACGAGAGAGAGAGAGAGGTCGAAGGGGGTGCGAATAGGAACGGAGGGAGTAAAGACCGCGAACGCGCGAGAGCGGGCGTCGATCGGTATTTAGTGGAGTCTGTGACTGACGTGTACGATGAGGCGAGGCGGAGTTCGCACCGTCGATCTCTACCAATGCGCATAAACGCATATATTTATGTCTGATTTCATCTCGCATATCTCAGACAAGTGTGGCAGCTTTCGATCGCGAAGGTTTCGATAAAGCCGATTAATCGTAAAGAAATCGTAAGACTATCGAACAGTCAAAAATCGACAGGAATTTAAATTGACAATCGACGACAAACCCGATTTTCGTATCTTATTTTTATTATTTTTTAATAAATTAAAAATATTTTTCGCTCTTCATTTTCAATTTACATTTTTCAACACAATTATACGAAACAAAAACACGTTTTTGCGTCACTCGATTCTTAGAAATCTCACAAACTTACGTTTTTTTTTCTGAATCGTTAACAAAAAGAAGAAGAAGAAGAAAAAAAACGTAATCAAGACGAAGATCGAAAATGGTGTATAAAAATCGTATTTAAGTGCTCGCCCTCTGGCGTTCACCCTTAAGTGCTCGTTTTGTTCGAGATTAAACGCCGCGTCCTCCTCCCGCATTACGTTTCAGCTTTTTTTTCCCTTCTTTTCAAGGCGATGGAACGACGCAACGTAGACGAGGAGGTATTTTCATCCCCTAGCGAAAATAAAAAAAAAAAAAAGAAAAAAAAAACTCCAAGAAGAAAGAAATCAGAATTGTTCCGATCGTTCTATACCACCGACTATATATAGACTGTACATTTAAATGAAAGCTCCCTCTTTGTTTTAGCCTCGAATGAGAAAAACGACGATGCAACGTACACACACACACACACACACACACACACACACACAACTATACAAATATATATATAAATATATATTCTTAAAAGCTCGCTAAAAACCGCAAGGAGTCGCGGTTATAATAATACGTACGGTATATCGAAGGGGATGCGAATTTACGTGAGTGACGATGGACGTAGGGGAGGGAGGGGGTGGTTTTTGGTCGAGCCGCAGGTTAACGGAAGCTTCGTAGGGTGGGAGCCGCCGAGAGACGCGCGTTAGATATTCCCATATATATATACACGTGTAAATCGTACAGGGGATGTACGAGCATAGAGAGAGAGGGCGACACGCGGGGGTGTGTTTATGTCTGCGTATGTCGCTGCCGCGTGAAACGCTTAGCGAGATTGCACCCGACAATACAACAATACACAACGTGCGTGACACGCCCGATGGTGCGAGCGTGTTACCAAGGGTGAGAGGGTGGGAGGGAGGGGGGGTTGGAACCGAGAATGCACCCCCGCATGCGACACACCGCAAAAGCAGACACTGGAAATCTCGCCAATTCTAGGGGTGGTTTGCCACACGCCTACTCTACCCCCTTGCACCCCTGACTCACCCTTCGATACTGAAACCACCCCCCTTGCACTGAAAGAACACGATTTTTATATCCTACCCTCGCGGCTATGCACCCCCCTCTTCTTTCATTCTCATTTTCCTAGAAATTTTACTGTATAACCTTTTATTCACCGTTTTACATTGTTTTTAAAAAAAATAGTCGAAAGAGGGGAAAATTTGAATGTTTGTTGAGAAACTTAAATTTCAGAAATCGATTTGTTTCTTTACTAATTTTCCTTGGTGGAGGAAGTTACAATTTCTTTTTTTTTCGAAGGAAATTTCAATTTCTTTCACGACTTCGATACTGAAACCACCCCTTTCTCTTCATTCTCATTTTCCTAGAAATTTCACTCTATAACTCCTTATTCGCAATTTTCCATTATTTTCTACAAAAATAATCAAAAAAGTGGATCTGAAATTTTTTTGACAAACTCAACTTTCAAAAATCGTTTCGTTTCTTTGCCAAGTTTCCTCGACGGAGCAGGTTACCATTTCTTTTTTCCTTTTTCCGTTCGTAACGTTCGATCACGCGAATGAACCGAGGGTAGAATGAAAAAAACGGTGGGAAGGGATGTGTGCTATCTTCTCGATAAATCCCCGTGTGTGCCGAAGCACAGGGACACGTTCGCGCAACGACCGGAGCCACAAAGTAGCGGATGCACAATGGCTCGAGCATAATATGTGAACGCTATATATATATATATATATATATATACATATGTGCTCGAAGATTTTTACATTGTATGCTTTAGGCTCTTCGGAGCACTAAATACACGCGAGTACAAGCCTACAGTGTATACACGGGCTCTTGAGTTTGTACTGAAGATTTCGTATACCATGTGTCTGCTGCTTTTTTTTTTTTTATTACTATGACCCGTCAATCGAACGCTACGGGCTAAAAATGGACAATCAAGGCACATCCGGATACAAAATTTTGACAAATCCTCGAACGTTCGAACGAAACGATTTTTGTTTCGAATTCCACTTTGTTTTTTTTTTTTATATTAAAAAAATCGAGATATAAATCTACAAATTAATCTAACATATTTTTATAAAAAAATATGTTAGATTAATTTGTAAATTTATAAAAGTACGAATACAGATGTGGGATGTAAAATTGAAATTTAATTGATGTAATTTCGATTAAATTGTTACGAATTAACGAGATAATATGACGATTTATTCGCTATCAAATAACGTCAATAATATCGAATAGTTTCGAGTACGTTACGATGTCACGCAGATAATGGAGACGACAACAAAAAAAAGAAAATTAAAAAACCCATCGGGCGAAAACAATAGCGAGGCAAATTTTTTTTGCAACGTCGCGAACAGTGTCGAGGTCCTCGAAACGAGTGTCCGACGAAATAACCGAAAAATCATCGTTATCGACAGACGCGTCACAGTTATGCAATATATGGTGGTAAAAAATGATGGAAAAAGTAAAGGAGAAAAAACAAATTCTTGTCTCGTTACAAAAAATGAAAAATAAAAAAAAACAAAAATATCGAAACAAAACGTAGTATTGTCGCGTTGACAGGTGCCAAAGCGGCTTGTCACGCGCGAGTTTCTCGTCATGCGTTTCGACGTTTTTTTTTTTTTTCTCATTTTTTTTTTGTACGCGCGCAAGCAGAATAAAATACTCGTAATAAAGGAAAACGAGAATGGAAAATCCTCGGAAGCTGCGGGTAGACATTCCCTCGTCTCGATGTGTGTGAAAGTGTTCTACGTATATTTATAAGGGAGGATATTATACATTTAATGTATACGTGTATGGGAGATTGTACGACGGATTTATAAATGGCTAAGCCGAGAGAGCTTAGAAACGACGAGACTCGCTACCGGAGTAAAAGTTATAGAATGTGGAGGACGTAGGTAATAATCGAGGCAAAACGCACCAGCTTCGTAGATGCATGTGCGCACTCCAGGAACGTATAAGGACGTTGGACAACACGTGTATCCCTCCTGAGTTAAACTTTTATGTCCTATGTACGTTATTCAGTTTATATACGTGGACGCTACAACGAGTCTACGGTTGTAATACGGTTAAGGATAACGGTTGAGTGGTCGTACGGCATTCGGTCATTGGCAGCGTTTTTGAGGAGAACTCGTCTTGGCTCGGGACGAAGATCGAGCCAATTTCTTTATTTTCGTTAGGGTAGGATTTCTTTATTTTGTTGGATTAATAATTAAAAAATTAGAGAATGTTTCGACATTTTTGTAAATAAGAATGGATCATACAATGATAATATGTATATATAATTAAGGGTAGTTTATACGTATAGGTAAGGGTCGATTTTAAAGGATGTTTCTATTTTGTTGGATTAATAATTAAAAAATTAAAGAACGTTTCGAAATTATTCTAAATAAAAATGGATCATACAATGATAATATGTATGTATAATTAAGGGTAGTTTATACGTGTAGATAAGAGTAAATTGTAAAGGATTTTTCTATGTTGTTGGATTAACAATTAAAAAATTAGAGAATGTTTCACAATTGTTGTATATTAAAAATATTCATACAATAATAATATACATGTATAATTAAGGGTTGTTTATACGTGTAGGTAAGGATGGATTTTAAAGAATTTTCTATTTTGTTGAATTAATAATTAAAAAATTAAAAAACGTTTCGAAATTTTTGTAAATAAAAGTGGCTCATACAATGATAATATGTATGTATAATTAAGGGTAGTTTACACTTATAGATAAGGGTAGATTGTAAAGGATATTTCTATTTTGTTGGATTAACAATTAAAGAATTAGAGAATGCTTCCAAATTTTTGTAAATAAAAAAGAATCATACAATAAAAATATACATGTATAATTAAGGGTAGTTTATACTTACAGATAAGGTATAGATATTTTACAAGATTTTTCTATTTTTTTGGATTAATAATGAAAAAATTAGAGAAGATCTCGAAATTTTTATAAATAAAAATGAATTATAAAATAATAATATATATATCTATAATTAAGGGTAGTTTATAAGATAAGGGTAGATTTCAAAGGACT
This sequence comes from Netelia melanura, assembly GCA_964007305.1. Lineage (NCBI taxonomy): Eukaryota > Metazoa > Arthropoda > Insecta > Hymenoptera > Ichneumonidae > Netelia > Netelia melanura. The sequence goes on from OZ023258.1 coordinate 6,921,303, forward strand.
TGTTAATTTTATCAAACGTAAATATTTGTTAGCTGTATTAAGGACTGATTTAAAACAAATTTTTATTTTCGAATCGTGTCGAGGGAAACGTGTATAGATTACCGTAAAACGTGTATAGTTGGTTCGTAAGGTATGTGATATAATACACGCGGGCATACGCATATGAACGTCGACGACGGGGTTCCCGCTAATTCCGCACGTTGGCATTGTGGTTTCCTATATATACATATATATATATTTACGTACCTATATATATATATGTACACGTACCATATATGGATATATGGTACGTGGGTAAACGCACATCGATGCAGGAAGAGACGTAGCAGGCAGGCAAATCTCCCGCGCAACTCCCCTCGCGCGATCCTAAATGACGATGACGAAGGCTGACAGGCTCACCAAACACGCGGTTGAAAACGTCTGCTCGCGTTTTATGCCAGACTTGTTTCGTTACTCGCATGCCCGCGGGATATCCATCTTCTATCTCTCTCACTCTCGCCTCCATTACGACTATTATACGTACACGGATGAGGTCGTAAGGGATCGGGCACTGAAATATCCCGGGGCCGGAAGCCCTTACGACTCGATGACTTTCGTAGATCGCGGAAGTTACATGTTTTTTTTTCTTTTTATTGAAGCGTTGTTATATTTTCTCTTTGGGCTTTCGGGAAGTTGGCTTTTGAGGGATTTTTGATGATGGAGGGTTGAGGAATGTCGTTTTTTTGATTGTTTTCTTTTGTTAAGACGGGTTGAAAGTGAAAAAATGGGGGTTGTTTATGATATTCGTGTTATATGGGAAATTTGCGATTCTGGAACTTCTTTACGAAGTCTTTTTGGACAATAGAAAAGTGGATACTTGTTGAGTGTCGATATTCGTATTTTACTTTAGAGACTTTGGGTTGGTCAGGGGGGACAAGATTTGTTTTTGATGGAAAAGACTTCATAGTGGGGTTACGAAATTGGAAATTTGTTTTCTACCTTGCAACTCGAAGGAGTTGAAAAATTAATAATCAGAAGATTGAAAATGGCTCTATATTATCGGAATTTTGTCGGTGATAAAGATTATGACGATATTTTGATATAAAAAATTATCTCAAAAGCTCTAGGAGAACATGCAATAAACTCGAAATAAAGATTTATCCACTGAATAAAATTTGAAAATTCTAAAACAGTCGATAAAATTTGAAAATTCTAAAACAAAATCATGATTTTCTTGTTGAACGGAAAATTTGCGATCGACATAGGCTTTTAGAGCTTGAGAAATGATTAAAATCCCCGGAATGTCATAACTGCCAATATTGATGGGTATAAAAAAATCTACTTTTTTCGATACTGTCACGCCACTCGCTCGTTCGTCCCACAGAAAATTGTGTGAATAACTTTTTAAAGAGCTTGCCAAGATCTCAAGAACAAGACCAGAGTCATGCGGATAGCTCAATTTTTGTGGCCGTGGCGACAGTTCGAAAATGGCGATTTTCAGGATTCACAGAAAAGGGACCTGCAAAAAAAGGCCTCGGGGATGGGGTCGAATTTTTTTTTGCTCCAAAACCTCTTTATTTCGTCATATTCGAGTTACGCGGTAAATTTCCGATTCCGAAATAACCGAACAAAGTCTTTTTGGACGAAAACAAATTTTTACCCCCGCCAGGTGCCAACAGTCGACATTCGGATTTTACTTTCGGGTCTTTAGGGGGTCCGGGGGGGTCAACATTTTTTTTCGTCCGAAAAGACTTCGTTGGGTCATTTCGGAATCGGAAAGTTCTCGCCTAACCCGAATATGATGAAATAAAGGGGTTTCGGAACAAAAAAATTTAACCCCATCCCCGAGGCCTTTTTTTGCAGGTCCCTTTCTGTGGGTACTGAAAATCGCGATTTTCGAAGTATCGTCACGGCGACAAAAATTGAGTTATCCTGATGATTCTGGGCTCGCTATTGAGTGCTCGGCGAGGTGTTCAAAAAATTATTCTTGCAATTTTCTGTCCAACGAATAAAAACGGAGATACAGCCTCCCGAAAAGTCGATTTTTTGAGGTTTCGCGATTCCCATCGAAATCGGCCATATTGAATTCCGGTGAATTTTAATCCTTTCTCAAGCTTTACAAATCGATGTCGATCGCAAATTTCCCGTACAACAAGAAAATCCCGGTTTTATTTTAGAATTTTCAGATTTTATCGACCTTAAGTGAGTAAATCGTTATTTCGGGTTTTTTGCATTTTGCTCCAAGAATTTTTGAGATATTGGCAAATATAACATCATAATCGTAATCAGTGACAAATTTCTGATTCCGCCACCACCCTACAAAGTCTTTTTAGACGAAAACCTTATTTCCTTTCGAAACTTTGAGGAGATCCGTGGATTCAAAGTTTTTTTTCACCCAAAAAGACTTTGTACGTTCATCTCGAAATTGGAAATTATCCGCGTAACTTGAATATCACGAAATAAACAGTTTCTGGAGCACAAATGAAAATTCAACTCCTGAACCTTCGGTCGATCAAGAGAACCGAACATAATTCATACCGTTCCCAATTACCGTTAAAATTTCCTGTCGCTACGCGACCCCTCATTTTTTTAACAGCCCGAGCCTCTCCGCACAAACATTTCTCGCAAAAAGACGTTCTTTTTGCAGAAATGTTTCTCCATTGTTTGCCCAGGCAAACCATTTCTACAGCGAATCTTCGTAAAATTGCACGTATCTTCTTTAATTCCTTAAAAAGTAGGTAGACAAAAATGAGAAAAGCACAAAACATTCGAAGGAGTCTACATATATAAGATCCACCCAATTCTTTTCTTTATAAAGAGAAAAAAATCTCATACAAGTTCGATACAGCGTGCAAATACGATTCTATTTCTAAAAGAGTTTTCTATGTCACCAAGATTATGAGGATCGGGGTAAGAGGTATAGAAAGACTTACATATACTATACATCTATATACATAAATGTCTAAAGAGAGATCGAAAAAGCATTTTCTCATGGACAGAAATAAACTGAGAAGCTCGTTACATCGAGCTCTCGAAAACCCTTTGAAACATATTACCAGGCTCCATTTCCAGAAGTAGCTCGGCAAGACGATTAGCAGGACCGCGACAAACACGACAACAACATCAACAAAACATAAACGCCTGAGGAAGAAGAAGACCGAGGTATACAGACGGACAGACAGAGAAAACGAAAAAATGGGAGAGCGAGAGAGAGAGAGAGAGGTGAAAAAAGATGTCAGAAACATTTTGGGCCCAGAAAAAGGAGATTTTTCTTCAT
>OZ023258.1:6924758-6979758 GCA_964007305.1 Netelia melanura
TTTCGCAACGAGGGGAGGTTCTTCCCTCGTATTATCATCTCTCTTTCTCTCTCTCGCTCTCTCTTTCCTTTTCACTCTCTCCCTTTCTCTCCATCTCTCGTGTATTTTCACATTTAGATGACCGCAGTTTGATACGAAGAGCGAGCTCGACTGACGAGACCATCCCCCTGCCGATCATCCCCTTCGTCGTGCTCTCTTCGATCCCCTCTCTCGGCTATCAACGACGACAATTCGCGTCGTCGAGAGACAAATGGGGTATGCGAAACGAGACCGATCAATTCGCATTTCCTTTCATAATGAAATTGTGGAAAGGGGTGGGTTTTTTTACGGGGGTGAGATGTTCCCAACGCGCGAGATGAACGAGCATGATCCTTTCGTGAACGTCGTTATTAACTTCAGGGATGAGCCGAGCCAGGAAAATCCTCAATGGGGAACAATTTAACAAATATTTTGAAATTCTGCCATTAGGGGGTGGGTTCAGGTTACAATGTTAATTTCGCTCAAATCGAACCAACCAGAAAATTGCACCCTGCACCCCGTTTCTCAGGGGGGTGTTCGATCACATCAGCGAGAAAAGTTGGAGCGACTCGAGGGTGTGAATAGAACGCCTCTCACGGTAATGAGGAACGTCGACCAACCAATCTACCAGCCGGGCGACAACCGTGGCTCATCCTTTAAAAGAAAAAAACAACCCCCTGGTTTTACACCGCATCCCTCTGACCAAACTCACCAAAACAAACTCCAGTCCTCCATGTTCGGAGTGTCCTATGGTCCTTCTCTCTCTCTCGATCTCACCAGTGATAAACCCCTCCTCACTCCCAGAAAAGTATATAACTACCCTTCCATGTACCACCCTACAATTTTCCTCGGTATACACGGAGACACCTACCCTTAGTTTCCCTACATGAAGGGCAGGTATATAAAGATTGTCTCATCGTGACTTTCCCGCGTTTATATTCGAACCACCCTTCGTTCCAACGTATCTCGGCCAATGACGCCACCACTACGACCGACATTTTCTCTTACGAGAATTCGCCCCCTTTTTTAAACAGCATCCCCCTGAGACTGGAGCCTTTCGCGAGGCTTGCTCATCTCGCCCCCGATCGCATACCATACAGTTCCACAACCCGTTTTTTTCAAACCCGAACAGTACCATCGAGTAGGTGGACCAAGGAACTGACAAAAAACCACCCTTGCACCCTCTCGAGGGAAACCTTTTTTCATTGTAGCGAGTAAAGATTCCTCAGTCTTCTAATCGGTCGGTCGCAATGAGGAATGAACGACGACGACCGGAAAAGCCCCGTCGAATTGTTTTCAGGTCGCTGGATGGAAGTGTCCTGTCCACAGAAGTGCTCTTCCCGTGTCCTTAGGGTTCGTCCACGAATCTCCATAGGATAAGAGAACTTTTGTCAACGATCCAAAAGTCTAGAGGTCCAAGATCGAATCCAGAGGTTCATTGGTCTCCGTTACTCGAGTTAATGCACTTCTTCCTGACCGTCCCTTTCGTCCATTCCACATCAACCGCGACTATACAGAGTGCAAAACCACCCCGCAAAGGAATCTCGTCACGCTGGAAAAACCAAAGTAGTGACGACAGTAACAAGACAAAAAAACGGATACGAGAGACAGGGAGAGATGGTGTGGATCCGGCGAAAAAAGCTGAAAGGATTTCGCGCGGATTAAGGCGCGATAACGAGAGAGAGTGGCGAGCACTAAGAGGGTTGATTCAGATTCGTCGTGTTAAAGGATCGTCCATGGAGTAAAGTACGAGTATTAGTCGAAAAACGGGTGTACGATCCTCGAGTTAAAACTCCTTCCCTCCATTCCAAGCAACGATATAGAGACTACATCAAGGGTCGTGTCTCTCGTGGCTCTATCAACCCCTCGAAACCACCGATCGCTTGATTATTATCCTTCTTGGTCTCCACCTCGAGAGAAAAGTAATCTGTTTAATTCGTCGTGATAGAAAAGTTCGTCTTATCGATTATCGAAACGTCTTTCACCAAACGTCTTTCATCGTCCTTGCGGACCAACGTAATGGAAACATGGTAATTTACTCAAGTTGAAAATATTGCAAAATATTGATAATGGAACGACGTTAATTACTCGATTGGATTTCAGTCCGATCCACCATCAATCTTTATTATCGCGGTTATCAAACGAGAGACCCGAAGGTGATTTCCCGGTGACAAGAGGAAATGCGTATATAGCCAATCGTGGAAGACAATGGACGAGGGTGATGGGGTCACGTATGGCGCAGCAGCGAGCGATCTACCGTCGAAGCAGCGCCCTTTGTATTATACGTCGCGGATAGGGGGTTGATGAGAGATCGACGACAGAGGGACTTCATCCTCGGCATTTGAGCCTCTCGCATCACCAGCGATATGGGAGGAGGGGTCGAAAGAGGGTGAGAGTGAGAGAGAGTCAGCGCTTCACACAGCCGAAGCCTCCTATTATCGCGTTAACGGCTAATCATCCCTTGCCACAGGGGGTGGATTATCGTTCGATCTCCACGACCGCGAGCAACCTTTACCCGCTTTATGGGATTTATTATATCGCCGCGAATAACTCGACGCGTTTTCATCTCACCCGGGGGTGAGATCGTTCGCACCCCATGCGCGATCTCAAAAATTATCTCTCGAGATCGAAAAATATAATTCTCATTTTTCTATTTCTCGTTTATCCAGAAATTTGCCAAGGAGGAAGCCAAGTTCGAGAATTTCATAGGAGGGTTGTTGCGACGTCTGAATCGAACCGACGAATTATCCGCTGAAAATCTTTATATACGATTTGATGCTTCATAAAAAAAAGAAGGAAAAAATGAATCTCGAGTGGACGGAAAGAAAAGCAAAACAAAGTCATCCGCCGATCTTTGCGTTGAGAACTGCGAGAGAATGCGCGAGAGAAGGAGGGAGATTGTTATACCTAAACAAATCGTGATTGTTTGCCGTGGCATCGTTTTACGCATGAGGCCGCGTGGTTCTTTATATTCCTTTCTCAATTCAAGTTGATGCCACTTGAGCGAGCTGGAGTGTAAACGAATGCGAGTGCAAGAGAAGCCGCCGCAATGGAAAACTTGGCCGGAGAAACGGAGCGCGATGGAGCTATACGAGCCGCACGCGCTCGTATAGCGACCAACCGTGGGAGGGGAGGAGGGGTAGAAGTAGTGAGGGGTTGGTCTCTCGTCGGTCACCCCCGAGAGCTTTGATCCGTGCCGGTCCACGGAACTACCCTCCTCCGGCATCTTTCTCTCCTCTCCTCTGTCTCCCTTCTCCTTCTCTTACTCCCTAGTACCGCGATCCTATTGCCACCCTCGCACACTTCGATGCTTTGGACTTCGTAAAAAAACAAAAATTAAAAAACTACCTTACGTGACATCAACCTTGTCTACGTCCATTTGCATAAAAGAAACGTAAATATTGTTATCGTGCGAACCCTGCATGGACCAGTCGTATTCAATTTAAGGGTTGAAAGTTTCGGAAATTACTAGATAGGGGTAGTTGGATCATAAGTTCTTTCCTAGGATTGTGTTCGAGAAAAGAGGAAGATCAATATTGATGAAAATAAACCTTATCGATTTTTGTCACCTACCACAATTTAGGGGTGGAGACCCTTAAATTAGGGGTGAAAACCCCTAAATTGGAATTTCACACTGCAGTCACAGATAAAATTGAAAACCATTGACAAATCCGAATCTTACAATTATGAAAAAATTATCAAACGAAGGAGGATCAAGATTGCAAGTGGTTGAAAAAAACATCCCCTTTTCGCTTTTCCCAAGTTCCCAGGAACTTGCGGCTAACGCAACTCCCCAGATTTCTTCCCAATCGCCACTTCGCTTGTCATTTAATCATTTTTCCCAAACTTTTTTCCCCCCTCGTGCTTCATCAAAACAAAAAATCTCGTTATTTATGCGTCAAGCCCCATTGTTCTCCGGTGCTCGGATGACGAAGCTCTTTCGTTTCCCTGCCATATCCATGCAAACGGGAAGCTTCGTAATCTCCCTGTGTCTCGCTACGTACATATACACGTATATAGAAAACGTTCGCGTCCGAACCGCGTGTGCTTCCGGCTAATTGCCGACTGCAAAATCACGTTCTTTTTTTTTCCCTCTCTTTTCTTTTATCCGCGCGCATCGTTTTGTTTATTTCTACCTTATTGCGTCGCCGCTATAATTGGCTAGCCTCTCACCAGTCCGCAAATATATACCCGCTTGAAAAATAATAATAAACAAAGAAAAAAAAACAAACAAACAAAAAAGAATGAAAAAAGTTAATTCTCCACACGATAAAAACTCGATGGTTTTTCTCTTGAAAAATTGTCGTTTGGCGTCGGACGATATATAATTCTTTTGTCGAATCGAGAACGAACAAAGAAACAAAACGACGATCATGCTAACGTCTCGAAGTACCGATGTATTTCGTTGATGACAAACGCGATGGCCGATGTTGAAAATGAAAGAAAGAAAATAAAATTGAAAAGAAGGAAAAAAGAAATGTCTCGTAATTCCGAAATGGCGTAATAACGCACACCTCATGGTCGAACCTTGGCTATTTCCTTTTTTCATCCCCCTCTCTTTCTCTTTTTCTGTCTCAGTCACCCTCTCGTCCTTCCACTGTTTCTCACTACATCCAATGTGTTTTTACTCCGTTTTTTTTTGTTTTCTCTTCTTTTCTTACCGCCGGGTTGGATGTCGTGTTGCTCAAGAGACGACAATTAGATGTCGTCGCGCGACAGGGGGTTGCTTCGTCGGCCGGCGGGGTTGAAAAGGAACGAGCGAGTTCTCCATATTCATGGAAGATCAGCGCGCGTTTAAGTCGAGGGAGGAAGCTCTACCGGCGAGTTGATCAAAGGATCTCTCGCGACGTCGAGAGAGGGAGAGAGAGAGAGAGAGAGAAAGAAGCTTCTGGTGTCCTCACAGCCCCTTTGCCAAACTCTATCTTCTCTTTTTTCACCCCTTCCTCCATCGAACCCGTGGTATTCTCCTCTCTCTTTCTCTCTCATCGAGTTAGACACCCGCGGTACTCTCTTTCTCTCTCTGTCTCTCTGTCTCTCTCAGCTTCAACGGAAACACTCCAAAGAGACCCCGACAACTCGAAATCGAGTCCCGAGTTCAACTGTACTTTTCAAATAATGACCCTCGCCTTCACCCCACCCCCACCCCCCGGCTCAACCACCTTCCTTCTTTTAACTCTATTCACCCCCTACCCTTATACCGTCGCTCGCGTCTCGACATATTGTATACGTTTGCATTTTTTTGTATTAACAACTCTGAACTCGGTACTCACGACGCAATGCTACCCCCGTTTGATTTTTGCTTATTCTTCCTTTAACGTTCGAAGGGAAGAACGATTGTAGATATTGCTGACAGTCGGCACGAGAATTGGAAAATATTAAATTCTGGATATTTTTTAGTATTTTCTTGTTTATTAATCAAATCTCGAGATTAATTTGTACTTGTAAACAGTGACAACTGAATCTCAACTCGTGGCTTTCGTTACTCCTTAATTTTTTTTTAAATTGCTTAATTAATAGATTACCCAATTATTGAATTTGAAATAATTGAAATTAATTTATAATAAAATATTGCATTTCGATTACAATAAATTGTTAACGATATCGAATTGGAATTATCTTTATTCTTCCTTGAACGTTCGAAGGGAATAATGATTGTAGACATTGCTGGCAGTTGGCACGAGAAGTAGGAAATATTAAATTCTGGATGTTTTTTAGTAAATTGTTATGTTTTTGGGTTATTAATCAAATCTCAAGATTAATTTTTACGTAATATTCTTTATGCTGAACGTTTCGATATACACAGTGACAACTGATTCTCCAATCGTGGTTCTCGTTACCCCTTATTTATTGCCTTCCCTTAATTACATAAATAAAAAATTCTTCAATTATTGAATTTGAAATAATTGAAATTAATTATAATTTATTATAATTAATTATAATATAATAAACATATTGCATTTCGGTTACAATAAATTGTTAACGATATCGAGTTGGAATTATGCTTATTCTTCCTTGAACGTTCGAAGAGAATAATAATTGTAGATATTACTGGCAGTTGGCACGAAAAATGGAAAATATTAAATTCTGGATATTTGTTAATAAATTGTTATTTTCTTATTTATTAATCAAATCTAGAGATTAATTATTACTTAATATTCTTCCAGCTGAACGTTTCCATATAAACAATGACAACTAATTCTCAAATCGTGACTTTCATTACTCCTTAATTATTATCTTTCCTGCATTACATAATTAAAAAATTCTTCAATTATTAAATTTTAAATAATTGAATTCAATTTATAATTCAAACATTGCATTTCTATTACAATAAATTGTTAACGATATCGAGTTGGAATTATGCTTATTCTTCCTTGAACGTTCGAAGGGAATAATAATTCTAGATATTGCTGGCAGTTGACACGAAAAATGGAAAATATTCAATTCTGGATATTTGTTAATAAATTGTTATTTTCTTATTTATTAATCAAATCTAGACATTAATTGTTACTTAATATTCTTCCAGCTGAACGTTTCCATGTAAACAATGACAACTAATTCTCAAATCGTGGCTTTCCTTACTCCTTAATTATTGTCTTTCCTTAATTACATAATAAAAAAAATCTTCAATTATTGAATTTTAAATAATTGAATTCAATTTATAATTCAAACATTGTATTTCTATTACTAACTATTGTTAACGATATCGAGTTGGAATTAAGAAAATCGATCTCGCTGGAGATTTCCATCGTGCAAATAAAGCTCGAGCCAACGTACGTATAACGAGACTTTCCAGCAACTAGTCAAAGGGCCAGTCGGCGCATACCTCTCGCAGTTTTGTCCCGGTACCCGATGCCATTTAATTAAGCCTTGAAAAGGTTCCGAGCGAGCGCTTGAAATACACGTTCCGCGAAGGTCCGTCGTAGTCGCGAGTACGAGGTTAACAGGACGAAGGGAAGAGGGCGTAGGGGCGCGAGATAACGATAGCGTTTCATCACAAAAGCTCGACTACTCTATATTTCGAAAACTCCCTTTCTCTCTCTATATATATAACTACCCATTGCATCGAACGTACAAATTGAAAAAAGGGCGTATCCGCCTCGAACCGCGCAACCTCCTCGCGCCCTTTCGACCTTGACGAAATCTTTCTTCTCCTCCGCCATACGTCACAGTCCTCTCCGCCGTGTACTCGACGCTCGTCGTTTCTTTTCCGCACCGAAGAGCCAAGAGACGAGCGCTGAAGCAACCCGGCGGTGTATAGTCGGCAAACACAGATATGAAAGGCTCGCGTGGAAGAGATGTCCCTTTAGCAAAGCCCGGTGGAGGACCTCGATATCCGGCTGTACCCGCGTACTTCCTTCCTTCCTTTCTTCCTTCCTTTTCGCCCGTTCGTCTTCGTTTCACGTCTGTCTCTCCCGCTGAATATACAATGCTCTCTCCTCTCGCGCCCTTTTTCGTCACTCTTTCCCGACCACAGTGACGACTTGGTTCCTCGCTTCACCCATTTTCCACGTTGAAACTCAGCCGGTTCTACCGTCTGGCTTCACTCTCGTTCTCTCTCTCTCTCTCTCTCTCTCTCTCTCTCTCTCTGTATTTTTCTCTCTCTCAGTCTCTCTGTCTTTCCGGTAGCGAGCAAAATTTGCTCTTCTCTCGCGTGTGATGTCAAGAGATTACTCTCAGTCTCGCGGACGACGCGCTTCGGTAGACTCTGGACCACTCCGGCACTTTCCATCACGCAGATTGGAACTCGTTCTTCTATACATAACGATGGGAGAAAATGTCTGGAACATCCGGTCTGTCCTAACCGACGACGTGGCGTGAATCAAGCTCCAGTCCATCGAAAACTCATTTCTGGACCCGGGATGGTCCTCTACGGTTTATTTTTGTCGAATCGTAGAGGTGATTGGTGCGGAGAACGCGAAATTGATTTCTCGAATCCGTAAAATACGACGAGGTTCGTTTCGTCGTTAAAAAAAAAAAAAAACGAGAAGTAAAATGGAAAATGAATAAAAATAAAGAAGAAGAAAAAAACAAAGCAAACTAACGTTCCTCGACTATGACGATCATCTCGAGAAATCGATTAGACTCGTTCTCGCGAAATGCTCCGTTAGGTCGATTTTCATTTTATTTTTTTTCAGTTATTTCAATAGTCGGATTATCGATACTCGATCGGTGAACGAACAACGATCTACTTGGACACGATCGAAATGGCGACGGAAGCGAAGGAAAATTCATTTCGTCGATATTTCGGTGTGTGCACAAGTTTTTCTGGAATCTCCAATTTGTTTATATTGATGAAATTTACTCGAAACGCAGTCCTGAAGTGAAATCTATCCGCTAGAGTGTGCGAGGATTGAAAAATCAACATGAAGACTTTTCCCTGTTACCAGGGAGAGAAAGGAGTGGAAAGAACGTGGGCGAACGACGAAGAAAAGAAACGAGTCTAACGTTCCAGTGGACTGGAAGTTGTCCCAAGAATTGATACCAAAGTGCCTATTTGCTTCGTTCATATATGTTTACAATAGTGCACGAATATATTCCCATACGACGATAAATTCTGCCTTCTCTCTTGTATTATGGGATTACCACTGCTCCCTGACAGGATATCGCATTGTTGTGCATGCGGGGGTGGTTTTTGCCCTACGGGGTCATTTATGCTCCTGCTGGTGGTACAGGATGGAGAAAGAGAGAGAGAGAGAGAGGGAGAGAGTGGAATCGAGAGATGAGAAAGAAGAAAACCATTCATGCCCGAAACTTCGAGTGGTAAGGCGATTACGTTTGACGTCTGTTAGTACTGGACCTCGCGAGTACTTTACAGAAACATGTAGACATATTCGTCGCCTATCTGCATAACCGACGTTTCTCATTGTCGATCCCTCGAAAATCTTCCGAGGGATGAAGCAAAATCCTCCTTTTGAACATTCGGTGAGATTTTAGTCGTTGATGGTAAGATAGCGATGGCAGTCTTCTTTACCGACTGCCAAACGAGAATTACCTACGGTCGGTATAACCGGGCTCTTTGTTGCCAACAGTCGATAAATTAAATTCCTTCTTCTGTTTTCTTTTGTTATTGTTCATAATTTACTGCGCGTCGATCTTTTATCGGAATTCTCAGTGATAATTTGATAACATCTATCGCGTCACGATCAAGTTAAGATAATAGGCAGGACTCGTTCACGATCTTGGTAACGTTATCTGTCTCGTATCGATACGTGATCAATTGCACGTACATTTATTTTTAATCATTTTTACGGGACTTTTCCAAACTTCGTGCGTATTACCTCACATTTATCAATCGTTCAACATGACAGATCGCTCTTTCGGATAAAATATTTCGCAAGTGGAATTATATGCTCTCGTTATCTCGTCTACTTTCGCGGAGATAAAAATAATTTTCTTTTTTTTGCGCTCGCGACAATTTTCGTGATAATAACAAACGTGAAACTAAAAGAAAAAGAAAGATTCTCGATAGGACGAAATCTGCTTTCATTGTACTTCGATATCGCGAACGAAGTTAGGGGAAGCAGCGAGAGGGTTTGAGTGAGAGGAGAAAAAAAAATTGCCTGTCCCACATCTGACTCGCGAGACAGATATAAATATCGTCTTTCCTCCCCGTTGACGTCGCGATGGCGGAGAGGCGGAAGGGAGGGGGAGTCTATCGTGGTCGACGTAAAAACATCCACAATCGAAATTCTCGAGACGATCGCTTCGACAATTTAGATAAGCGAGTGATTGATACTTTGATTCATATTGAAAAATAAAAAAAATAAAAAACAAAAAATTGCTCCTCTTTTCAATCTTACGCCTCGTCTCATCGAGCGATTTAAATCCATTTATACGCATCGCTCGATATCGCCAAACCGGCAAAGATAAATCGACCCTCGAGGCCAAACGAGAGTAAAAACGTAAATCGGCACATGATGCGATTAAACGAAATTTCGATTAATTCGGGAAGTTTCGTGGACGCTTGGGTGCGACGTACACGAGCGAATTACAAGCCCTCCCGATAAATATGCTAATCGGGAATCGACGGGTTCGAGCCTTCCATCGTTCCATCGTACAACTTCGACGCCCGTCTCTCCAACGACGAAAATCGATCGAACGAGAAGAAGAACAAAAATAAGGAAAAAAAGTAAAAAAAAGAAATACAAAAACACTTTCGTGATATCGATTGTCATTGATACCACATGGACGGAAGTCGAGACCGATGATCGATGGATCGCACAAGTACTCACGCAAATCGTATCTACGTCGCGATCACACGATCGCCTTGAGTTTTTTTTTTATCACACCGGACGTATACTTTTATTTTTATTAATCGTTCGCGTATTCCAATTACAAAACCGGGCTCGCTCGTTGTCTGTTCGTCGATCGAGAGCTCGTTGTCTGCTCGTCGATCAAGCTCGTTGTCTGATCGTCGATCGAACTCGTCGTCTTTTCTTCCGATCGTTGTCAATCCGCTCGCTCGTTTCACTTCCCACCGACGCTTCTAACTTACTCGACGGTGAATAAAAAACGATCTACCGAACCATGGATCGTGGTAACGTCGATGAATCTAAGGGTTGTTCAATATGGCAAACATTTTTCACCATTCTGGAAATGACGAATCACGCGATGATTCTTCTCGTTACCGGATACGTGCTTTATCTCGCCGGTGAAAAACTGACGATCACTAATCTCCACGCTGGCCTGTTGACCGTTGGGGTATGTTAAACGTTTTTTTCTATTGTTTTATTTCCAATTTTGTTTTTTTTTAAAGGTAATATTCAACATTGTTCGCGTACCTTTTACAAATTTTCTATACGTCGATTATACGCGCGTGTGGACAAAGGCGTTGATTCAAATTGTTTCGCTCCCTTTGATCGTCGACGAATGAAATTATCGTTAATTCTTTCGTTCGAGCGGTGGAACAGAAAACCGTAATATTAAATTAAATTTCAACACCGTAAATTCAACTTTTTAATTGAAATTTTTACTGTATATCGTTAATGTAAAACATTGCCTCGCGTAATTGTATGCTTTTCGATAAAACCATTGAGTAAAAACAAAAGCCTGGAACTCGATGAATGTAAAAGCGTGTAATTAAATTTAATCGAAACATTTGAAAATAACAATCGATAATGTTACAATCACGAACAGAGTTCGTTGACAAAATTTCCTAGCGTTTTGCGTTATCAATATTCCCAGATTTTTGTTATAAATTTGTTTCTTCTCGGCGTAACTTACTAAAAAAATCTCCGTGACGCTAGCCACTTGGCTACAGTCACGTTTTTTTCATAATAACATCGATTCTCCGTGATCGTATCCAAATGACTCGAGTCCGTGCCTCTAGCCACTTGGCTACAGCCACGTTCTTTTTCGTAATATCGATTCTCCGTGATCGTATCCAAATGACTCGAGTCACGTGACGCGAATTAAAAAGCTACAAAAATTACGTAAATTAATTACAAATTGTTTTGTATCTTTATATACATAATAAAACAAATTTCTACCCTTGTGTTCAACAATACGTAAATTTGATTGGAAACCGAGTTTCGAGCCGCAAGGATATTTCTTCGTACGAAAACAAAAACGTCTCGAGTCAACGAATAAAAATATTTTTCTTAAAATTTCAATGTAAAGAGAAGAAAAATCTTTTTACATTATTTTCCTTTTAAATGTCTGTTCGCAGTACGTTCTCCTGATGTCCGAGGCGATTTTCGCTCTGGCCGGTGAAAGCCTTTTGACAAGAAAGCTGACTCGTCGGGTCGTCAGTCATCTGCACTGGGTGGCACAGTGTCTGGGTGCAGCATTCAGCATCGCCGGTTGCGTCGTGATGTATCGGGTCAAGAAGACACACTTCACCACGATCCACGGTATCCTCGGCTTAACGTCGCTCGTTATAATGTGCGTACTCGGCTTTTCCGGTTTTCTCGTCGTATACGCGACGAGTTTGCGCAAGTTACTACGTCCCGTAGTGACTAAATTCGTTCACAATTTTCTCGGTATAACGTGTTTCGTGCTCGGCATGATAGCGCAGTGTTACGGTTATCAGAAAAAATGGATGTCTGCCAATGGCGGACAGACGATAGCGGACGTTTGCACCGTCGTCACGGGTCTCATTGTTATTCTGTCTCTATTTAGCGCGATACGTTCTTTGCGACGACAATTCGTCGGTACTTTCACGTGAGAAGAAAGCAAGAATAGTCAAATTTTTAATTATTTTATTTATATTATTATTTATGATATTTATGTAACAAGGAGAAATTGAGAACGTGATTTTCTCAAAATTCCATACCTACGGACTCCCTGACAACCCTCGAGAGACATAGAAACAAATTTATACAATCCTTAAAAAAAACAAGTTGTTTCCTACCTACGCTCGTTTCCTCGATTATTTCTTTCCAATATCGTGAAATTTCTCGTTAGAGAGAAAATTCCTACGTGGATATTTATCGATATTCATTAGACATTCTATGTATGAAAGGATTCTACGTGATATTCAAGTGGTAAAAGCGCTCGAGGGTAGCACCGGGTCGGGGAAAGAAACAAGCCGACAAAGAGAACGAGACTGCTACGAGTAAAAGTAGTTTGATGTATATAAATCGTGGAAGAGGAACGAGGTCTCGTGGGAGATTTTTGCATGAAAGAAAACCTATATATATAACGTATATACAAACACATATATACAAAATAAATAAATATATATATATATATATATATATATATACCTATATACTACCACATATAAAGGTATATATATATATATATATATATATATATAAAGGTTATATATATATAGAGGTATAAAGGATAGTTTTGTAGGAGGGCGAGGCATGCTCGTGGATCTTTTGAGCTGAAGCGTTTCGTAGCGGTGTTTCAACATTTTCTCTCATGGAGCATAGGTAGTACAGCGTGAGGAAGATCAGAAGAAGAGGAAAAAGGAAGGAAGAAGGGGGGGGGGGGGGGAGAGAGTAGCGTCGGGAGAGCTTTTCTCCCTGGCGCGTGAAGCGTGCGATGAGCTTTGCAGCGCGGTTGGAAACCACGACGTCGTACCCGTCGGGAATGCGCACGGTCCTAGGGCGAAGATAAAGAGGGTTGGGGAGGGGGAGAGAAACAGACACACGACGGTAGTAGTTACAGTAGCTGGAGAAAACCGGCGTAGAGAGAATACTCTTATTCCCACGTTAAGAAGATGCGATCTTCTCCCCCATCTTCTCGTAATCCTCCATAAATCTTCGGCTTCCCGTCAAACCGTAGTTTTGCGAGGTTTATGTGTATATGTATATGTATATGTGCGTATGTGTGTGTGCTGGAGTGTGTATATGTATAGATATATAGGTTTTATAGCGTATAAGATGATCGTCTACCACGTGGCGTCCCTGAAGCGCGCTCTGGTGGCGTCGGAGTGTACTAGAGCGATCTCTTCGCCGATGGAGGAGACGTGAATATAGCGAGTTACGAAAATGGAACGCGAGAGGCCACCTTCGTTCGTCGATGGAAGACCAGACTCGTGAGAGAGAAACGATGTTTAGGATGAAACTTCGTTGGACGAGAGGACCAACGAGAGTGGCGCAAAACGGCAGTAAATATGTAAAGTGGTCTGTTTGTTACGGAAAATCTGGACGATGTCGAGATGATTCCAAGGGTTCCCTCGTAGCGGCTCGTACGTACATCATCGAGACTTATCCATGGTCGGAGCTTTAATAAATAACTTATACGTATTTCTATATATAATAGTAATAAAAAGATTTTCGTCACCGACGTGTAGAAAGATTGCGGATTAACTGATAAATCGTAGCACACTGGTAAAGATTCGACCTTCGACCCGAATGAGACGGGAACGGCGAAGCTGCTACGGTCCATATATTGTCATATAAGTGACTCTATCCATTCCGTTAAAGTCACGAAAATTTTATTTTCTCGCGGGAAAAAAATTGTCACCGTGACTATAGCACAAATTGTCTAAATTTACGGAGTTTTTAAAAATAAGTTCTTTCTTCTATACACTGTGTGTTTCTAGTGATTCTAGCCGATTCGCTAAAGTCACGGAAATTTTACTTTCTCGCGGGAAAAAAAATTGTCACCGTAACTGTAACTCAAATTGGTTAAACTCACGGAGATATTTTTATAAATTTGTTTCTTCTCGGCACAACTTACTAAAAATCTCCGTGACTCTAGCCACTTGACTACAGTCACGTTTTTTTCGTAATAAGATCGATTCTCCGTGATCGTAGCCAAATGACTCGAGTCACGTAAGCAAATTAAAAAGCTACAAAAATTATGTAAATTAATTGCGTTCGAAAATGCGTAAATTTGATCGGAAACCGAGTTTCGAGCAACAATTACGTTTCTATCGTTGCCAAATCTACATTTTGGTTGTGCGATACTATCAATAATTTCGCAACGATGGCAAAATATAACGAACGCTCGACAATATTCTCGCGTATTATAATTTTTTTTAAATTCCAATATCGCGGATACAGAGAACCTATGCGCCGTTATATTACTCTCGTTCCCGAAAATTTATTGTCGTACCTCGTAGGCAAACATATAATATATTGACTAGAAGCATACAATCAGTCAGCGATAATTATGAAGCCCGCGAGTCACGAAGCGGTCGCTATTCGCATGAACGATGATTTTAGAATCGCGCTTGTTCCCATTTTGGTTTATATATATATATATATATACCACAAACATACAAACACACACACACACGTACAAATACGTGAATACAGTACGATTCGATAACAATGTATGCCCGATACACGCGGATTGCGTTGCAAGTGTCGAATTACGCACCGAGTCAGCGGAAGCTTCACGATCAATTGGTCGAAGCTTTCAGCTATAATAACGCGATAGGAGATGGGGATTGAAAGAGAGGGATGAGTGCGAGAGAACGAGAGGAGAGAAGAGAGAGAGAGAGAGAGAACAAGGCCGTTTCGCATGCAGCTAAATAAGCGAGAAAACCGGGCGGCGCGAGAGAGGGAACGCTCTTTCGCATTCCGCCGTCCAACTGCGCGCGTAATTGCCATTTAAATTGTGGGCATTCGTCAGGGGAATGTGGAAAGGGCGGATCGAGAATGTGAGGGGTAGGAGGTGTGTTTTGGTGGAGGATGATGAGAAGGGGTTGGGGGGATGAGAGACCGGTAGTTGGAAAGTCAAGGGGGTGAATGAAAATGAGCGCGTGGTACGAAAGGTACTGTGCCATGTGGTGGCTCGGGATAGGGAATGAAGTAAATGAGTGGGTGAAGAGGGAGTGGAGGGGGGTAGAGGGAGGGGGAGAAAACTGCAAAAGACCGGATGACCGCTCATTAAACTCTAGGTGATTAACGTTGAATCGTTTCCTTTTTCTTCCTTTTCTCCACAAAAGAAGAATCCGTTATAGTTTCTTGTCCGATTTCCAAGTCCGTCGATATTTCTCGTTTATTCGACGATAATACAAATCCGCGCGTTTCGAATCTCCTTAATTTCATACCGATGGAATAAATTCTTGAATAATTTCACGCTGTGTCGACGTTTCTTTCTCCTATCGAATCTCGATTAAAAGTTAAGTTCGACGAAAAAAAAATAAAACAAAATAAAATAAAACATTAAAATTCAGATATCCTTTTCACCATCGTCGTTCGTGTAACCATTACCGTAATTTCAAAGTCAGTCTCGACCTTCCTGAAAGCGTCGTGAATAAAAAAAATCGAGACGATGAAACATTTACGCATTACACGTAATTCACAAAAAAAAGAAAGAAAATCCCACTAATTTCTCGTTACTTTATTATTCATGATGCGTTATTCATAATTGTACGTTACAATATTTTTTATACATATTTCTTTTTTTTTATATATATAATATATATATATATATATATATAGGTATAATACTAATCTGGTGTACATATACAGTATTACGATAATGATAGAATGGAGTTTGGTTGAAGAGGGACATGACACAATTTCGTTTTATCGCCGAAGCGGCAAGTGAGGAGAGGAACAAAGTGAGATTTCCTTTCGCGGTTGGCGAGTGTGAAAGGATCGAAGAAGGGAGAGTGAGGGTTAGAATGTACAGCGATAGACGATTAACGTTCTCTCTCTCTCTCTCTGTCTCTCCCTCTCTCTATCTCTCTCTCCCTCTCTCTCTCTCTCTCTTTCTCTCTGTCTCTATATATGTATATATGTGTATATAATAGCTTCAATTGGCGAGAGCGATCGGTCGTGTCTATATATACATACATATATATATATATGTGCATTTGTAAAATTCGTAATTCGAGGGAATCGCGGTAACGAACTTTACATAGGTACCTGCTATAACTGATGGCGATGGAAAGGGCTTGGATAAGGGAAGGGATATAAGCACACGAGGCCTCATTAATCGTCGACGCGCCAGAGGTTTATAGATTGGCCTCTGCTTTCTGAATATAAGGTTAGGTTCATATACGCATATACATATATCTATATATATTAGAATTATATATATATATATATACTTTTATGCATATATATATATACATATACATATTAGAATTATATATATATAATTCTATGCATATATATATATATACATATACATATTAGAATTATATAAGTATATATAATTCTATGCATATATATATATATAGAATGCATAGAATTCTGACGTTGGCCTTTCGGCTAAATGAGCATAATTTAACGCAAGGTTCCCCAAAAACATCTCGACCATTTCGGAACGAGATCCGAGCAAGAGAGAGAGGGAGGAGGAATGGCCGTTTACATAGAGTCAACTATACCAGGGAATGTTTTTTTGTGTTTCGTTTCTGTCCGCGCGACCCTGTTCGTATCGACTACGAGCGAAAGAAACTTCGCTCGTTTGGTTTTATCAGCCGAAGACGAAGAATGAACGAGACCAGAGAGAGAGAGAGAGAGAGAGAGAGAAAGAAAGATTGAGGTAGAGAAAAAACATAATTGCAAGTAATCGGTGAATCGTCTTTCGGCTAGACGCCTAAACGAGAGGCGGGTGGCGTCGTCTCTCTCTCTCTCTCTCTCTCTCTCTCTCTCTCTCTCCCTCTCGCTTCGAAGTGGCTATTGTCACGGGGTTAAAAATTAAATGGGAATCCCTCTGAACGCACTTACGTACATACATACGTATATTTACATATATAAATGTGTGTGTGTGTGTGTGTGTGTGTGTGTGTGTGTGTGTGTGTGTGTGTGTGTGTGCGCGCGTGTCTGGGTGTGTACATATGCTAAATATAGGTCTATCTAACCCTCGTTCGCGTAGAGTTTAATCAAGCCGTGAATCGCGGGGAAATTCTACCAATTGAATTAATCGTCGCTAGGGTATCCAGCTTTTCCGACTAATACACGAACTGATCTGCGTGTACGTACAATGTGTATGCAAGTAGGTATATGGATATGCGTGTGTCTATGTCTGTATGTATGGGTGTCTATGATGGTATATGGGTATGTCCGTGTGTGTGTATTGCCGGGATTCAACATCAGGTAGCGCGCTTGAGGTCCAAAGAGAGATCGTTCTAGTAACGCTGCAGCATCACTCGGATAGAACCGAAACGAGACGAGGGAGTGAACGATGTATGTACATGCATATATATACATATACATATATATATATATATATATATATATTTACTCCCACACGCATTCACCTATACATATATATAGTGATATAGTGAGAGGGGGCACGAGTTTCGTTCATCCGGGCTCTCGACTACCCGACCACGAAAGCTTTTACCGCACTTGGGGCTCTCCTCGCAGAATAATTGCGCTCCGTCTCTATGCTTGATATATATATATATATATATATATATATATATATATATATATATATAGAGAGAGAGAGAGAGAGAGAGAGAGAGAGAGGGAGAGAGAGACAGAAAGAAAGAAAGAGTGGGAGAGGGAGAGGGTAGTTGCGGTAGAGCAGGAAAAGCTCGTCACGAGCGACGATCTCTTGCAGCGTTATATATATATATATATATATATATATATATATATATGTGTGTGTATATACACATTCGGGGCTATTGGAACACACGTTGAATCTGTAGGTACTCGGTAAACGATTCGCGAACGATATCTCGTAAGAGAATACAAGCTTTCTCGGTATATAATGTACGTATGTATATATGTATGCGTGTAACACTGCGAGTATTCAGATATCGTCTCCTTGTCTTCTCTGGAGTTCATATCGAGTTGATATCATCCGTTATATAAACCTCCCCCCTCGAACCACCCTCTCTTTACCACTCCGCGCTCACTCGTTCACGTTGAATTTACATTCTGCACACATTACGCTCTCATGCATTCTCTCATTTCTTTGTTAACTTTTCAATCCATTCTTCCCCATTATCCTCTCTGCTTCTCTCTCTCTCTTCCACTCTCTCTTTCTCTCTCTCTCTTTCAGTCTCTTTTTTCTACTCTTTCTTTTTCTTCGGTCGAATTTTCATACGTATTCTTCATCTTTTCACGTTGATATCGTTGAAAGATGGACGTGGAGAAAAAGAGAGAAAGCGAGAGAGAGAGAGAGAGAGAATGCGAAGAGCTCTTTTCGAAGAATAACGTCGTCGCCCGGATTAAAAAAAAAAAATAGTAAAAACGTCGGAACTAGGAAGAGAGAAAAAAGGACAAAAAAGAAACGTAAGAAAAAGAAAGACAAAGTTCTATATCGTGGCCGAGAGAGAAACGCTCGAGCGCACCGTTAACGAACTTTTAAGGAGCTTACAGCCCTTGCTTTTCAACCCTGCTGTCTCCTCACCCCGTCCTTCCGTCGCTAGACTTGCCACTCCTTCTGGCTCTTTCTCTCTCCTCGCATTCGCGCTTCTCCTACTCCGTCGCCATTTTCTTTTTTTTCATTCCCGCTGCTTCGCCGTCGGAATCTCTTCGAGGCACACGGAGAGAGGAAGAGAAAGAGAGAGAGAGAGGGAGAGAGATGGAAAGAGCAAGAAGAAAGCACACGTTTGATAATTAATGAAACGCTGGTGAAGAGGCCTTCTCGTTGGCTGTGGCGCCCTCTATATACGGCGTCCTCCATCTTCTTCTGCACACCCGTGGCAATATCGCACTGAGGTGTAGGACACGCGCGACAGAGAGAGAGCGAGAGACGGAGTGGAGGTTAAAGGGCCAACGTGCTAGAAAGAAAGAGAGAAAGAAAGAGAGAGGTTGAGTTCTCTCGAGCCTTTCTCGTAACTTCTTCGTACAGTAAAATTTTCCTTTCACGCCACGAACATACTCCCCAATCTCGACTCTGGAAATCCTCTTTTTCTTCCTTTCCCTCCCCTTTCTTTTTGTCTCTCTTCCAACCGCCCTTTTCTTTTTGTCCCTCTTCCTCTCTCTTTCTCTTCCCCCTCTCTCTCTCTCTCTCTCTCTATCTCCATCGCCGCCACCACTTTTCCCGGATAATTAATTTTTGCTCCCGCGGTGCTTTTAGTCCCGGACGATCTCGCATCGGGCGCCACCATCGTATCGCGGGCACGGTAGCCTCGCGGCGCATACACACCAAGAGTGGCAATTTAGACACACGCGCTCGATAAAAGGTGCTACCACACGTGTATCTATATATATATATATATACATACACATACACACATATATATATATATATATACATATGCACACAAATATCTATATATATACGCGTGTATGCTCCAGGTGACTCTGCGGGATTTCGACGCTCTCCACGGTCCTCCATATTGGAGTATAAAGTGTCCTGGTACGCGATGCATACCAATAGTGGCGAATGAGAATTAGAAAAACAAAAATATATATATATACATACATACATACATAAATATATGTATATATATATATATATTAATATATATATATATATATATATATATATATATATATATATATATATATGCATATAATAAAAAAAAATAATTAAAAACAAAAACCACTATTGCGGAATTGCATATCCGGTGCATACGTTGTTATATACACGTAAATATATATATATATATATATTTTGCAGCGTCTGCCTTTCATGTATATATGTTCGTTGGAACGATCGTGGGAGGAAGTGGAATACGAATTGTGCAACAATTTGTCAGCCCCACGGCGAAACGTCCTAATGGTAATGGGCGATACGCGCCACGATATAAAATCATGTATTATCGGCATGTGTACGCAAATATGGCATATGAGTTGTACACGTTGGTACGTTGATGAAAAAAAGAAGGAGGAACGGAAAGGACGATGATGAAATAACAAAAAACAAAAAAAATGATAAAATAAAATAGCGAAGGAAAAAAAAAGAGATTTCGCGTGAAACGAGAAAGAGCGAGGGTCGAATGGACCCGGCACGTATGTCGACGTAAAGTAAAAGCTCGAGAGCCGTAAAAAAAAAATACCCAGGGCGTAAAAGAGGAAACGGTAACGACAAAAAATCGCAAGCGGAGCACGTAGCCGATGCGATGATGAAATATAGGACAGACTGGGAGAGAGAGAGAGAGAGAGAGAGGGAGAGAGAGAGAGAGAGAGAGAGAGAGAGAGAGAGAGAGAGAGAGAGAGAGAGAGAGAGAGAGAGAGAGAAAGGGCGAGCGAGAGAGAGAGAGAAAGTTGCATCGACAGGCTAATGATATCCGAGTATGGCAAGCCCGTAGGGAATAAAATAGCGGCTGATGGGAATTGACAAGCGAACAAAAAAAAGAAAAACAAAAAATAACATCGACGAACTTCGCGAATTATATACGTGATAAGATAAGCATATGCGCGTCGACGAGTCGATTACAATAATGAATAATTTGCGTTTACTCGATTTCGAGAACGCGATTAAAAGGAAAACAACAACAACAACATCAACGACGACGACGACGGTAACGTTAATCGTATTATTATATCTTACGTCTTAAATATACGAATAAATCGTCTTACGCGACGAGCAGGATGGAGCAATGAGTATTTTACAAAAGTTCTCGTTATATACGTTAACCCTTCTCGTCTCTTTGGTACCTTAATGACAATATTACTATAATGATAATAATAATAATAATAATAATCGCTCGATAATAACATCATAGGAGCTTTCATCTCTACGTACGTCAAGGTCCCTCTGTTGCAGAGTCGTGCAACAGGCTCTCTCTCTCTCTCTCTCCGTGTTCCGGTAACTTCCTAACGAGTATAATGAGTCGATCGAAACGCCTGCAAACACACAAACACGCGTTGACGTATACTCCCCCCCGCCCCTCTCTGTCATTCCTGCTCTCTCCTTCTTTCTCTCTCTCTATCTCGCTCATACGTGCATTCACTCACTCGCCCATACGCGCATGCGCACAGGAGCACGCATGCGCGCGCCACTGACGGGAGCCGTACGCGCAGGCGCCCGCGACAACGCGTGGCGGTGCGCATGCGCGCTCGCTAGGACGCCCCCCCCCCCCCCCCGCCCCCACACACAACTACGCAAAGAGACACGGAGGAGAGATCGCGAGAGTCTACTCGAATAATCGTTCCTAGCATAGACACGTCTGTCGCGCGCATGCAAAATCTCGGTTCAGTTTGAAGTTCGACGTCGTTTTCCGTCGCCTCGTCTTCGTCTTCGTCGTTCTCAACGGCATAATCAGGCTCGATAATGCGATTAATACGTTGATGAAAATCGTCGTCTTGACGCGATAATCGACGTTAAGGGATGCGACGGCACGACTGTGATGCATCGCGGCGGGATTCTCACCGTCGAATATGTGTACGTAAGCGCGTCCCTGCTGGGCGTTACTTGCCTCGCAAGTATAATTTCCGGAATGGCGAAACGTCGCTCGCGGCACCTGGAGCCAACTCTCGCGACCGAGAAGATCGGTACTGACGTTCACTCCTTGATCGACGTCGTAATTGATCATACGTAGATTGTGATACCAGAAGAAATAGGAAGGTGCCTCGGTCGATTTCTTCACCATGCAATGGAGCTGCAACGTGCTACCGGGACGCACGAATTTTTCCGATGGTCCGGCAATCTCGGCACGAGCTTCTGCAAAAAAAAAAGATAAGAGACGCGAAGGCGCGTTCGTACAGTTATACGCCTTGGAATATGAAATAGCTACGAGAGAATGGAAATGGGAAGGAGGGAGAGAAGATGGAAGGGAAGAATGGGAAGAAAACGATTTGAGAAAACGAGAGAGAGAGAGAGAGAGAGAGAGAGAGAGAGAGTGACGTTTTGGAATTTTCATTTTGGCGACGATGTAGCTTGTAACGGAAGCCTAGGTCTCTCCTACTTCTCTCTCGCTCTCTCTCTCTCTCGTTTTGTCTATTTACAGCCGAGCATAAAATTTACATGCAAGAGAATACGAGAACAAACGATATTTGCAGAACTCCCGGAGCTTTACAACATAACGTCAAGCCTCGTCTCTCGGATCTGAGTTATTATTTTTTCATATCGCGTCTCGTAATATTACTTAGTTTTATATTTAATTAGAGATTAATTTTTTATTGGTCCTCTTCTCTGTTTTTTTTCTCGCGGAGAAAACTGGTTTTTCCGAGTTTGCTTCATTAGCGTGGGAAACGAAAAAAAAAAGAAAAAAAACAATATTGGATAACAAATTTAAATGAAAGAACGAAGAAAACGATGCAAAAAGCGTTCATAATTACCACGAGGAACTTCGTCTTTCATCGCGCTCGTGAAATAATGAACGCAAAGTACATAATTATCTCGCAAACTTCTTAATTTTTTTGTTTCGTTATATTAATAATAAAAAAAAAAAAAAAAAAAAAAAAAATTCGTTTAAAAAGGAAACCAAAAAATATAAGAAAACTTGCCGGCGTTGGAACAAAATATAAAAATAAATAAACAACCCTACTACCCGGATAATTACATCCCCACCTCCAGCAGAACTTTTCGATTTATCTCCCTGAAAGTTATAAAAACAAAAAGCTCGTTACTTTTTTACCTCGCAAACTTATCGATAATTTTTCATCCATAAAACATTCACTTACTTCCTTTTGTTTTTCATTTCTGTTTTCTTCAGTTTTTTTTTCCCCCCTCAAAAAGTACTAAATAACATTCATTGGCTATCCGGAATAAAATAAAAAATACAAAACCGAACAATCGACTAAATAATCGTCCCTGAGGTCGAAAGAGTCACATTAGAATTTTCATTGTACCCTACAGCTATATTGTCTCGTCGTGGATCGCTCACCCCGCTCTAGGGGTTGAAATTTACATAGATACGTGCAGTCGAGAAAAGCGATCAGATATCTACCATGAATCTCTCTCTCTCTCTCTCTCTTTCTCTCTCTCTCTCTCTCTCTCTCTTTCTCTCTCTCTCTCTCTCTCTCTCTCTCTTTTTCTCTCTCTCTCTCTCTCTCTCTCTTTCTATATATAAAGTGTGTATATATATATATCTATGCACTTTTTTTTGAACCCATAGAGAGTATATTTGCAATCGACTGTGCTGATGCGAATCATCGACGATTCCGATCGCGAAGCTTGTTCTATATACCTATACGCCTACAAAATTGACCACATTCGGCGCATATCCGGTCAGCCTTTTCCTCGCCCCCTTTGACGGGAGGCGACGAATGCACTTTCATCTCTCGCGGTCCATACACGCACAAAGAGAGAGAGAGAGAGAGAGAGAGAGAGAGAGAGAGAGAGAGGAACTCGGAAGCTTCGCTTACCGTAGGCCTGCCCGATATCATTTATTTGTATGCATATCGATATGTAAATATTCGAGGATCTCGGGGTAAACGGGATCGGTCGCAAATCCGATCAGAGAACGATATAAAAATCGAGGGCAACTTTAATAACGATTCTCTCATCGCGAATAGACTCTTCTCGTCGAAATAAAGCTGTTAATTAAAAAATCAAATTAAAACAAAACAAAAAAACAACATTGTTTTTTTAAAGTAAAAGCATCGAGTTTTTAGAGATCGTAAAAAAGAAACGAAAGTTTGATCGTTAAAACTCGCTCGAGACGAGATGCGTATTGTTTCATTTTGTTTCTTTTTTATTACGAGTCTCGCATTCTTATCTATCCATCTAAAGCCCAATTAAACGTTACTCACGATTCTTGGCTCTCGTTAAATTCATAACACTTTTTTCATTATTCACGCGGCAAACGAAATTTTATTTAACGCAATAATTTTTCTTCTTTTTTTATTTGCGCGCGAACGAAGAATCGCGTCTCGTTCGCGTTTATCGATGATTTTTCGAGGGATGTCGTAAAAAAAAAAAAGAAAAAGAAAAAAAAAAGCTTGCTAGGATTCGGATCCTGCTGATTCGTGAGGAATAAAGAAAAAGGGGTAGCCGGATGGAATATAAAGAGCGAACGGACGAGTGGTGTAAGGGTGAGAAGAGAAAAGAAGGGAAAGGAAAAAAAACGTTGAAACCGACCCAGGCAATAAGAAAATAGCGGATTCTTGCAGCGCGCACACGCGAAACGTAAAAGGATCGTGCGAGGAGCCAGATTTTATGTGAATTTTGTGCGGAAAAGCATGGTGCGGATTCAGAACGAGGGATGTCGAGTGGCCGAGTCGAGCATCGAATGGAAAGAGTCGAAGTGGGAGGGAGGCAAATGTCCGAGTGCACGTCGTGCGATATTCAATTTTTTTTTGTTTCACGCGGACGCGAGTGTCGCTAAGAGCTCGTGCATTCAACGAGTTTCAAGCTTTTGTTTATTTTCGTAATAAAAAAAAAACAAGTAATTAAACGAACGATTCGTAATTTGTTTTTATGGAACAATTTTTGATTTCCTCTTTTTTTTAAATTCCGCCTCGTCTGCAAGCTCGCACGTGGCGCGTGAAAGAGTGTAATGAGAGTACCTGCTTGGTGGAAAAATAAATTTGTTTAAATAGAGAAAAATGAGAAATGCGTCAAAGGGGGTTGAAATTCACACCTTGTACGGTTGGCCCTCGGATCAAAGACTGCGATAATTATATTTATCGTACCACCGTCTCGTTCGAATTTTTTTATTCTTTGTCTTTTTTCTTTTTTTTTCGTTTTTGGATCCTTAATTGAACCGAATTACCCCATTCTCTTTCGAACACGTGTGCATATGTATATATGTATATCTGGGACATGCAGCTGGGAAACTATAGTTGCAACGTTGTACCGTTGCATCGCCAGCAGTATCCAGTGGCAACCGAGAGAGGATGCTCTTTGTGGAAGCTCCAACGCCCGCAGCCTCTCTACAGCCTTGTGGCTTTTGGTGAATTTCGAGATAGCACAAACACGGTACTCCCCTCTCCCCTTTCACCCTCTTTTCCTGACTTTACTCTTCCTTCTCCTTCTCTCACTCTCTCTCTCTCTCTCTCTCTCTCTCTTTCTCTCTCTCTCTCTCTATAGACCCAAAGCCAAAAAGCTGCACAATGTCTCTCTGACCGTGTCTACCGCGTCCTCTCTTTGTACTTTCACTTGAAATTCGATAGTGTATCCAATGGATATGGACCATTCCAGGTATAAGGAGCACTTATATTTATCGTCGTTGATATTATCGATGATATAATTTAGAAATTCTTGTCTACGTGAGATGATTCTTAGGATTTGATCGTTTTGTGTTATTTCTTTTTACGAATGACAGGAAAATTGTGAATAATTTCTTGCTTTGAATTAAAATTTTGTATTTTAAGAAGTTATTTGTATCGATATTGTACCTAATGGATATGTGCTATTGCGAATATAAGGAGGACTTATTATATTTATCATCGTTGATATTATCGATGACATAATTTAGAAATTCTTGTCTACGTGAGATGATTCTTAGGATTTGATCGTGTTGTGTTATTTCTTTTTACGAATGAAAGGAAAATTGTGAATAATTTCTTGCTTTGAACTAAAATTTTGTTTTTTAAGAACTGATTTGTATCGATATTGTACCCAATGTATGTGGGCTATTGCTAATATAAAGAGGATTTATTATATTTATCATCGTTGATATTATCGATGACATAATTTAGAAATTCTTGTCTACGTGAGATGATTCTTAGGATTTGATCTTTTTTCGTTATTTCTTTTTACGAATAAAAAAAGAAGAATTTTGTGAACTTTCTTGCTTTGGATTAAAATTTTGTTTTTATGAACTGATTTGTATCGATATTGTACCCAATGTATATGGGCTATTGCTGATATAAAGAGGATTTATTATATTTATCATCGTTGATATTATCGATGACATAATTTAGAAATTCTTGTCTACGTGAGATGATTCTTAGGATTTGATCTTTTTGTCTTATTTCTTTTTACGAATGAAAGGAAAATTGTGAATAATTTCTTGCTTTGAATAAAAATTTTGTTTTTTAAGAAGTTATTTGTATCGATATTGTACCCAATGTATATGGGCTATTACTGATATAAAGAGGACTTATTAGATTTATCATCGTTGATATTATCGACGATATAATTTAGAAATTCTTGTCTACGTGAGATGATTCTTAGGATTTGATCGTTTGTGTTTTTTTACGAATAAAAAAAACAAAAATTTTGTGAACTTTTTCTTATTTTGGATTCAAATTTTGTTTTTTAAGAACTGATTTGTATCGATATTGTACCCAATGTATGTGGGCTATTGCTGATATAAAGAGGATTTATTATATTTATCATCGTTGATATTATCGATGACATAATTTAGAAATTCTTGTCTACGTGAGATGATTCTTAGGATTTGATCTTTTTGTCTTATTTCTTTTTACGAATAAAAAAAGAAGAATTTTGTGAACTTTCTTGCTTTGGATTAAAATTTTGTTTTTATGAACTGATTTGTATCGATATTGTACTTAATGGATATGGGACATTGCGAATATAAGGAGGACTTATTATATTTATCGTCGTTGATATTATCGATGACATAATTTAGAAATTCTTGTCTACGTGAGATGATTCTTAGGATTTGATCTTTTTGTCTTATTTCTTTTTACGAATAAAAAAAGAAGAATTTTTTGAACTTTCTTGCTTTGGATTAAAATTTTGTTTTTATGAACTGATTTGTATCGATATTGTACCCAATGTATGTGGGCTATTGCTGATATAAAGAGGATTTATTATATTTATCGTCGTTGATATTATCGATGATATAATTTAGAAATTCTTGTCTACGTGAAATGATTCTTAGGATTTGATCTTTTTGTCTTATTTCTTTTTACGAATGAAAGGGAAATTGTGAATAATTTCTTGCTTTGAATAAAAATTTTGTTTTTTAAGAAGTTATTTGTATCGATATTGTACCCAATGTATATGGGCTATTACTGATATAAAGAGGACTTATTAGATTTATCATCGTTGATATTATCGACGATATAATTTAGAAATTCTTGTCTACGTGAGATGATTCTTAGGATTTGATCTTTTTGTGTTTTTTTTACGAATAAAAAAAACAAGAATTTTGTGAACTTTTTCTTATTTTGGATTAAAATTTTGTTTTTTAAGAACTGATTTGTATCGATATTGTACCCAATGGATATGGGCCATTCTGGATATAGCTTATTATATTTATTATCGTTGATGTTATCGACGATATAATTTAGAAATTCTTGTCTACGTGAGATGATTCTTAGAATTTGATATTTTTGTGTTATTTCTTTTTACGAATGAAAACAAAATTATGAACAATTTCTTACTTTGGATTTAAATTTTGTTTTGTAAGAAATGATTTTAGCTTCGATTTCGATATTATTTTTGTATTTTTTGCAAATAAACTAGAAAATCACAATGTGCACGAAATCACGATGAAAATAAATAAGAAATACTTATCAATATTTACAATTATCAATATCCGACATTAATTTGCAAACTCTGGACCCAAAAATAAAAATATAGAAACAAGAAGCCTAATTATGCTAAAAATTGATTTTTCCATTTCCACAAATCGATCATTTGTCCAAATTCCTAAAAATGTCTCGACGATCGTCGAGAAACAATTAAAAAAATCACCAATCTGTCCAATTATTTCCAACGAACGTCTTCAATTTTCTATCTCTCATCTATCCCCTAGATGTACGGAAAAATTGTTCATCTCGAATCGCGAACAAATCGATACGACACACCGCAATATTAACCGATACGACATTAATATCGAGCCGCAAATATCGAACCTTACGGCGCACGTGTATGTCGTACGAGCTTTACACGCCCGAGGCCAAATTTGTCCCAACACGGAATGACCCGTATATCATGAACAAATACTTATATACACACGTATATATATATACATATATATATATACTTAACGATATATAATATATCTATACACAAAGTACGGTGAACCGTAGTAGATATAGAAGGGTAAGGCAGGGGCCGAGCAGGAACACCGTAGTCTCGGTGGTTTGTTTGGCCACCCACCCCGGCATTGCGGTAACGATCACCGGGGTCGAATAAAATAAGAAAGATAAAACTAGAATGAAAAAAAAAGGCAAAACAAAAAAAAACGAAAACACACACAAAAGGGGAGAAAAAAAGCAAAAAAAAAAACGGGACGAGGGCAGAAAAAAAAGAGAAGAAAAACGCGGAGAGTTGTTACCCAACCCAGCGACGAGCAAACGAATAGACCGGAACTGCACACCATCTATCTATATAATATATATATATATAGACGTATACACAGTACGTGCGGTTACACATCGAGTAAAGGGGAGAAGGGAGACAACACACGCGAACGAGTAAATGAGACGAGCAAAAAGGTGAAAAAAAAAAAGCTGAATCTCCCGAGGCATGCGGAAGCAACGAGAAAAGGGAGTCAGGTCTGTTGTGTGCGATGGGCAAGGGATGGTAGTAAAGGGGTGTTGGAGACTGAGAGGGTTATGGGAGGGGGGGAGGTTGGAAACTGAGGTAGGGAAGGGGCAATACAAAAAAAGGAAATAAGTAAAAGAACATGAGCTACGGAAGAAAAAGGGGGCAATAGAAAATTCGTTCCGCGGAATTCTCATAGGATATATCAGAAAAAGGGGATAAAGAGAGGGGAAAAAGAGAGAATAAGCTGAGTTCACGGAATAAAACGACGAGAGGCACACCGCGATGCAGAGTAAGTCCAGAGAGAGAGAGAGAGACAGACAGAGAGAAAGAGTCCCGAGAATCGTTTCTCGCTTCAAGCCAAACTTCCTTCATCCATTTTTCCTCACTGAGTTATCTATCACCCTCTTCGTTGGACCGCAGCGCGCGGACGAGTCTCTCGGTCGATTCAAACCTACACTCACGTATATATATATATATATATATATATATATATATATACATGTAATATATATCCATATATATATAAGTACATTATCTGTACTGCACGTATGTATGGCGGGATATCCGCGTGCCCGAGCCAAGGAAGCTACAAGCCCTTTTGCTCTCCATCGCTCCTCTCTCTCTCTCTCTCTCTCTCTCTCTCTCTCTCTCTTATGGGCACGTTCGTTTGGTACGTTAGACGCTCGGCCATACGGCGACGAGAAAGGATTGTACCTTTTACCGATAGCTTACAGGAGAAATATAGTCTCCCTTCTCTCTCTCTCTCTCTCAACCTTCCCCTTCATCCTCGCCCCCTACTCCATCTTTTTCACGGGCATACCACGAAAGAATAAAAAGTTACAATAAAAACAAAAAAATACATATATATATATATGGATAAAATAAAATATAGGTAAGATAGAAAGAGGAAAATCTCGTATAGTACACGTTACATGGCACGCAAGATCGCCCCGCGTTTATACTTTATACGCTGGCGAGAGAAGACCCCGTGTTGAGAAACTATATATATATATATGCGAATACGTATATATATATATATATATATGTATATATATATATATGCGAAGTTTTGGCGCTATGAGTATATATATGTGTGTCACAGTAAGGGGCAAAATATAGAGGAAATGGAAGGGAAAATACGACTGCTTGGAATACGTGCAATATATATATATATATATAAGAAAATTTCATCCATTAATAATGCTTACCAACGACCTCGAGAAAGAGAAATATACTGGCCGGTGGATAGGTCGACACTTGGCACTCGTACGTACCGGCGTCCCTTCGTTGGACGTACTTTATCTGGAGGCTCCAATCCTCGCTGTGCTGAAAGTGTATCGCCTGAAAACGCCCGTCGCTCGCATACGTCGTCAATTCCACCGTCAATAATTCCTTCACGGTCTTCCTCTTGATCCACGAAACCTGTGAATTTTATGCGATAAAAAATGGATTAAAATATCGCGTTTGAAAAATACGACGATACGATTTATCGATGCAGAGATTGTCGTATGTAAAGTTGGAAATATTCGAAAAGTTTAGGTGAGAAGGTTGTTCACGTTGTTGTTACTTACTTACTGGGACGTAAATGGGCGAAACGTGACATTTTTTTTGGTCACATCGACGTTATTTAAAGAATTTAAATAATTTTTATTTTTAAACAATTTTAATTTTTGGGAATAAGTTTGATAATTAATGATGAATTTTTTTGAGGATTATTTATAATTTTGTTTACAACAATTTCTTGCTTTGGATTGAAATTTTGTTTTTTAAGAAACGATTTTACCTTGGAATTCGATATTATTTTTGTATTTTTCGTAAATAAACTAGAAAATTAGAATCTGCGCGAAATAGCGATGAAATTAAATAAGAAATACTTATTAATATTGCAACCTTAGCTATTCCTCGTCACGTTTAATTGCGTTTAATTATTTCTCAACTATTACGTAGCACGCCTCGACATCCTTTCCCGTCGCTCCGTCATTAATTTACAAACTCTAGATCCAAAAATAAGAAATTGAAAAAAGAAGCTAAAAATGCCTCGATAAAATTGGGAAACGATTTTTAAATTTTAATAAATCGATCTACGGTCCAAATTTCCACAAATAATTCGACAATCGTCGACAAACAATAAAAAAAAAAGTAATTTTAATGTTTAATTTTTAATTTTTTCATTAAAAATATCGTTTTAACCGCTAAAACCGAAATTCCCTAACCCTAAATTTAATTTTTCAACAAAATAATTATATTTTTGAACGCAACAAAAAGTGATCGAACGAATCTATTTTATTTCTCGCTGCTCTCCACCTAAAAATATGATATAAAGTTGTACGTCCCATGATCCAACGATATAATAATATGATTTTTTTTCGTATCTATATATATTCAATATGGTTATAGTGTGAAACATATAAAAAAAAAAGAAGAAACAGAAAAAAAGAAGATAGCGAACGAGTTGAGAGGGTTTCAACGAGAGAGTGCCGAGTGCGAAGAGTGGTGCTCCGGTTGGCTCTGTGCTGATGGCAGAGGCAGCAGCAGCATCGTCCGAAGAATATAACGGGGCAAGAGGGAGACGAAAGGCCACGGGGTTTCGAGTCGCCAGAGAGGTGAGAGGATTTAACGACCGCCAGAGAAAGAGAGAGAGAGAGAGGGAGAGAGAGAGAGGGAGAGAGAAAACGAGAGAAGAGGGATCTAGGAAAGCATGTGTGGGTGCAAGAGAGGTTCGATAGAAGCGCGACGTCGATCAGCCATACCGGAGAGTGGTTCGAACGTATTTGATTTTTTTTTATTTTCCCTCTTTTTTTTTTATTTCATTTTTTTTTCCTCAATCCCGACGAATTGGATCCGCTGTTTTCTCCAAGAAAAGAGAACGACGAGAGGTACTCTCTGGGCCCTCGTCATGACATCATCGAGCGTAACATGACCATTGAGTGAGCCAACTCGAATTGGTCCCCTTCTTTCTCTCGCATCTTTCTATCTAACGCCCTCTACCCCTGGCCCAAGTTCTTCTTTCTCTCTCTCTCTCTGGTACTTCAAGACGCACGTCGGCACACACTCTAGATCGTAAATTATTTTTAGGAGCTTTTCTTATCCCCGATGGTCCTACAGGCCGTGACCTACACGTGATTTTTTTCTCTCGCGAAAACTTCCCTCCCCCTCCCCCCCCCCCCCTCCCTCTTTCGATCTGGCTCGCTTTCACGGTGATATACCCGGCATCGTCTTTCGATCGCTCAATCCTTAAAATACGTGTGTGTCACCCGCGATGATGTGGGGATTTTTTTTCGGCACGCCGGGGAAAACGATGAGGGATTCGGGGAGTGGTAAAAAAAAGATCCAAGCAATTTTGGGTAAACGATGGAACGAGGAGGCTCGATTCGATTTATCACCGACATCGGCGAGAAGAGAATTTTGAGATTTATGTTTTTTTTTTTTTTTCGTGTCGAGGACTTTTTTCCCTCGTGTCGCGGCATTTTTCGTTTTTTTTTTTTTTTTGCTTTATAACCGTGAACGTTTTAATGGATTTATTGCGTGTTATTGGTCCAAGGAACGGGGTGTAATTCGGAAATTGTTCGTGGAGAATGTTTTACGAATTTGGGAAATTGTGGGATGTTTATTTAAGGTTTTTTTTATCTTTGCATAAATTCTGGGAGGTGACTAAGGCTCGTTGTTCGATAATTACCTTCCGATATTTTATGTTTATATTCATCTGATGAGAATGGAATGATCTTGTTCCTGGTTTTGAAAAATGTTTCACTCACAAGATCAAAAAACGTAAAAATTAGTAGTTTTTTGAAGTTTTCATGGATATAATGGTGATAATGGACAAACAGGGTTTATATTCGTGTTCTACGGAAAATTCCCGATTACATGAGTACCATATGTGAATACATTGATTTAAAATAAATTGCTAACAACACCCCCCCCCCCCCCCCTCCCCCAATCCCTAAATGCCGGAAGTCCATTTTTATTTTTAGCGATACACGCCTCGGGCTAAGCGAAATTCTGCTTTCATTGCAACGAGCTTCGTATCATTTTTATTACTTTTGTTTTGGAAAAATTTCCCTTCGTATATCGAAAAACGTGAAATTTTTCAGTATTTTTCAACTTTTCACTGATCAGTTGCAGAGAACCGGAAAAAGGATTTAATATTCGTGTTCTACGGGAAATTTCCGATTACATGAGTACCATGTGTAAATGGTTTGGTTTCAAAAAAATCGCCCCCCACCCCCTTCCATCTCCCTAAACCCCGGAAGTCTATTTTACTTTTAGCGATACGCGCCTCAGGGTAAATAAAAATCTGTTTTCGATTGCAACGAGCTTCATAACACATTTTTATTACTTTTATAGGAAAAATTTCCCATTAAAAATTCGAAATACGTGAAATTTGTTCATTTTTTCCATCTTTTCACTGAACAGTTGCAGATAACTGGAAAAAAGGATTTGATATTCGTGTTCTACGAAAAATTTCCGATGATATGGTAAAAAATGTTTTCACTCACTTATCACTCGAATCCGGGAAGTGGATTTTCACCCAGGGTGATAAGCATGAGAAGAGACGTAGGTACACCAACATTTCATCCAAATTGAATTCATAAGTACCTACTTCTATTGAAAATCTCCCAAATAACGCGAATCTGACACCTTCATTCTTAGTTTTTAGTAAATTTCTGATTTCGCGAGCTTGACAGTTTCTCCAAGTGCGACCAGATTATCTCGAGAAATATCTCGCCGAGCAATATGGGAATTAAGCTCTCCCGTAGATAAGCGCAGTCCCTCGCTGCGCGTTACTAAAAAAATTCAAGATTATCGAGGCATAAAAAATCCAATAAAAACTCTTTTTTATTCGCACAAAAAACATTTCACAACCTCTATCTTTCATCATTTTATTAAAAGTCGTTCCACGAACACGTGAAAGAATCTTCGATTTCTATACAAACAAATACGTTGAATAGATGAAAAATAACTGGAACCATAAAACTAAAGCGCATTTTCACTTTAATCAAACGATTCAATGCTGCCTTCGATGAATCAGTTCGGTTTTTTTTTCAAAAAGAAAAAGGAGAAAACGCATAAATTCAAATAAAATCAAAGAAAAAAGTACATAAAGCACATTCAGAGTTTTTCATTCGCAACGACTCCATTTACACTCATAATGGGAAATCCAATTAGTGTTTTCACATGTAGAAAGTGGTGAACGTCCCATGGTCAGGCAAGCCCACTTTTTCACATTTCTCTACCACATTCTCTCTTCAATTTTATCTCGGAAATCGCAAATATAATATTTGCCAAAATATATAGACTCGCGTGATATGTTGGACGAATTATCTAGGGAAAAAGGGGAGAGATTAACATTCCTTATGTATAAAGTAAGTATATGCGCATGCGTGCGAGCGTGTGCACGAAACGTTTTGTCGGAAATGAAAAGAAGAGCAAACTTGCCCCGTCACATTTTTCAATCGCACAATGGAACTGTGGACTCTCTGGCTTTAATTCCCTTCATTTTTGAAAATGTCCATCACCGTTCTATGTTCCCCCGACTCATCCGCAAATCCCTCTGACATTTTCGTCGCTGCATTTTTGAAATATAAACGAAATTTCAATATCCATTAAAACTGATTGATTAAAATTAAAATACTTTGGAATTTGTACGAGCGTCTGCGAATAAATCCATAAATGGATTAATTCGAGGAGCACTAACGCCCAACGACGAAATTGCGAATTATTTGCGACACTTTTATTATCAAAAAGTGCATCTAATTTTCTAAATTTCCGTAAAAGCAGGCAATAATTTATGCATCGATGACAAATTATATTTACCACGATCCAAAAAAGTAACGAAAGTACTTTCTCTATCCTCTTTCAGAATTAACGATGCAATAATGAACCAAAAAAAAAATTCCAAATTCAATGATCGACTTTAAAACTGCAACAAAAATTGAAATATAAAAACGAGTTCTGTATCGCGAAATAAATACCTCGATATTTGTCCATCGTGTAATTTTCTTCAAAAATGATGAATACATTATTTTTTTTTAAATCTATTTATAGAAAATCTCAATCAACGTATAAAATTTATTTCCTTTTGCTGCGATGGTAATTAATAGCTCGTGGCACTTTCATTATCAAAAAGTGCATCTAATTTTCCAAATTTCAGTAAAAGCAGGCAATAATTTATGCATCGATGATAAATTATATTTACCACGATCTAAAAAAGTAACGAAAGTACTTTCTCTATCCCCTTTGAGAATTAACGATGCAATAATGAACCAAAAAAAAAATTCCAAATTCAATGATCGACTTTAAAACTGCAACAAAAATTGAAATATAAAAACGAGTTCTGTATCGCGAAATAAATACCTCGATATTTTTCCATCGTGTAATTTTCTTCAAAAATGATGAATACATTATTTTTTTTTAAATCTATTTATAGAAAATCTCAATCAACGTATAAAATTTATTTCCTTTTGCTGCGATGGTAATTAATAGCTCGCGGCACTTTCATTATCAAAAAGTGCATCTAATTTTCCAAATTTCAGTAAAAGCAGGCAATAATTTATGCATCGATGATAAATTATATTTACCACGATCCAAAAAAGTAACGAAAGTACTTTCTCTATCCCCTTTGAGAATTAACGATGCAATAATGAACCCAAAAAAAAATTCCAAATTCAATGATCGACTTTAAAACTGCAACAAAAATTGAAATATAAAAACGAGTTCTGAATCGCGAAATAAATACCTCGCTATTTTTCTATCGTGTAATTTTCTTCAAAAATGATGAATACATTATTTTTTTTTAAATCTATTTATAGAAAATCTCAATCAACGTATAAAATTTATTTCCTTTTGTTGCGGTGATAATTAATAGCTCGTGGCACTTTCATTATCAAAAAATGCATCTAATTTTCCAAATTTCAGTAAAAGCACGCAATAATTTATGCATCGATGATAAATTATATTTACCACGATCCAAAAAAGTAACGAAAGTACTTTCTCTATCCCCTTTGAGAATTAACGATGCAATAATGAACCAAAAAAAAAATTCCAAATTCAATGATCGACTTTAAAACTGCAACAAAAATTGAAATATAAAAACGAGTTCTGAATCGCGAAATAAATACCTCGATATTTTTCCATCGTGTAATTTTCTTCAAAAATGATGAATACATTATTTTTTTTTAAATCTATTTATAGAAAATCTCAATCAACGTATAAAATTTATTTCCTTTTGCTGCGATGGTAATTAATAGTTCGCGGCACTTTCATTATCAAAAAGTGCATCTAATTTTCCAAATTTCAGTAAAAGCAGGCAATAATTTATGCATCGATGATAAATTATATTTACCACGATCTAAAAAAGTAACGAAAGTACTTTCTCTATCCCCTTTGAGAATTAACGATGCAATAATGAACCCAAAAAAAAATTCCAAATTCAATGATCGACTTTAAAACTGCAACAAAAATTGAAATATAAAAACGAGTTCTGTATCGCGAAATAAATACCTCGCTATTTTTCCATCATATAATTTTCTTCAAAAATGATGAATACATTATTTTTTTTTTAAATCTATTTATAGGAAGTCTCAATCAACGTATAAAATTTATTTCCTTTTGTTGCGGTGGTATTTAATAGCTCGTGGCACGAATATGGATGTAAAAGCAGGAGGAAAAAAGCGATAAGATAGACGAGAACTTGGATGAAGCATCATAAATAGCAAGAAGCGACCGCCGAGAAGCAAAGAGAATATAATTAGATGCGATTTATCGGCGAAACACTCGTCTCGCGTTTCGAATACAGTAATATCGGCATTATACCAAGGCCCACACCTTATATACAATGTACCCTTTATAAATAGCCATATACACGTATTATTATTATGTATCTATTCCAGCCATAGACATAAATAAATATCCGCCATATTTATATATACCAGCTTTTCCATGCTAAATAAACAAAACTTTTCACGACCACGTTTTATATTCACTCCACAATATTTTCCACGTAACAACACCAACAAGAAAAAAACAAATCTCTGATTTTTAAAATTGTTCCACCCTTCGCAATTTAATTAATAATT
Organism: Netelia melanura; assembly: GCA_964007305.1. Classification (NCBI taxonomy): domain Eukaryota; kingdom Metazoa; phylum Arthropoda; class Insecta; order Hymenoptera; family Ichneumonidae; genus Netelia; species Netelia melanura. Next base: position 6,961,472 of record OZ023258.1, read on the forward strand.
AAAAATAAAATCAATAATTTAAACGTAATTTAAAAACAAAATAATAAATAAAAATAATTTAAAAAGAAAATCTTTAAATTTAATTTAAAGATTTTCAAGAGAACGTTCCATTTACAAAATTCTCATACAGTTTGAAACAATTCAACCATACGGAATTAAATTCTTGATTAGTGTTCCAAATGAGGATATTTATGAAATTGCGAATGACAAATTGGACGAATAATGAAAATGAAAAACAATTTAACGTTGTAAAATGAACGAGCAGATCTCGAAGAGCATCGTAACGTTTTAAACGATTTATCGTAAAAACGCCCATACATATACACACATAGGCATGTATATATATATATATAATACGAGATTCAGGAGAGCAATGGTAGCTTTCGTCTATACCAAAGTAGCACGAAACGAGATTTCTGTACCCGATTGCCTCTTGGGATTAGATGAGACGGTTGGACAGCACCGTAGAACCGACGACGAGGAGACTACTACGACGAGAGGTATTCTCTGGTGCTCAGACTCAAATATATATATATATATATATATATCATTCTCTCATCGTCGACGTCTCGTTTCTCACAGGATTACCTCTCTCTCTCTCCCGGGCTAATGGTTAAAATAATTGCAATAAGAATTATCGTGAGAGCCATCTCACACTTTTTACGCTTTCTCTCTCTCTCCCTCTCTCTCTTTGTTCCTCCTTCCATTCTTAACAAAATCGTCCACACGTCGAAATACTTTATCGACGTAATTTTTTCAAGATTAAGGTAATACCACTTTATCCTCGCGTCTAACCTGTCTTTAATATGTGTAACGTTACGAGGATTGGTAGTATGTGGGGAAAAAGGGAAAAATAGAAAAAAGAGAAAAGAAAGAAATACGGAGTACAGGGGGACACCCGTCGTGCGTAATGAGATTTGGGAATTAGAACGAATAAAGCAATAAAGCGGGTTAAAGCGTAATTACTGCCGGTTTTATAGTTTTGTGAATAGCGCACGTTCGCGTATGGTTTAACGCGAGTAAGACGGTAAGCACGGTGAAATGGAAAAGCCAAATGGCGACTGGGCTTGTTGACGATCAAGAGGAATGCTGAAAGCGAGAGGAAATGTCGACCGTTCTACCCTTCGTTTACTTCGCTCTGTCTCTCTCTCTCTCTCTCTTGCTCTCGGTCTTTTGTACCTTGTATAAAAGGTATGATAATAATATACGTAGATATATGTATTATATGATAATATTCGTTCGTAGGAGGCAACTAGAGTTTCTCTGTGCTGTATACGCGTCTCCGCCATTCCACTTTTCTCGGTTTTCTCGAAAAAGCTGTATCGCCCTCTCGTTCTCTTTCTCTCTCTGAATGGCTCTCTCTCTCTCTCTCTCTCTCTCTCTCTCTCTCTCGCTCTCTCTCTCGTTCTAGATTGCACATATGCACGCAGAATAAGTTTTTTCCTGTTACAACACTCGGCGCGCATCCACTTGCTGGGTAATGGAACTTTTCTGATAACCATTTCAGGTACAACTTGCTCTATGGGAACGCCTATTATAACAGGATGAAGTTAGTTAATAAAAAAAAAAAAGAGGAAGAGAAAGAGTAAAAGAAGTATTTGCATATATATGTGTGCACATCGCAAAAATTGTTGATCTTCTTTCGTGCTTGGGTAAAGAAAATAGGATACAGGTACTACGTACCAAATGTTTCCGCTTTATACAATAAATCAACATATATATGGGGCATTTCATGCCAGATTGAACAACTTGGAAGTTTTGCATATCTGATTTTTTTGAAAATCGGAAAATATATTGCATTCTGGTGAATTTGAATAGTTTCTCAAGCTCTAAGACCGCAATTTCGATCGCAAATTTCCCGTTCAATAAGAAAGTCGTGCATTCATAGTAAATTTTCCAAATTTTTCCGAATTTAAGTGGGTAAATTGTTATTTCGGGTTTTTTGCGTTTTTCTTCGAGAGTTTTTGAGATATCGGCAAAAATAATGTCATAATATTAATCAGCGACAAATTTCCGATTCCGTAACCACCCATTGAACAACTTGGAAGTTTTGCATATCTGATTTTTTTGAAAATCGGAAAATATATTGCATTCTGGTGAATTTGAATAGTTTCTCAAGCTCTAAGACCGCAATTTCGATCGCAAATTTCCCGTTCAATAAGAAAGTCGGGCATTCATTGTAGATTTTCCAGATTTTGCCGAATTTAAGTGGGTAAATTGTTATTTCGGGTTTTTTGTGTTTTTCTTCGAGAGTTTTGGAGACATCGGCAAAAATAATGTCATAATATTAATCAGCGACAAATTTCCGATTCCGTAAACGCCCAACAAAGTCTTTTTGGACGAAAAAAAATTTCGACCCCCGGTAGATGCCGATAGTCGATATTTGAATTTTACTTTCGGGACTTTGGGGAGACCGGGGAGGTCAAAATTTGTTTTTGTCCAAAAAGACTTTGTTGGGGGGTTGCGGAATCGGAAATTTTCCGCGCAACACGAATATCATGAAATAAAGGGGTTTTGGAGCAACAAAAAATTCGACCTCATCCCCGAGGCCTTTTTTTGCAGGTCCCTTCCTGTGGGTCCTGAAAATCGCGATTTTCGAAGTGTCGTCACGGCCACAAAAATTGAGTTATCCTGATGATTCTGGGCTGGTTATTGAGTGCTCGGCGGGCTGTTCAAAAAGTTATTCTTGCAATTTTCTGTCGAATGAACAAGAACAGAGATACAGCCTCCCGAAAAGTCGATTTTTCGAGGTTTCGCGATTCCCATCGAAATCGGCCATATTGAATTCCGGTGAATTTTAATCCTTTCTCAAGCTTCATAAACCCATGTCGATCGCAAATTTCCCGTACAACAAGAAAATCCCGGTTTCGTTTTAGAATTTTCAGATTTTATAGATTTTAAGTGGGTAAATCGTTATTTTGATTTTTTTTGCATTTTTCAAATACTTTCCCCCACAATCTTAACCCCTAACTCAAAAACGAAAACACTAAAAACAATTCCTTTTTGATTCATCTCGAGTATTTACCAAAAGAGAAAAAAAAACTCTCGACCCAAATGCCAACAAATTTTTTTTTCCAAAACCACGCACCCTGCGCTATACTTCGTTTCCCGAAAAATTCGAGGTGCGCGAAGCGACGGATCTCGCGATAACCCGCCGCTGCTCTATAGAAATATTTCACAATTTTGTCGCGACGATATGACACTTTTTAGAAATATATGGGCGAGTATGCTTGCGACTCGTGACATCTCGTCAAAAAAAAAAAGAAAAAAAAAATACACACACACACACACACACACACATATACCTCCCTACATATATATATAAGAATATCATGAATGACAATTTCACCACCGAACGTAATGTTTCGTATCCACTCTCGCGCGAGCATAAATTTATAACTCGTCACGCGTGTACGCGAGAGATAAAGAGAAACGAAATAGAGTGAGATAGAGAAAAAGCAAGAGTGAGAGAGAGAGAGAGAGAGAGAGAGAGAGAAGAGATGGTACGTGCAGGTATGCATTATTATTACGCTCGATGTTACTTCGCCTCGGGTACATACACTCGACGTGTGTACACCCCGACGTCATACATAAAATATTTTTTTTTCCACCCTCCGACCAAGAAGTGATACGGCCTCTCTCAGATAAACCGAGAAAACGAGTATGAGAAAGAAAGAGAGAGGGAGAGAGAGAGCCCAGCATCGAGGGAGTTTCGCGAGAAGAAGTCAGACGATATATACGAGGGCACGCTCGTTCGCTTTCTCGAGAATATTAAAAAAGTTTCATTGCATGTGAGAATAATTAAAATAATGGAGGTGAAATTTAGTGCGTTAGCGAGGTTGAAAAAGAGACGAGAGAGAGGAAAAAGTGCGGGACAAAGATAAAGAAAGAGTAAGCAAGAGCGATATGACGAGAGAGAGAGAGAGAGAGAGAGACAGAGAGAGTTAGGGGAGGAGAGAGTCGAGTCGCGTACTAGGTTACTAAAGTGGTTGATGGAATTATTCGTTTACCGCGGACCTCTCATTTTTTATTTCACAAATTCCCCCCCCCCCCCCCCCCCCTCCACTTTCTCTCACTCGCTTCAGCAATTTTTATTTTATTTTATTTGTTTTTTTTTCCCCATGTAATTCGAAAACTTCGCACAAAACCTAATTCCCCAGCTCTCGCGTTGATCGACTTTTTGGCGTCGCTCGAGAACCCCCACCCCGCCTAGTGTTCCAAACTCCGGCGATAGTCAGCTACCTATTAAACGCGGTATGACGAGAACGACGTTGGACAAAGAGAAAGAGCGAGAAATACAGAGAGAGAGAGAGAGAGAGAGAGGAAGAGAGAGAAAACGAAAAGCAGCGAGAGGATGGATAAAGTTACGGGCGCTGTGTGATTCTATGTGTATTCAGGATGTTTAATGAACCAATGAGGTAAAGTTTATACAAAACAAACGGGGCGCGGCTCTTCGACCGAACCCCTGATTCAAACTCCGCAGTTTCGCGCTCTCTCCTCCCCCATTCTACTCGTTCTCTCTATCTCTCTCTCTCTCTCTCTCTCTCTATCTCTTTGTCTCACTCTCACCTCCACCCACAATTTGTACTTATGTACGTACATGCTCGACCATATATACGTCTGTATGTGGATGTGGGTGTACATGGGATATATTTTAGTCTGGTGACCCGTTATTTGGGTGGAAACATCGACCGAGAGAGAAAGAGAGAGAGAGAGAGAGAAAGTGGTCAATGGCCAATGGAGAGGGGGTAAGGGATTGATTGGAAGTGGTGGGAAGAGAGGAGGGGAGGGGTCGTAACCAGAGCATACACCACTATTGGCAGCGCCAATGGATTAATTAATCGCTGTTCGAATAATTCGTTATACCGGCTTTATCGAAAACTCGCTTTTCCGAAATTTCCTCCGATATTGAACTAAACCTCCCACTCGTGCCTACCTCCTCTCGTTCTACCTTCAAAATTATAAGTTTCGCCATTAAATAATATTGGATTAATAAAAATTATCGCTTATATCGAACGGAAATATCTAAATTCGACACGGCGAATGTTCGAACCCAACGCGACTTCGTCAATGCGAAACACGTAGGTAATATCGTTTATTTCGATTGAAAATAAAATTTTGTTATTTCATCGACATGGAGAGAGAGAGAGAGAGAGAGAGAGGAAGGAGATGGGGGAGAGAGAGAGAGAGAGAGTGGATTGAAAAAGAGATGTGGTTACTATCAAAATAAATAAACGGGAGTTTTTGGATTTCAGATAATTCAATTATCGAGAAATAAATTTAGTATTTTCACTTTTTTTCTCTTTTATCTCGTTTATAACAATATTCTGGTTCATCGAATTCTGTTATATTCGTTATATAATACGCGCGTGCTTTTAATCGAAAATTTGTTCACAATTTTGCGGATCGTTGTGCGAATTTGTGTTTCGGTTGTATTTTGTTTCGCGTTCTCTCGCGTACGTCAGCTTTTTCTTTTTGTTATTGTTTATTTCATCGCGAAGGACAATGAGCTCTTTGAAAACTGTTTAATACGATATTTTCGTTGTTGACGTTATGCCGTTTTCGTGATATAGGGGAAAATGTTGTTGTTTTTTTTGGTAAAATCGAGAGCAATAATCATTGACCCGTATTAATTATGAGAATGCGTTACGCGCATATAAACATTTGTGTAACGAGTGTAATTTCCAGCTTAATATACGCATAACGATAACAGTGCGGAGATACGGCAAACATTTGTTAAATTTGTACGAGTTAAAGTGGAAAAACAACCAATGAAACGAAAAAAAAAATAAAAATGGTAAATTTACGAATCAATTTACGAATCACCTGGGCCCCGTATAGACGTAAAGTCAAATATTTACGAACGTGCAGAACGCGCATACTTATACATATAAATCGCGTGTAAATTTACTGAAGGTTTGTTCGAGGAAATACGTGCAACTGTCTGGCGCTAGGCATACGTATTACAGTGCATACTTTGCTCAACGAAATATTTGTGTACGTGCAACACGTCGCAGATTCTCAGCACGTTTTTTAATCTTCTTTTTTTTTTCAATTTTTTCCAAATTTTTCGTTTTGTTCTTCTCGTACGTTCGTGATCCGAAAAATCCCCTCGACAACGTCGAAGACTGGTGAAGCAGCGGAAAATATTCCGTGTTGGTGGCTAAATTCTATGAATGATAATAAAAAATTGTACGTGAAAAAAAACAGCTCCAGTTTTATGAAAATTTTCAATAAATAATTATTGAAAATTTTCATAAAACTGGAGCTGTTTTTTTTTGACGTAAATTTTTTTTTTATTTTGAATTTATAATGAACAAACAAAATATTAATTATTTATTCAAAATTTTCATAAAGAAGCTGGAGCTGTTTTTTTTTCACGTAAAATTTTCAATAAATAATTATTGAAAATTTGCATAGAACTGGAGCAAATTTTCAATAATTATTTATTGAAAATTTTCATAAAACTGGAGCTGTTCTTTTTTCATGTAAAATTTTTTTTTTATTTTGGATTTATAATGAACAAACAAAATATTAATTATTTATTCAAAATTTTCATAAAACTGGAGCTGATTTTTCAGGTAACATTTTTTTTTTATTTTCGATTTATAATAAATAAACAAAATATTACGGAAAATTCTTCTGTAATTTCAATATTTTCTAAGTAATTAGTTTATTTTTCTAATTATAGTGAATAAAAAAAGTCTAAATCGTGCAAAATGTTTCCAGTCGACGTAAAAATTTCCCAGGAAATAATGACAATTCCCACCAAAGATAAAAATTCTTCTCGCAGTCAATTTTTATCGTTTGTATCCTGTTAAAAATCGTATTTCCTGTATGCTCGAAGGAACAATTCCATGGGGTAACGAGAATTGTGAAAAGTTAAATTTTTGTTTCCTGGTAAAAACTGGAGCACCAACGAGTATTTGCAGAAAACAAAATATGCGCATTCATAAAACTTGTCTTCTTCGTTTTTATATTACGTATATAAAACATACGCTTATAAATATATAGGTATATATATATAGACGATGAATAAAACTTACCGTTCCTTCGCCAATATTGTGCACGACACAGGGTAGAAGGGCGGTGGATCCGGACTGTGCAGAGACGAGACTCGAATTTTCCGTGCCGAAAGTCATCGGCAGGGTTGGCGGTAAATCAACGTCCACGGGCTTGGAGCTCTGATCCACCGAATTGACGTTCGACCGTACCATCTCGGCGGTAACGGCCGCCGGGTAGTCTATGCTCGACGAGAGAGACAGAGACAGAGACAGAGGGAAAATTCAGTGAGTTTGTGTTTCTGTATGTGTGTGTGTATGTGTGTGTGTGTGAGAGAGAGAGAGATAGAGAGGGAGTCGACGGGTCACGATCAGGGATGGAAAAGCACGCGCCCTTCTCGCTCTCGCAAAGTAAAGAGGGATGATGGAAATCGAGGGAGACAGAGAGGATAAACGGCTACTTCCATAGAAAGAACGAAAATGGTAGAAAGGAAGAGAGGAGGGAGAGATAGAAGGAAAAAAACGGGCGTTAAATCACGCGAAAGTCGATAGGCTTCGAACAGCAGAGGGCTCCTCGTTCGCTTGCGCGATTTTTCCCCGTACGTTCATACGAAATCGGGTTATATAAAAGCGCAAAAGCAAACGGCCAACGGTCGCGTGAAAATAATAAAAAAAAATGGGAGTTCATCAATTTCATCCGAGTCGAGAGATTTTTGAGCGGATGAATTCTGCGCAACGGTGAATGGAGACAATTTTGACAGGAGGTGTCAGTAGTGATTAGTGTCAAGATTTTGATGTGGATAAAATGTGAACGTTGCGGACTAGATCGTCCCGTCGACGTTGTTAAATTTATCAATTTCTGCCAATTGTCATACTGTCAATAGTAATAATTGTCATACTGTACAATAATAACAAAAATGGAGGTTCATCGATTTCATCCGGGTTGAGAGATTATTGAGACGATGAACTCTGCGCAATGGTTGTTGGAGAAAAATTTGACAGGATTGACAGTGCTGTCAATAGCGACTAGTGTCAAAATTTTTGTGTGAATACAATGCAATCTCTGCTGACTAGATCGTCCCGTCGCTGTTTTAAATTTACCAATTTCTGCCAATTGTCATACTGTCAATGGTTCTAATAATTTTCATATTGTAAAATAACTTTAAAAAATGGAGGCTCATCAATTTCATCCGGGTCGAGAGATTTTTGAGCCGATGAACTCTGCGCAACGGTTGATGGAGAAAAATTTGACAGGGTTGGCAGTGCTGTCAATAGCGACTAGTGTCAAAAATTTTGTGTGGACAAAATGTGAACTCTGCTGACTAGATTGTCCCGTCGTCGTTTTTAAATTCATCAATTTCTGCCAATTGTCATACTGTCAATAACAATTTTTGTCAATTAAATATTCTTTCATTCGATTTCGTCAATTTGTCAACTTTTATTGTACGCGTTGCTGTCACCTGTAATCCTGTCGATTTTCATGGTATAAATTTGCATGCTGTCAATTTTCATCCTGTCATTAATAATTCCTGCCAATTATTGTCCCGTTCGTTTTTGTTAATTTTTCTCCAATTCCCAGTTGTCAACTTCAATATCCCCATTTCTGTCAATCAACGTCTTGTCAACTGTCATCTCATCGTCCTGTCAATACAATCATCACGTCGTCTTTCCCCACCATCTCAATTCCGTACATTTTCAAACTCGTAAATTTCCATTAATGTACATCCTGTCAGCATCGACCTGTCAACCTATCTCCGATCAATTCGTTTCAATATCCCCCTCGGCCGTTTCCGCAAATAGCAATTTCCTCCATTACAATCCCATATCGAATCCATTTATTTTCATTCTGCCAATATCGCGTTTGTCAATCGTCAAAAAATCTTTCCCTCGCAAATTTCCCAATAAATATATTCCATCGATAATTAAAATCCAAATATCGAAATCATCCCCCAAATACCGTGGTAACACAAATCGACGCTTCGACGAAACGTCGTCATTTTAAATTCGTGTCACATTTATTCCATCGTCGCGATTAAATTTGTCAAATTAAAGTAAGGTGGCGGGGGTGTAAAAGGGAGTTCTAGTCTAGAGGGTTGACAAGAGACCCTCCCTCAACCCATTCAGTTAAATCTCCCTTTTCCGGCTCTGGCCCTCCTCATCTCGTGGCTCTTCCCTCGTCGCGCGGTGTACGGCTTTTCATTCCGTATAATACGTCACGCGAATGCCGCGGGAATAAAGAGAGAGAGAAAGTCAGAACGAAAGTGAGACGGAGAGGGTGAGAAAGAGAATTCTCTCGTGCGTGCCGAAAACTCAGCAAGCACCGCCGAGTTCTCTTTCTCCCGGCTCCGACCTTTATTTCCATTTCTCGTCTCCCCCCACTCTCCGCCCCAACTCCACACTTCACTCCCGCGAGAGGCCGCGATCAAAAGTGTGCCCTAGGCACATAACAAACAAACAAAAAATGAAAAAAAAAATGTACATACACACCCCTTAGCGACGCGCGTATGTACGCGCAACGAGACTTACGCGTCAAGCCCCCTTGCCCCGCGCGCCATTTTTTATTTCCTTTCCGCGTTCTTGTTCGCGTCGCGTACTCGTGAGAACAAAAAAACAAAAGGAAGAGCGTAACAATATAAAAAAAAGAGGAGAAGAAAAAGAAGAAGAACGTAATTGCCGTCCCCGCAAAAACAAAGAGAGGAGTAGAGTCGAGGGTCGTGCAGGAGGGGTACGAGAAAACGGTCGAGCGGTGCTCTTTTTTATTTTTTTATTTTCTTTTTCTTTTTTTTATACGAAATAGTTTAATTCACAATGGCAAAGAAGGACGGCGAAAAAGGAAAAGTCGAGGAAGATAGTGTTGGTAACCTCGAGGAAAAGAAAAAAAAAGGGCGATTTACGATTTTTTTTTCAAATGACAGAGGGTGAATGAAAAAAATGTAGAATCGTGAATAGAGAGGAAAATAAAAAAAGGTCAACGAATGCGAGTCTTGGTGGGCCTGCATTCCTTTCTTCCTCTCTCTTTTATTTGTTTACTTTATTTTATTTATTATTAATTTTGTACTTTTATTCTTGTATCGAGTTTTGTTTTCTAAGTTTTCTCTTGTGAACTTTTGTGTAAACCGAATGATTCAATATCAATTATTGTATTCAGCACGTGTTGTTAATATTGATTATTATTGTTGCTCAAAAAATTATGGCAGTTTGTCCCAAAGTATACAAGGGCATAATAAAGGGATCAATCAATCAATCAATCTCTCTCTATCTATATACAGGGTGAATTTCTTAAGGCGTAACAGATTTTATTTTAAGGTAAATGGGATCATTACAAACAAAAGTTGTAAATATACATTGGGAATATTTTTAATAGTTTACGAGATATCAATTTTTTAAGTTGGTTGGCAATCAGAGCGCGTTGAGAAGTGTTGGAGCCGCCCACTCCCGCCCTGGCCGTAGAGATAGCACAGTGGAGGGCGTTACATTTGGCGTTGCAAAATTCAGAGCAGTCAATTTTATTTATTATATTATTACACGCTCTCATTTTTATTTCTCGGGCATTGACTGCTCTGAATTTTGCCGAGCGCGTCGAGAAGCATTGGAGCCGCCCATTTCCCGCCCTAGAAGCCAATGCCCGATAAATACAAATGACTGCGTAATAATATAATAACTAAAATTGACTGCTCTAAATTTTGCAAGCCCAAATGTAACGCCCTACACTGTGCTATCTCTACGGCTAGGACGTGAGTGGGCGGCTCCAACGCTTCTCGGCGTGCTCTGATTGGACCAACTTTAAAAATTGATATCTCGTAAACTATTAAAAATATCCCCAATGTTTATTTGCAACTTTTGTTTGTAATGATCTCATCTACCTTATAACAAAGCCCTGTTGCACCTTATGAAATTCACCCCGTATATATGTATATAATGTGTAACGCGTGGTAAGGCAAACGTCTTGTGAGATTCTTCACGATTGGTTGTACGGTAGAAAAATATCGACTTACCAGTTTGCACGACGATGTTGAGTAGCAAAGAGAGAACGACAGCGGTTGCCCGATAACCGTGAACGACGATCATGAAGCACTGGTATAGGTTGAAGCTCGTTTGCCAGAGACGTGGCGCCTTCGAGACCATTTTTTTCTTCCTCTCCCTCTACTTCTTCTTCTTCTTCTTCGTCTTCTTCTTCTTATTCCTTCTTCTTCCTCCCTTTTCTTCGATTTTCACCCTCTCCTCTCTCTCTCCCTCTTTTGTTTGCCTCTCCCTCTCTATATTTCCTCTATTCTCTGGCTTTGCGAATTTTTCCTCCTCCTCCTCCTCCTCCTCCTCCTCTTCCTCTTCTTTCTCTTCCTCCAACTCCCTCACCCCTTACTGTCGAGATCGGATGGTGGCGGCCATACACACACACACACCCACACACACACACATACATACATTCATACACACACGCACACACACACAAGCAATCTTTCACCCCTTTCCACGAGTTCTCGACCCCGGTGACATCATCCCTTCGGCCTTCGGGACTTCAAAACACCCCTGGCAGCTCTTCGTCTCTCATTCACCGGCCGAAAATTACTCTTCCTGTGGCCTGGGGGTGATGATACCCCGCGGTCTATTTCTCTCTATCTCCCGTTCTCTCTCTCCCTCTCTTTCTCGCTCTCTCTCTCTTTCCCTTGTTGGTTTTTTCCTTTTTCTCTTTCTATCTCGTCCTCTCTGACACGGTATATTCGTCGCCAGTCCTTTTATCCCTCACTCCAGCTTCAGCTCCGAGATTCGTCTGGTCCTATCAGTCCGCAGCTTTCACCCCTCTTGATGACGATCCTACTCAACATACAATATATACATGTCTGTATATGGCATTCGATTCACGCGCCTCATCTTCTTCAACGCTATCCATTATTCTTCCATCCTCCCCTTGCCGTTTGGGCTTTGACACGAAATTGAATTTTGTACAAATTTGCTTTTTTGCAAACTGCCATTTTTGTTTCTCGACTTTATCACTCTTTCTCGTTGTGCGAAAAATATTTTCCAAAATTTCCGAAAATGGATAACGTTTGGTTTTTTATTTATTTTCTAAAATTTATAATACTTTTTCTTTATATTTGATGTTCAGTTTGAAACAAATATTGCGAATTTTCCAGTTTATTTGGATCAAAATCAAAATCGATTATAAATAGGCAAAGATTATATTCCATTTCAATTCTACATCCAATCTCTAACATTTTCTCATTTATTTCTATTTTAATTCCAACATAAAAATCCAAAAATTAAAATCAAACGAAAATTCACGGAAATCAAATTTCTATTTTATTCCAATATCCAACTTACAAAAATTATGAAATAAAAAATAAAAATAAACTTTGTCGTTCCATTCCGACAACGAACGCCCCATGCCAATATCCCCGCATTTCTCGTTTTCTCTTCGCGCGTTCATACGCGCACGTAGTCACGTGCTATATAACCCCGCGACGATATACGTAAAACCGCGTGATGTGTTGGCTATTCACCTGCTGCGCGACTCGACCGAGAGATTCGGATTCTTCGACGAAACGTTGGAATAAAGGAACATCCAAGTTCTCGGGGACACGAATATATATCAACGATATATATAAATATATCTTCCAACATAAACATTTTATACCCACACGTATACATACATACACAAATACATACATACATATATACATACATATACACATACATACATACATACATATATATATCTATATATCTATATATCTATATATCTATATATCTATATCTCTATATATATATAGGAATAAAGGAACATCCATATATATATATATGTGTGTATTATATATGTATATGTATATTTATATGTATATATATTTATATATATATATGTTGATATAGATATATATGCAAGATCGTAAAGAGAGTTGCGTAGCAGCAGTGGTAAAAGGAGAAGCGGCTAGAGACCAACGCTGGCAAATACTGACATCCTCCAACTATCCCGACTTCGCAACGCGAGACTTTGGATATTGTACAAGTTTGCCAAGACTTCTGTCTCTCTCTCTGTCTCTCTCTCACTCTCACTCGACCACTCGTCTATCCTACCGTATCGCGAAAACGTCACTGTGTGCATGTCTCGTATACACATTTGTATCTGTGTCTCATTCCACAACCGGATTTCAGCATCTCACATAGGTATACGTAATACATTTAAGGATATGTAAATACACACACAAATATATATATATACATATATATAGATATATGTATGTATAGATTTATATATATATATATGCGTTTGTAAGCGAAGGAGGAAGTCGTCCGACTTTCTCGTGGTGATGCTCCAGGAGAATTTGCGGCTAGCTACGACGTAGCTATCCTTCCCTCCTCTCTCTCTCTCTGTCTCTCGCTCTCTCTCTATCTCGCTCTCTCATACTCTCACGCCCTGAAACCAACCCTCGCAGCAACCCAAACCACTAGAAGCCACACCGCTAAGACGACTGTACCGCCTTTTCTCCTTTCTCTTTTCCACACCCGCACGATGACTTCTTCTTCTTCTTCTTCTTCTTCTTCTTCTTAGTCTTCTTTTCCCCTCTGCTCGTTAATATTATGCGGCTTCTTTCGGGCCAAAGTTCAAGCAGCCCCACCAGGAGAGAGAGAGAGAGAGAGAGAGAACGTGACACTTATATTCCCCGAGACATTTTACCCCACACTTCTACTGTCACCTTAATATGTATATATATGTATAGAGATATGTGTAGATAGAGAGAGAGAGAGAGAGAGAGAGAGAGAGAGAGAAAGAGGGAGAGAGAGCGTTATATAGATATATCGTTGACATCCCGCGTCCGTCGCTTTTTTTACTCCTCTTTCGCCCTCGTGGGCTCTTAATATATTTTCGCTCCCGTTTTCATCCCCCCCCCCCCCGCCCATCCTCCTCTCTTCAACCCTTAGCTCGACCTCTGTCTTCTTTTACTCTTCTTCTCCCTTCTCTATGGCCACGGTGTCGTTACGAGGGACTTCCGGCTCGGCTATTCCGGAGTGCCGGTTATATCACCTTATGCTCTTCTCTATTCCCCCTGTCTTTGTTTTTTTTCTCCTTCCTCTTCTTTTACTTTTCCGTTTTTTTCTTCTCTTTACATTCTACGCCCCTCGAGGGTGTAATCGCCGCGTGAAATTTCGCGAAAAATTAGCGATCGTTATGATACGACGTTTGGGCGCGTGTCGGGAGCGAATTTTCGTTACAGCTATTTCTCGTTTTTTTTTATCTTTCTTTTGTATTTTTTTCGAAAGGTCGAAGGGTCGGGGCTTTTGTCGAAAAAATTGGGAAATTATTGTCGAACATCAATTGTTTCAATTTGTTTTAATCGAATTTTCACGATTTAAATTAATCGATACGTTTTTTATCGATGATTCTCGCTCAAAATCGTTTTCATTCTTTTTTGTTATTTCTTTTATTCTTTGCTTTTCCTTCCCTTTGCTCTTCTTCTATTTCTTTTTTAACGTAAAAACGGGCAGTCGAAAATTTGCCGAGCAGCGACGAAACGAGCGCGCGAAAGCCCACCCGTCGCGACCCAGCGCACTTTGTAACTGCTTTTAATTAAAATAATGAGACCCTCCGCAACTATCTTCGTACGTTGTTTCCTACAATCTTTGATGCTTATGCAATTTTTTTTTATGCAACACTTCATTAAAATTTTATCCAAGAGCGTATTTTCTCGTGCGAGAAGGGAGTCGAAGCTGTTTTTTTTTTTTTAGTTTTCTTCCTCCGCCTCGATATCTAGCTCTCTATTCTTCTTTTTTAATTAACCATTAACGCGTTAATTTTTTCCCAAAAAAAGAAAAAAGAGAAACAAAGAAAATCGAGAAAAATCGTCCGCCGTCATTTTGAGATATTTGTCCTCGTCGTTTTGTTTCTTCCTTTCTTCGTTTCTTATCGATTCTTCGCGCGGAAAATAAAGGCCCGTGTACGAGAAACGGAGAAAAGAGAACAACCAGCACGACAAGATTTTTTAACGAAGCGTCGACGGAGTGGAAAAAAATGAACGCGTAACGAGGTCTTAATTAAGCAAGACGGAATTTTAATTATCGTACATTAAAAATAAAAAATGAAGAAAAAAAAAAGAAAAAATGCACGTGATAAAATAGCAAACATCCGTCGTTTCTCTCGCGTTCGACGTTAACGTCGACGCGCGTTCTGAAGAAACGCGCGCGTACGTCGCTCGTATAACGAATGAAAATAAGGGCTCGAACGTCGAGTACGAGAAGAACCTTTTAATCCGACGTCTCGCGCGCCGCCCCGATCGAACGCGTAAAATCAATATACCGGGTGTCTCGCAAAAATAACGACGATCGTAAAAATAAGAAACCGGGTGTCTCGCAAAAATAACGACGATCGTAAAAACAAGAAAAAAAAAAGATAAGACCGCACGGCGCAAAGCAAATACGACGTTCGTTTTCTTTTTTTACAGCAACCATTTTGACGTCGATTTATCTACTTGTTTCCAATAAAAAAAAAAACCATCAACCTCGCGAGAGTTTGTTCTCGATTAAAATAAAATAACTAGACAAAAAACGATCGAGCAAAAGAAAAAAAAAGGAAAAAATTTCCCATCGACTCGTCGATTAATCGTGGAATGTTTCCCTCGTTCTTTCCCGACGAATGTTAGCCACCGTATCCGCGAATTTTTTCCTCCTTTGTTCGCGACGCATTCCACGATCTTCGACTCCCTTTATCGACGTAAATTCCAATCGTATTCTGAAAATAAAACAACAAAGAACAAAAAATAAAGTAACAAAATACAAAAAGGAAACACGATATATATGCGAATAGAGAAAGCAAATTCTCCCAAAAGACAATGAAAAAAGTTGAATAACAAAAAAAAAACAAAAAACAAACGAAAAAACGTAAAAGTTAGCAAAAATAGAAAAAATACAAACGTCGGATTAATTACGAGGAATTTTGTAGAAGTGTAGCGAGTTCCTCGGTATATCGCTTCGCGAGAATAAATTCGAGATGATATTATTATAACGTACTTCGCGAAAAGACCTCTCGAGCACAAAACGGCGGTGAAAGAAAAAGAACAAAAAAAAAAAAAAAAAAAAAGTAAACGAAAAAAAAAGAAGAGAAAGAACGAAAAAAACCGTAGAAGAGCGAATAAAAAATATAAAAAGAAACGAGACGTCGCCTAGTTTCTCGTCCATCGGGAGTATTGTATGTACTCTCTGATGTAGAGTAGAAAATTTCACTCGTCCCCTCCCCCTCCCCCCCGTGCCCGTGTCGAGAAAGAGGAAAGAGGAAAATACATCGGTTGGGCCGCGAGAGAAAGAGGAAAAACGTTGGAGAACAACGCTAGCGAAGAGAGAGAGAGAGAGAGAGAGAGAGAGACGAGGGAAACCCCAGAGGAAATGTGCAAACTGTGAAAGAGTCGCGCAAACTGCCCTCTCCAACGTTCTATACAAAACAGCGCGCCCGCCGTCCTATAGTCACACGACGTTGTCCCTGTTACCCGATAGATATATATACGAGACGTTCCGTGATGAAACGATCAAAAAGCTACGAGTAGGTACGCTACAAAAACCTCTTTTCATAATTTTCTTTATCGTACCGACTTCGTATCTCGCGAAACAAAGTGGCTGATTTTCTTCTTGGTTCTTTTTTTGCTTTGTTTATTAATATTGTTTTATTCTTTGTTTTTCAACGTTATCCGGTTTAGAAACAACGTTGATTCGGGGTTTTGTTTTCAGTTCTTTTTTTTTTTGTATGGAGGAATTGGAAGGTGAGAAGGAAGATTGTTAATTTGGATTTTTTTTTTTTGGCATTTTTGAGGAGAGAAGATGAGAATTTTTGGGAATTGGTGGAATTAGAATTGAGGAATGACGATGATTGTTGTGAATAGGAGAAGAAAAGATGGAAATTTGAGTATCGATTGGGAGAATTTAATAAAATTAATGATATTAATGAATCTTTTGCGTTGTTATTGCGTGCAAAAGCACGAAATAACAACAAATTTCTCGAAATAAAAATTTCGAGAAATTTGCATTTCCTGGAAATCGCAAGATGTCAAGAAAAATTGTAAATTTTTATTTTTAGCTTTTTTAAAGCGAGAAGATGATAATTTTGAGAATTAACAGAAACAAAATTAAGAAACGACGGCGATTGTAAAAAAGAAGAAAGGAAAAGACAAAAATTTAAGTATCGCTCAGTAGAATTTAAGAAAATTAATGAAATCGATTAGTTTTTTTTTGTTTTTGGATAAAATTGTTTTTTTCTAATTGAAAAATATTTTAGGAACGTAGTGTGAGAGAAAATACGACGGTAAAAACAAGGAAATTGAAGAAAAAAAATCATCTCGTAATTTTGATCGATTCAGCACGGAACGCCCCATACCTATGCAGTACAATAACCCGTTTCATACAATACCTCGTGGAGTAGCGAACCGATCGTCTGGGAATTCATCGAGAACACTGATGGATTCCTCTTTTATGCCACGATTCATTTACTTCCTTTCTCTATCTCTCTCTTTCTCTCTCTCTCTCTCTCTCTCTCTCTCTTTCTCTGTCTCTCTGTCTCTCTGTCTCTCTCTTTCTCGTCCACGAACACCCTAAAAATTCAAGAAGTCATCGTCATGGCGATCCAATTACCGCAACATCGCAATGTGAAAAGGTAACTCGATGATACGTACGCAAAAATAAAAAGAGTCGAAGGATCGATAGGATATGCGATTCGATAATAGAATGAACGGCATGACGGAAGCATTTTTTCGTTTTTACGCTTTTTTTTGCTTTTTTTTTTTTTTTTTTTTTTTTTTTATTTATTTCGTTCCAAGCCGGAATCGAACGAACGAATTTTTCTGTCTCCCGTGGTCGCTGGTGCACGGAACTAGATCCGCTGGTACACGTCCACGTCGAATAATAATTCTCGGACGTTGACCACATGACCGAGACGAATTTGGAACGAGAGAAATAATCATATATATATATATATTTCGAGCTATTTATAATTATGTATAATATTTAAAATCAATCTCGTTATCACTTGATTCTTTTTTTATTTCATTTGATCATTTGATTTAAAATATATAATATTATATATTTTGAATATGAAATATTTTGTTAATTTAAAATATATAATTATATTTTAAATATCAAATATTTTTTGGATATAATATTAATATGTTAATATATTTGATATAATATTAATATATTATAATTTATAATATATAATATATATATATATTTTTTTAAATCAGAAATATATTTGATATAATATTGATATATTATATATTTTAATATATATAT
The DNA here is from genome assembly GCA_964007305.1 of Netelia melanura. Classification (NCBI taxonomy): domain Eukaryota; kingdom Metazoa; phylum Arthropoda; class Insecta; order Hymenoptera; family Ichneumonidae; genus Netelia; species Netelia melanura. The sequence continues at coordinate 6,979,735 of OZ023258.1, forward strand.
ATGTTATATATTTATATATATATA
>OZ023258.1:6984758-7075546 GCA_964007305.1 Netelia melanura
ATCGATGAAAAATTCAACGATTTTTTGAAACTTTTTTTTTTGCTCTCTTGTGACGTTTTAGGTTCGGATCGAGGATGGAATTTTTTTTTTTTTTTTTTTTTGGTTTTTTGACAAACAGTTTTTTGAAACGGTTCGATATTTCGCGTTTGAAAATGCTTCATTGGTTTTTTGACTCGTTTCAGATTTTTGATGATTGATTTATTATTTGTTTTATTTTTTTGAAAATTGTTTTTGCCGCGAATTCTTGACGATATTTCGCCTCATCGCCGCGAGCGTTCGATCGAAAAATGTTTTGATTTTCTGGTTTACCGTACTTTTATTTTGATAATGAATTTGACGTTTTGAAAAGTGTATTTGTTTTCGAGTGCATGTGGAAATATTTATTTGCATTCGGTTGAGCGTTTTTTTTTCTCGAGACTATTTTTTGTTTACTTTATTCCGTCGTTGTTTAGAAAATGTGTTTATTTATGTTCAAATATATAAAAAAAATTTTTAATATATTGATTTTTATTTTGAAAACGTAGATATTATTTTTTTACTATAAATATTGTATTTTCCAGGGGGTCGTTGAAGATATTGATTTTTTTAATCATTTATTTTATATTAATTTTTGTATTTAATATTTTAATCGTTCGAGACTTTTATTTAAATATAAATATATTAATTTTTATTTTCAAATATATTAATATTTTATTTATATTAAAATTTGTTAATATATTAATTTTTATTCTGAAAACCTGGATGTTATTTTTTAAATAAATATTTTCCAGGGGGTCGTTGAAAATATTATTTATATTAATGCTTATATTTAATATTATTTTATATTAATTTGTATATTTAATATTTCAATCGTCAGAGACTTTTATTTAAATATAAATATATTAATTTTTACATTCAAATATATTAATATGTTATTTATGTACAAATCTTTTAATATATTAATTTTTAATCTGAAAATCTAGATGTTATTTTTTAAATAAATATTTTCCAGGGGGTCGTGAAAAATATTATTTATATTAATTTTTATATTTAATATTATTTTATATTAATTTCTATATTTAATATTTCAATCGTCCGAGACTTTTATTTAAATATAAATATATTTATTCTCATATTCAAATATATTAATATTTTATTTATATAAAATTTTTGTAATATATTGATTTTCATTCGGAAAACCTAGATGTTTTTTTTTTTAATAAATATTTTCCAGGGGGTCATTGAAAATATTATTTATATTAATTTTGATATTTAATATTATTTTATATTACAATAATTTGTATATTTAACATTTCAATCGCCCGAAACTTTTATTAAAATATAAATATATTAATTTTTATATTCAAATATATTAATATTTTATTCGTGTTTAAAATTCTCAAATATATTGATTTTTATTATCAAAACCTAGATATTATTTTTCAAAAATAAATATTTTCCATGATGTCGTTGAAAATATTATTTATATCAATGTTCGTATTTAATATTTCAATCGTCCAAAACTTTTACCACCGTGGCCAAAATCTCGAACGAGCCCCGAGCTGATTTCTCCAGAACGAAAATTCGCGAGTCAAAAACCAAAAAACCAAAAAAAAAAAAACAACCAGATCCTCGAACATTATTTCGCGACCGAATTCGTTGAACGCAAAGGTGCGTGCTTAATTTTACATTCGTCGGGAAGCTTTTTTCAGCTTGTATTTGGGTCAAAAAATTGAATGAAAAATGAGGTTTCGCTGTTGCCCGTTTTATATTTTGTATTTCACTTTTTTTTTCCATTTTTTATTTATTTTTGTTTTTTTTTTTTCTGTTAAACGCCGCGAAACATTTTTACGAGTTCTCACGAGCGCCTCGTACGTCCGCGCGCTGTGCAGTACCAATTAATCTTAACGATCGGAGGTTTGCCGGATCGCGCGCGTTTCTTTTTTTGTACTTTTTATTTTGTCCCTATTTTTTTTTTTTTTGTTTCTCGTATTTTTCGTTTCACCATTGCAACCGTGTTTTTTTCGAGTATCTGTCGTAACTCTCCAGTGATCTCGCCCGAACATCGCACACCCGCAAAAAAAAAAAAACAATCCGAATAATATGTAACGTCCGAAAATTGTCGAATATTTTCCCGTCGCTACTCGGCTCTTTTACGAGTTTCGATTATTTCATTCGAAAAAATTTACAAAAAACTCAAAACAAATAGGACAAAAAAAAAAAAACGAAATCTTTTATTTCTTTTTTCATATCCATCCCCTCGATTTTATTCCCTCGGCGAATTCTCTCGTGTTACTAGCCTTGATGTTCGATCGAAAGGAAAAATTCGATAAAAAATAATACAAATTTATATACTCGTAGTACGTCTCGTTCGTTTGGATTTGTACGAAATTTCTATGGGAATCCCTTGGACTCGTTTCGAATAATAATTTTATCTCTCGACCTATATTATATATTTGCATCTATTTATACTTATATATATATATATATATATTTGTCTACCTTACGGTATAAAATTATTCCTCAACCTATTATGTATATGCAAATCTGTCGATATATATAAATATCTCTCTCTCCCTCTCTCTCTCTCTCTCTCTCTCTCTCTCTCTCTCTCTCTCTCTCTCTCTCTCTCTCTCTCTCTCTCTCTATATATATATATATATATAGAGAGAGAGAGAGAGAGAGAGAGAGAGATATATATATAAATACGTGATGGTATTGAGTGTATGTGGCGAATATATATTGTATTGCCCAGCCAATCATCGGTGACAGGTCGAGCGAATCAATGAACTTTCTCCCCGAGGGACATCGGACGATCCTCCCACATCGTCGCACACGTATATATAGAGAATTATATATATATATATGTGTATAGTCAAAGCGACGGTATACCGCAAATCCTCCGCCACAGCGATGATTAAGGTCGACGTTCCAGGCGATCATGTGTACACGGCAATTTACACAGGAGCTATCGATATAAATGTTCGCGGTCTAATTTCTTTTTCTTTTTTGTTTTTTTTTATTTCTTTATTTCAGTCCCGTCGAAAAGAGTGTTTTTTTTTCTGTGTGATTTTTCTCGTTCAAAATAAAACTGGAAAATCCATTTCAATTGTCGTTCGAGAAAGGCTATTCGCATTCGATGGACGATTATACTACTGTGACACGATCTTCTATTCGAGATGGACGAAAATTCTATCGTCGAATTTGGGAAAAATTGATTATTTACGATTTGGTGTTTTTTTTTGTTTTGCTTTTTTCTTTTTTCTAAGGAATATTGATTTTTATTTATTAATCGTTGTTTTTACATGATTAGTCGAATTCGTTTAACGAACGAGCTGTATATCGTTTGATTTCTAATACAATCAAAAATATTGGAAAATTAAATTTTTTATTAAAATTTTGAATATGTGCAATTTTTTTCGTTAATTTTCAAAAAAAAAAAGAGTCAATTCTAACGCGTTAGAACTATTTCAACCCAAATCGAAACCTGCAACGTTCAATTTTTCAAAAATTTCCCCAAAAAAAAAAAGCATGAAAATCCAATTCTTCCCTACAAAAATGAATATTTTCAATTTCTAGTTTACTTTTTCAAACTTCAATATAAAATTCAATAAGTACCTATGTTCGATCGAGAATCGTCTTTGCGTTACACCAAGCCGTAAAGCCAAACTGTAACGATGCTTTCGCGAACCTCGGTCTCGTCCTTCTCGCCGTTACCTGGTAATCATTTGCCCGGGTGAGCCTGCCACCTCCCAATTACAGGTGTATCCACTTTCTCTCTCTGTCTCTCTCTCTCTCTCTTCGATTCGCCACTGTAACAATTCCCATCGATAATACAACTCGCCAACGTCCACGAGTTTCGCATCGAGTCAACAATTTCTCGTGCCAGTGCTCTCGCTTTCAAACCAGCGAAAAATACATAAACGCGTATATCTAAAAAAAAAAACAAAACAAGAAGAAACTGCACCAAAAAATTTCGCTAAAACAAATATTCGACCAATCGAACAATTTCAAATCAAATAACAAAAACTCCCCCGAAGCAAAACAAAAAATCTCGAGAAAAAAAAACACCCGCCTTTTTTTCTCTCCCGTCGCTCGAACGTTTCCTCGATTTTTGCACAAAAACAAACAAACGAAATAGCAAAAAAAAAAGAAAATCACGCACACATCCGAGATAAAACTTTGAAAAACAGCAAGGAAGAATGGAAAAAAGCTACAAAAATTGTACACGGTAAATAAAAGGAGGGTCGGTTGACCAAGAGACAGAACGAAGGAACGCGTATACGCGAAGAGAGGAGATAGGGGTGGAAGTGAGGCGGGGGTGGCTAGATAGGTCAGCCGAGAAATCGTGAGAGCACAACAGAGACGAAAAATAACACGAGTCTCTCGTAGACAGTGACAGAGAATAAGCGAGAGAGAGAGAGAGAGAGAGAGAGAGGGAAAATAGCTCGCTGGTTCTGCCGAGAGCAATGAGCGCGATATTGTTGTACACACAAATACACACATAGACACACTACCGAGGTGGAAAACACCGAAGTGAGGACCGCGAGTCGCCGATACCGCGCTGTGAAATGTACTGGTCGCGGTTCCAGCCCCTTACTACCCTCTACCCGCCGTTTCTACACCGGAGAGAGCAGCCAGCGAGCGAAAGAGAAGAGTGGGGTGAGAGAGGGGGATGAGGAGGAGGAGGAGGATGAGGAGGAGGAGGAAGGAGGGAGAGGAGGATGAGGGCGAAGGGAGAGCGCCGACAAAGATAGGGAGCAGATAGGGGGTTGACGGTGGCGCTGTTGGTGGGTTATATCCCTCTGGAAAAGGGGTAGGGGGTGGGATAGGTTAGCTGAGAGGGAGAGCTGGCAAGGGGATGGTGAGATAGAAGGGGATGAAAAGTAACGGATGGGCGAAAGGGAGGAGACGCAAGGCCGCGCACGCCAGAAACGGGTCTAAGGGTGGTCCGGGAGGGTGGTATAGTCGAAGGGTGGTGGTGGTGGATTTCGCGTGTACAGTATATTCCGAAACACCGGCAGCATCCACGGGCTTTCCGGCACAGTGCCGAAGATTCTCGACCGCTCGTGGATGAGACAGAGAGGGGGGTGGGAGAGGGTGGGTTTGTTGGGGTGCGCGTATACAAATCCCTCGGTGAGTACGAAATTGTCGAAAGTCGCGCGTTTGATTTTCGACCATAGGGGAGATTTTAAACGTTTCTTTTTACAGCCAGGAGGTGGGAACGAAGGTTTTTTGCGAGGGAGGAGATAAACAAAATTTTTTTGTTAATTACGCGATGACAGAAATCGATTTCGATGAACGATTGGATGACAAGCTTGTACGGCAGAGTTCAATCATTGGCTCGATTATTTATCGTTATCGCACGTTTTTATTAATTGGAAATCATTTGATTCGTTTGATTATTGAAATTTTTGACTTTTTTTTCTTTTTTTCTTTTTTGACGTTATTTTCCTGTGTTGTATCGTAACAAGGTAATTTATCTTGGAGTTTTGTTCGTTTATGGGAAATTTAACGGTCGAGATATTAACGATTGGAAATATTAACGAAATATCAAGCTGACAAGTCGGTATGTTTATTTTTCATATATATTTTTTTTTTTTTTTTTTTTTCATGTTTATTAATTTCAAAAGCGAAACGTTATCGGTTATTTTTCGACATCGCGAATTTGTACAACGCACGGTGATATTTCATTTATTTTTCACCCTCTCTATCTTTTTGCCTCCCCCCTGCCCCTTCTCTCATTCCCCTTTGTTACACGATTTATTCGCGCAAACATTCGACCGGATAGATTTAATTTTAAATAGCTTTAACGACTTGATGTTTTATACGCGATGCACCGCGCAAGCTCAATTTCAACCGAGATTCGATCTTCTTTTCGCACGATACTCATCAAAAATTTTTCGTTTCTATCGAATCGGCACGAGATATTTTTGTTTCGTTCGAGCGATATTACGTTCTCCCAACGAGTGAAATAAAAATGACAATTTTTCTCATCCCCCGGATCAAAATCGATTAACAAATATTTTGCTAGAAATGTGAGAATAAAAACGAAGCGTGCGATTAAAAAAAAAAAAAAAGAGGGGAAAAAAAAATCTATTTTTTGTCACCATACACGTTGCCAATTAGCCTCGTCGCTAATTCAAGTATTGAACTGTGTCAAGAAACTTGAGATAACCTTTTTAATTGACATGCGAACAAATACAAAAATATACACGTATAAAAATAAATATAGATATATATATATTTCTATATTCGCTCCCGTATCAATTACATCGCTATATATATTTATTTTTTTATATATATGTACATATAAATATATAAATAAATAAAAGAAGAGGGGCTTAAGGCTGCAACGAAAAGAAATTTAAAAAAATTTCCCACCGACTATTTCCCTCTCGTCTTTTTCCTTTCATTCTGTGAAGTTCGTCGCATGTCGTATATCGTCTCTTCTCTTTCTCTCTCTCTCTCTCTCTCTCTCTCTCTCACGATCGCACCATCAATGTAATTATTTCAACTCGACCACTTGACGCGATCAACCATCCAACTCGAGTGGATTTTCCTTTTCATTCGATCGAGCACGTTTCTTCAACCACTAACCAGCCAATTCTATACGAATATATCTATATAGTATGTAGCTATATCTTATAAATATAACGCGTGCATACACCCTCGAACGTTCTCGTTCCTACTGATGTTTTGCACGATTTCCATTTCTCGAGATAAATATTGAAATTTTCCGTATCTTCCGGTGAACTAATAAGATTTGATATTTTTTTTCCTTCTCTTTCTTACGTTCTCTCTCGACGTTTCATGAAAAATGTTTCGATTCGTAGCGACGATTTATGAAATAAGGCACGTCCTGCCCTTTTTTTTATTATTTTATTTTATATCCAACGATTCGAATCCGTGACTCGATGAAGTTTACGAGCAATTTAAAAAAATTCCTAATACTTCAAATATTTTTTAATTTTTTCGTTTTGTTTGTTTGTTTTTTTTTTTATAACGAGCGTATTCGAATCGTGGATGAAGTTTACGAGCAATTTAAAAATTTGTTAATATAAAATTTTTTTACAAAGTGGTTTTTTCACTTTTTGTTTTCTTTCTCTCTTTTATTTTTCAGATATTCAATTTCTCTCGTTACGCGAGAATTTCGATTTCCATTACGCTCGACGATATTCGATATTCGTAAAGGAATTATATCGGATATAATTTCATTGAGAAATTTATACGAGTTTCTCTCTAGTACTACATTTTGATATTTGAAGGAAAACGTAATTACAAGTTTATGTATTTCACGATGAAACGCTCTCGAGAACGAAGCACGGGGAATACACGCGCGTACGCGAAACCTTAGAATCGTATAATTATTCTCAATTGCCAGTTCGTAAATTGATTACAACGATACATACGTACGTATATATATATATATATATATATATATATATATACATATATATGTGTGTGTGTGTGTGTGTGTGTGTGTGTGTGGGTGGGTGTGTGTGTGTGTGTGTGTGTGTGTGTATACGAAGAAAATTACGTGGGAATGTCGTTAGCGATGAAATAACGGGCGGAATTAAGCACGTAGTCGTAAATTGATCCGCGAAAAAGTTACAAGACGAAACGTCATTGAATCGTCGTTTTGCACACGCTAAATTCACAAAGCCAATCAAATTTACAATTTGCAATTTAATCGAGAAATTTTTATTACAAAATTTTAGTAAAAATTTGAAATAATTAAAAAAAAGAATTTTTTTTTTTATAAATTTGTGTCACTAATTAACAATCGCAATTTACCAAATTGAGCTACAAATCATTGAGCTACTTTTTATGCGTAAAGATACATTAGACCTGGCAAAAAGAAATTAAAAAAAAAAAAAAAAAATACAGAAAAATATTGGGGAAACAAAAATTTATTCGCTCGAGGTAGAAACGATCGTGTCTCCTCGTGCACGTTCGTACAATTTCATCGAATCAAAACTATTCGAGCGAACCATTGCGCAACGAATATTTTGTATCGATGCGTAAAATCGATTGTTACGACGGATAAATCGAATTTTCAAAATGAAAAAATAGAAACAATAGAAATCAACAATTTTGTTTTATATAACGGAAAGAAAAAATCACTCGTTCTTACTTTCTCAGAAATTTATCGATACGTTCTAAACAATGCCTCCCTCTCATCGTCCCTCGTCCTTATCAAAATTCTTTAAAAGAAAACCCTCTTTTTTTTCACCGTCGTCAAAATAATTTCAACGAAATTTAATCAATTTTTTCCCAATGTTTTCCGACTTTTTTTCAGGCTCGTTTTACTTTTCCAGGGACGCCCAGCAGTGAAAATAAGAAAAGCCCGCAAAAATAAAAAAATTGCGCCTTTACCCCGTAGGGCGCACCTGCCACTTCATTTCCTAACAAAATTGGTTTAAGGAAATTTATATAATGGATATTATATTTGTGTGCAGCGAGAATTGGGTTGTTATCCTTATCGAGGCCACACCGACGAAAGGCATACAAACATATTCATACACACACACACAGAGCTAAAACCACCCCCTACCCCTAAATCCAAACCCACACAGACATATATATACATATATACATATATAAACACACATTATACATTATACGCGTTCCAGATTATGTATGCATGAGAAAGTGTGTGGTGAGGGAGATGACAAGTGGGGTAGTTGCCCCGTATCCGCGACCCCCCTACCCCCCTTCTCATATCCTCTTCATCGTCCTCCCTCTCTCTCCTATACACACACATACACACACATACATAAAGACACACATTCGCACATATACACGTCACGGTAGCCAAGATTAACGATAGACACCGGGCGGCGATTCAAATTTCGTAGTAACAGGATATGGCAGGGCGTTTTAAGGATAACCCAGGAGACACGCTCCTGGGTTACTCCTGGGATGACGCAAGCGCGTGGCTATACGCGGTACGTAGTTGCCGGCAACGAACGACGTCGACAACGACGTCATCGTAGCCATCCTCGTCGTCGTCGTCGTCGTCGTCGTCGATTTCGCCCCACCCAGTTGCAGGAAATTTTCTCTCTCTCTCTCTGTTCTCTGTCTCTCGTTGTCTCTGTCTCTCTCTCTCTCTCTCCATTCTCTGTCGCTCTAGGTTTTGGCTCGAGCCAAAAGCTCCCACGGGTCCGAGAAATGGAATGTGCGAAACCACGAATCCTTTCGGACTCTCGACGAGCTCGACTGTCCTTCCACAAGCTTCCTCCTGCCTCCTGTCGGACCCCTAGAGTGCACAGATTTTGCCAACCGAGACGATGACCTGGCCAGGATTTGAGCAAACGAATATGAGCAAGAATTTAGGACATCGTTGTTCGGCCTAATCTCTCGTCCATTCGCCAAGATAACGACCGTTTTGTGACATCATTTTCGTACTTTTTAAATCCAATTTGCCATTGGCCATAGAGCGTTAAAGTTTCCTGGTATTTTTACAATTTTTTAATTATTGTTTTCCTTTTCTCCTGAAACAAAAATTGTGCGATCGTTAATAATAATGTAAAATCAAACGCGAGGGGGAGATAAAAGAACCGAGACGAGGACCTGGCCAGGATTTGAGCAAACGAATATGAGCAAGAATTTAGGACATCGTTGTTTGGCCTAATCTCTCGTCCATCCACCAAGATAACGACCGTTTTGTGACATCATTCTCGTACTTTGTAAATCCAATTCGCGATTGGCCATAGAGCGTTAAAGTTTCCTGCTATTTTTACAATTTTTAAATTATTGTTTTCCTTTTCTTCTGAAACAAAAATTGTGCGATCGTGAATAATAATGTAAAATCAAACGCGAGGAGGAGATAAAAGGACCGAGACGAGGACCTGGCCAGGATTTGCGCAAACGAATATGAGCAAGAATTTAGGACATCGTTGCTGGCCTAATCTCTCGTCCATTCGCCAAGATAACGACCGTTTTGTGACATCATTTTCGTACTTTTTAAATCCAATTCGCGATTGGCCATAGAGCGTTAAAGTTTCCTGCTATTTTTACAATTTTTAAATTATTGTTTTCCTTTTCTCCTGAACCAAAAATTGTGCGATCGTTAATAATAATGTAAAATCAAACGCGAGGGGGAGATAAACGACCGAGATGAGGACTTGGCCAGGATTTGAGCAAACGAATATGAGCAAGAATTTAGGACATCGTTGCTGGCCTAATCTCTCGTCCATTCGCCAAGATAACGACCGTTTTGTGACATCATTTTCTTACTTTTTAAATCCAATTCGCCATTGGCCATAGAGCGTTAAATTTTCCTGCTATTTTTACAATTTTTAAATTATTGTTTTCCTTTTCTCCTGAAACAAAAATTGTACAATCGTTAATAATAATATAATACCAAACCCGAGCTGAAGATAAAAAATAAAGAAAACCTTTGTTCATATCGTCAAAAAGGGAAGAAAGTAAAGTCAATTCTTTTTTCCCTATTTTTTCCTTTATATTTTTTTTATAGCTCGATATAAAAATTTGAGGATAAATTCAAATATCGTACTCGCTATGTAAACCAGCAGGTTGTTAAACATTGCGGTGAGGATTTGAGAAATAAAACAATGTAAAATAGATATCGTATAGTGAAGATGAAAAAAAAGGTTGAATTTATTTTGAAAATTTGTAGAATTTTATTTTCATTATTTTCTATTGTATTTATTACGCGTGTTTGTAAATTTGTAATCGAGGATAATTGTTCGACTCATCGCTCACGAATTATTCCGCTCGAATTCCCTCAACTCACCTCGACCCATGGCGGCTTGAAAAGGTTCAAACGTATTCGCATATTTCCGTCCTCGACGCATATTTCTCCCCTTCGACCTTTCCACCGTCCACTCGCCAAGTTCATCTCTCTCCCTCTCCACCTGTTTCCCCTTCCCATCGCTCCAACCTCTTTATTACCATAAAAGAACAAAAAAAAAAACACCTCGTTTCATTTCCATAAAAACACTCGATACCAATAAATTTCAATTTGTAAAGCTTTTTACATACACGATAATCAAAAATATTCCAAACGTTTTATTTTCATATTTGTATCATTTATTTACTTACTTGATTTTCATTCTTCCGTTACGTGTGTGTGTGTTTTTTTTTCAATTTATTTCGGTCAAATAATTGAGGCACAAGGGCTTTGGATCGTGCGCCATGCGAAACTCGCTCGTTTAAAACGATTTGCTGCTCGACTCGTTTAAACTCCCTCGACGCAGCCCCCTGACGCCTGTATATCGTTTCCATCCTTTTCCAACGTCATACGGTATACGTATAGAGAGTTTTGTAAGTCCTCGACTGGAAGGAATAACATATATATACATATTTATTATATACATTATACATATAAGTATATATGTATGAGATATGACGCTGAAAAACTGATAAATCTTCCCTGCAAATTTACTCCGGTAACCGGAAAAGTATCCGACACCGGCCTCTCACTCCCCCCACTCCGATGCCTGCCACTACGCCCCCCCCCCCCCACTCCGCCGCGCCACCGCCACTTTTTACGCCACGCACAATACCGACGGTTGAAACATCGCTACGGTTTATTAGTTTCCAGCGCTCTCGTCAGATCCTTCTTGCTCCCCGTACCCCCACCATCGATGCCACAACCGCGTCGCACTCTCTATCTCTCTCCCTCTCTCTCTGTTTCACAATTTTGATATCTATATCCCTTTGTTTCTCTTCTCACATTTTCCGCTACGTACCTTGTTTTTTGTTATTCCGCTGCCTCTCGTTTTTTTTTTTAATTTCATTCCTCCACACTCGCTCATCCAACTTGGCTATATTCGTTTCTCCAGGGCACCCTAGAAACGATGGAACGTTCCCGTGGCGAGAGAGATTTATCGGTACTGTGGGCTACCTGGTAACTACCTCGTAACTTGGGTAATTCGTTTTTCTTTTTTTTTTTTTATATATTCTTTTTATTCTCATTCGCACAGCTTACGGATGGATGAGGCTGGAAGAGGCGGAGAGGCACACGAATAAATGCAGATCCAACGGCTGTTTCTTTTTTTTACATGGGCTCGCCAGCTGGCTTTAGTACCGCGTATACGGTGATGACCTTTCAACGCTCTTGCTATTCGTCCAGGAACATCGTATGCGAGACACGTGTCTCCAATGTACATGTGCATATACATATATATATATAGGGGTTTACGTGTGTCTATGTGTGTGTGTAGAAATCATTCATCACCGATCGTAAAAACGTTTAATGTTTCCATTAACCGTTTAGCCGGGTATATATATTTATGTCACTAGCGTCACCTCAACCCTTCAGAGAGGAACTGCGGATATACACATATACGTACCGTAAAATAAGAAGATGGTGTAGGAGGCAAGTGTCTGCAGCTTTTAACGTCTCGGATCACGGGCGCTACGTACGTGTATACGTACATTAGCAGGCAAACGTTAAGTATCTTATACAGCTCAGACGAAATCGGTAATCGGATCAAAGTTCATAATACGATATTACAAGGCTAAGAAGAACGCTCTATCGTTAATACCGTGCTGGCGAGTACTTACTCACCGTTTTGTTTCCTTTCGCATTCACGATAGTGTCTCTCTAACCCCTTTCGCTCCTATTTCCCGCGCGGTAATCACGGTTATATATGTATATGCAACTCGTAGGTTACAGGAAACTACCGCCAGAGGGATACGAGCGCAGCGCGACGAGCGGCAGTTTCGTGGAAGTTTTACATCTCCATCGTTTTATACGACGCGCGCACGCTTGCGCATTATTGTTCCACCGTGAATCCCGAATGGGGTCTCGTAATTTTTTTATAATCGTCGTTAACTACGAATCCTTTTTTAGATGAGAGAGATTCTCGACGTTCTCGCGACTTTCTAAGGCGAAGAAGATTTCTTTGTTCGTCCAGGGCGAAGCACAATGGATATTCCAACGAGCAAGATTATCGACGTCTCGTGGAAATTTGGCGGTGAGGGCGATCTAACCTAAAAAGCGAATGCTCAACTTCGGTGTTTTTACGGTTTTTTTTAAACCCCGCAATGTGGCAATTGTCGTGAAACAAAGATAAAACTTCTCGTTTTTATGATGACCTTTTTTTAACGAATCATCCGTGGTTATTTTGCACTTACGGTATATGCGTTGAAAAATTTTCAAAGAATGATAGACTAGCTGTCAAAGTGACGTTTCTGGTTGCGTATTTGACAACGATCCATATTCATCCGCACTTTTTATCGAGTTTATTTCTATTGCATTTTATCTTTCTGTCGAAAGTAAATCCAAGAATTAATGAAAAATAATATTTTAAAACATATTAGTACGACGTACATAAAAAATGTTACGCTTACTCTAAAAGGTTCTTGTAATTTCAGTTACTGCAGCCAGCAGCGAATCTGACAAAGTCGGTAAAACATTTCTACAACTGAGGCTCCTTCTTGATGAAGGTGGTAAGAAGACCGATGTATTTACAGAAATGACACTCAGTCAGTTCTACAAGTTTCTTCACGACTTGGAAAAAGCAAAAAACAGTTTGGATCTCCTGGTCTGATTGTGGTTGAATGTAATGCCAAAAACAACTTCATGGGTATAAAAAAAATGTTGTTTTTAATGTACAGAGATAATAATAACTTCGGTGAGTTGAACAATTTCAACAATAATCCTAGTATCACTTATTTACACGCGTCCAACATATTATATATTGTGATAAATTAGCCTTTGAAAAAAATAACGGTTTATCTTCTTTGGGAAGCCAAAGCATCAATGGTACCATGACTGACGCTATCTGGAAAAAAAAAAATGGTTGCCATCAATCAAATATGATAAAACATTCCACATGCAGTTTGGAATATACTCAAACGCATCGTCGCACCACTAAGTCATCAATTCCATTCTTGAAGGATGCCGGAAGCTCTTCAAATGCCACATTTTTAGTTCATCCAGGCCAGATTAATTTTCGAATCCTACAATACGATTGCGACGACCCGCGAATTCGTATTATATTTCACGGTTTTATGGTCAGTTTTCCGTGCTGCCAAAACGTTCGTCTGTAAAATTAATGAAACGATGAATAACGTTGGAAAAATAAAAATACTTAATATACAAGTTTATACAGAATAGCAATACCTCGGCAAGCTCATGTTCGATAAAGTAGGAGTGAACTAAAAACAACTAGCTCGTACAGCAATGTTGGAGTAAGGTACGTAGAGTTACGACGGACGAACGTCGAGTACGAAATCACGAAAATATTTATTTCTTCATATCTTTCATCTTCATAAAATATTAGCCAAAAGATTAAAAATGAGATTTACACTTGTACACGTTTAATTACATATTTCGCTTTCGCATTCGACACCGTCGTATAGGGCCAAGCTCTCCAGTGACCCAAGAATGTTCACAAAAAAAAAGAAACGAGACGTGTGCGGTTACTATACAATGATTCGTGACAAACGCTTAGCAATAGCAACAATAGTCATTGAGACTTAAAAAATATATAAATATGACAATAAAGATCAACGAAACAAGTTCACACGATTTCGAATACAAAAAAGTGATTAAAATTGCGAACATGTCACAAGACAATGCTACGTATGATTCGTCAGACATTTTTTCAACACTATTATTGCTATGTGTGACAAACTGCTTAAGACAAAAGATCTTGTTCTTTCGATTAAAAAACAAAAACAATTACATACACAGAATTAAAAATCAAAAGTATATCGTTAAATTAAAATCAAAGTTAAAACGGAACTATGATTCTATATACGTATCGCCAAGCGTAAGCAAAAGTGTTAATGGAGCTTTGGTACAATTTATCACGACAGTTAATAGGGCGACGAAACAAAAAGAAAACGAAAATTATCTCGAAGACAAAGTCATGTCAAAGTTAACGAATTAATACTGTCATTGGGTCATCACGAAGCGGTAATCATTTTTCTGTTTCATCAGTCCGGTTAAAATGTAAAATACGATCTGCAATGAAAATTGAAGCATCGACCGGAACAACAAGCCAAAAACAAAATGTGATCTGCGAATTCCCCGCTTAAGTCCGATGCGTTAAAATTCGCGCATTTGCACGTAAAGATTGGAACATACACTCGTTTGAAAAATATTAGTCATATGAAGAGCGGGATGTTTAAGGGTTCTTAGAGGTCTGCGCCTCGGATGAGGACTGGACGTAACACCTCTTTGATTGTTTGGCTCCATCAGTGCCATAGCGGGATTATTCGTTGCGTACGTTAGTGCTGTAATCTCCTGCTGATCGTACGGTTCGTGCTCGCTTAACGACTTGCCTCTTTCAGCTTTCTGTCGTACCGACTCCAGTACCGGAAGTATAGCACCGAGCAAAGGACGCCGGGACGGCTCACCGGCCCAACACTGTTGCATGAGTTTCCAGCACTCGTCATCGAACAGTTCTGGTATCCGCTCTGGTCTCACACCTGTCGATAATACAAAAACTTTCAGTACGTTTGATAATAAACATTTGAGCTCGTTGAAAACAAATCTTTCGCCAAATACATACCTCGTCTAACGCTCCCCCAAAGTTGTTCCTTATTGTTAAATTGTTCAAAGGCGTAGGGCATTCTCACATGACCAGCGCAAATGTACCAAAACAATATCCCAAAAGCATAAACATCCACGCTACTGTCGTAATGCCCCGAGAGTAATTCCGGTGCCATGTGAACGGGTGTACCAACGATGCTTCCTGACATCATGGCTTCGGTAATACAAAACCCAAGATCGGTAAGTTTAGCACGATTCTCCGTGTCGAGAAGAACATTCTTGAGCTTTATGTCACGATGAAGAAGTCCTTGAGAATGAAGATATCTTATGCCCTCGAGAACATCGATGGCTATTTGAATTCTCTCGAGCCAGGTAAGACCGGCTCTTATGCCGCAGTAAAGATCACGACTCATACGATCGGTGATGAGTAAAACTGCAGCGCCTATGCCTGAGCCACCGCCATAAGTATGATCGATCACCGAGCCACGAAGCTTAACGATTCTCTTGTGATCCGGTATCGATCTCGTGTAATAAAATTCCATAGCAAGATCGTTCCAGTGTTTCTCGTCTGGTGGAACGACGGATTTAACGGCGCAAGGTCCGGGTGCGCCGCCCCAACCGTCACATGCGAATACAACTCCGTATTGTCCACGTCCGATCTCCTTGCCTTGATGAGGAATACCGAAACGCACAATGTCGCTCATCGATGTAGATTCGAGGGCCAATTTCGCCAAACGAGGAGCGTGAATCTTTCTTATCGCCACTCTCTGCTCCTCGGTTCTTTCGAGTTTGCCGGAATGATGATTCTCCAGGGATCGCAGCGCTGCGTGAAAGGCATCGTGAGCTGATTTGATCTTGTCCCGGAATTGCGTCGATATCGTGCGAGCCAGCCTCGCTGCTGAGAGAGAATTGAGAACGTCGATCGTGACGCCTCTACGCCAGTTTGCGTCGAGCGTCGGTGTCGGTGACCAGGGCAGTGGTAGGGACTTGAATAATTGTCGCATTCGATCGAGAAACGAATGAACGAGAGACGGCGATGAATTATGGAGTTTAACGTTGTAAGCCGCTGAGAGAATTTGTTTGAGAGCATCACTGGCCAATTGGCACGTATCGTTCTCATAAGATTTCTCTAAGCTTAGTAAACAACGCTGCAAAGTACCGACGAAAGTTTCTCGTAGACAATTTACCGATGTGACTAGTTGACGAGCTACTCTCTCACTCAAACGTCCTAGTACCATTCTTTGAACTTCTGTCGTTGCTGTGCGAACCGTTGTGTTCCATTCGTTTCTCTCCGTATCATCGAAAAAAGTACTAGGAAATTGATAATTGTCAATATTCTCGGATTGTAGATCGTCCTTCATGTCTTGTATTATATTCTGTATCAGATCTGTGAGCTCTTCTTGATTCTTACTGACGACGTTCATAAGATTGGCATATAGCTCGTTTTCTTTCTGCTGAGCGTACTGTATTCTTCTCGGGGTTATCTGTATCTCTCGGGCCATATCAAAAGCGCTGAGAATAAATTTTCTCAGACTGGTCGTGTGAACGTCGTTCAGTGCGTTACTCGAATTAACGAGATAGCTTTGAAGACAGCCACGAACGAAATACAATATTCTGTCGAGTTTCTTGCAGGAGTCGACGAATTCGCTGGAATTAGCGCAAAAATCGCTTCCTAACCAAGTCAGCTGATCGACCTCGACGGAATCTTCTGTTCGGAGAAAGCCAAGGGCGCCGAGTTGATCCAGCCATGTCAGACCGAGCGAATCCATCTTGTCGATATTGATACTGTCGTCGGTTTTGCTCGGAAAAACAGAAGGACTGTTCGGATCGACCTGGCCCTGAAGTCTGTGCTGCTCGGATTCCGTAAGATCGGCGTCGATGCTATCGAACGATATGTTTGCGAGGGACGAGATGAAAAGCACCGGATTGTATGGATAGGTCTCGCGCAATTCGTGAAGCTCCTTGACGTTATCCTCGGTCAACGAATATTCGCTCAGAGCATACAAAAATATTGGCAATATGCTGAATTGTCCTTTCGAGAGAACTCTTATCGCATCTATGTCTGGTAGAACGAATATCTGAACACCATCTTTGAGAATCGATCGGTCTAGCTTGACCTCGAGTATCGTCGGACAATTCGCATCCTCGTTGCCCGATCTTGTTAAATCCTCGACCGGAAGAGTGCTCCATGTTTTCTCGTGCGCCTGGACTCTCTCAAGCACCTCGTACTCGAGACCAAGAGTAAGACTGACATGATTCGTATTACCATAGCCAAATTTTATCCAACGCCACAGACCGTCGCGGACCGGTAGAATATCAGTTGACAGCAGATTGTTTACCAGGGCGGCTTTCGCTTTACTGTCTTGACCACAAATGACAATGGCTGGATTATTATAGAGCATGTAGGTCAGACGATCCACGGTCGGAGTCGGCAGCAACTCTTCCAGGATATTTTCTGAAAAATTAGTGATAAATGTAAACAAGGCTGTCAAATTCACTCGATAAAATATTTTGATCTTATCAACTGACGTTCGAATGATAACATTAAGTAATAAGGATTAATCATATTTTCCAGATTAATCACGATTCAACGTATTGCCGATATTATCACGATTCAAGATGATACCTTCTGGAAAAAAGTTCTCGAGCGTTATTATCTCCAACACCCTCTGGGTTTCCTTGAAGATGTGCCTCAGTTGATTTCTATTCCGCTGATATCTGCGAAATTCCTGTGGCAGTTTGCTCACCATTTTAACTGGTTGAGCTTCAACAGCCGCAACGAGAGGTGGTGCATAACCTGAGAATAAAACAAGTGTGTTAAAAGATCTGATTAGCAAAGACACGCTCTTACACAATCTTGCGCCATCAGAGATTTTTATGGATTAAATTACATAAATGTATTACTCGATCAAGCTTCTGGTATAAGGTCTATTTTTCGCCACTTATACAGAAGAAAAATGAAAAATAGTAATTACCGTAGGAGTCACGTCCATAAATAGTTTCGAGCGAATGAAGGTTACGACAATAGCATGATACAATGTATCGAGGTAAATTCTCCCTGAACACACGGCAGTTCGTTTTTCGATTCGTAACATTATTGACGAGCACAAATCAACGAACGTAATGCTTCAAGGCATAACCCATAAATACTCGAGCGCTCGAAAAAATATGAATAAATGTTTCGGGGAAGGCAGACTGTAATCTCCATAAGTACTGAAAAGTTTCACATTTTCACTATGTTTAACTCGATAGTTCTCTAAAACGAGATTATATCGCGTACATCGTATCTATGGTCAAAGAAAATATGCGTATATAGAATAAAAATATATATATATACATATATATATATATACACATACACACGCGCACGCGTGCGCACAAACACGTATACTCACTCCTCGTCTCCCTCGAGTTGGAAAGCAATCAGCCGTTGAAGAGACACATTACACTTGTATCAGACTACTAAAAACGATATTCGAGACGTATACGCCGACAACGAAACACAATATTATCGCTCACTACGGTCCGTTTACACCGGGTCACTTGTCATAAATGTCCAGGACTGTGTAAAGGCCGCGACAATGTCATCGTCCGTTCGACTAATCGAATTATCAATAATTGCCGGAGTCATGAACTTTCGAACTGTTTATCATAACTCATGTATAAATACGCACACGGTAGTTTAAATTTTATGTATACGAATAACCTCGGTACCGTAACGTCGAATGGGGTTATAAAGGAATTGTCAAAGCGGGCGAAACGTGCGCGAGTTCGACGATTCATGTACTAAACGCAAAGTACGATGCGCGAATGCGCGAAACGCTTTTCTCCCGATATTTCGTATCGGACGAAAGTTTCCCCCCCCCCTACTGGCTTCAAGCATCTCGCATACACGCATCCATACAACGGACGCGAGTAAACAGTTACGAATCCGAGGAATGTTTGTACTCGCGCCATGCCAGTCAATCTTTCGGATGTATGTACTTAGGCAACGTGTCATGAAAGTTGATTGGAAGGAGAACAAAAAAAATATCAAGAATTATGAGTTCGATAAATTGACTCGCATACACAGACGTCGAATTCGTTTACGGGGAGACGGGATAGATGTGAAGAATGGTTAATGTAGCCCACCAGATAACAATATATTATTAATCGAACAACAAGAATCTCGGATACCCTGTGTTGCGATATGTTAGCTTGCACAGGCGATAAGAGGAGCGCTACAAATTTTCATTCTTATGAGACGGTATTCGCATCATCGTTTGCTAGTAATGTGATTACGATCCAACAAAAATCGTGAATTTTCCATTCCTGTATCATCGATATTCATTGAGTCGACTGCTTCAATGACTGGCATTTATGTATCTTATGTCCTCAATGCTTGAACGGACTGTTGTTTAGCTTCGGGTATCACTTACAAAAAATTTGTTTTTTCTTAGATTTATTGGGTTTGGTTACCCAGTGAGCGGGAGATGAAGTCGGACGATTTGTTGTTAATGTAAATTGACATATGACTAGGTATGTGACAAATTTGCTCCAAGTCACGAATTGTATATGTTGCATTGTTTGTAGCTTCTTCTTTTATCGGATGCTCCAAGCACAATGCTCCACTCGCTACGCTTTTGGCAACCATTCTTGACAGTCTCGTTCACGATTTATTGCTTTTCACAACAAAGCCCTTTCCTCCATTAATCCGTTTGTTACTCAGCCAGTACTGCCAACTTTGGTTTCACTTTGGTTTGAAATTCCAATTCCAAAGTTATAGTCAAAGTTTCAGCTGTGTGCTATTCTGTCGATCCACTAATTGGCCATGGAACTAATAATGCCTCCTTACTGTTGTAAGGGTTGTAAGAATAAAAAAAGGTTAGTTTTTCTTTTGGTCTCTAGAAACTTGCTGATAAGAAACAAAAGTATACAATTACCTATTCAGTGTTGAGATGTTCGAGTTTGCATCATGCAATTGCGCACGTTCTCTGTAAATTGCAATTACAGAAAACTATAAAAATGAAAGGGTTAACAACATTATTAATCAAAGGGTTACTTACTCCCAACATTTGCAGTGTCCATGTAAAAAGTGTGCTACAGAACAATGATCGTTTGATTTTTGCTGCCCAATTCTGTGGAACAAAAGCAGAGGTGACAAAGAATAATTGACATTTATTTTAACTAACATTAAATGATTAACAGTTCACCGATGTACCTATAACTCTCTAAATTTACTAGCTTTGATTCCTTTATACATTGTGTGATATAGGAGACATCGTAAACTTGGGCTCTAGGATATCGACGTTGATTGTGTCTTCGCCTTGTAAATTTTACAATGCATTCCTCATCATCTGTCACTTCGCCTCCATGTTCCTGAAAGTGTACAATATTTTAAAAATCTCTGGTTATAAAAATGTATAATAATTAAAGAAAGTTTTTTCAATTTGTAATATAAACTGGCAAAATGTTGAATAAATTTTTGACAGTGATTCAGAACTATCAAATTCTCTCACTCCAAACACGAATTAACTATTCAGCCTTTAAGTTTGTAAATATCATCGCCTGTCTCGACAAAAACTTGATGTTTCAAACTTACTAAAATCAATTTTGTTAGTTCTGCTTGTTCTTCGATACTGACATCGACGATATTAAAAATCAGCGGTTCACCGGCGTTTCGAAAAAGTAACATTTTTACCGGCTTTTTGGCCTTTCCAACGTTAACGTTGTAGATATCGCCCTAAAACACTACAGCGTTACGACCGTTACAAGCACCCAAGTGTATTTTGTTCGCTACTTGACATGCGCATGCGCACCGCATGCGTGATGCCATACTCGCGGTAACGTGCACCGCGTACCGGCAAATGTACTTCTGACGAAAGATACGAACTGTCTGATGATGAAATGCGCAGAATAACTTGAATAAGTAATAAAAATGAACAAATTTATCTAATACAAAATTTAACCTTAAAAGTTGTATTTAGATGTCCGTAACTGATTCTGTGTCCTCGATGTAACGAGATACATCAACCCAGAGCTTTCGGGGCACTGACAGCAACGTTGTTGCATAGGATTCCTCGATGTAGACCGAAATTCCCCAGCAATTTGAATACACCCATAGTAGTGTCCACAGTGTCCGCTTCAGCAGCACTGCACGAACAACAGTGTTGACGTTTTCAAGCCAGAGGAGCACACGTGATGAACTATCTATATGGTAAAGTATTAACTGTCATAGTTCCGATATTTTTCGCAGTACTTAAAGTCACGTGACAATAAGTAATGGTACGTTAATATCCTTGCTGACGTCACGCACATTATTTCATGCAGTAAATGCCTCTGGTTATAATTAATGTACCAGACCGACAAATTTGACTCGTTTTTCCCCTCAAAGTATCTGCGAACAAAAAAAAACGTGTTTTAGCATTCCCGAAATACGAATATATAAATAAATATTATTTACGTATTTTATATTTTAAATATATGTTTAACTGTTTGTCAGCCTGAAATTATTCCTATCGGACTATAGATGTAATCATCTATAAAAAAAATTTGACGTCTTAAGATTCATTGAGGATCTAAGAATGACATACCATACTAGGCCAAGCAAATAAACTTTTTTTTTGACAAAAAATAGCACCCGATAACGGCGAATGCCATCAGACGCGGAACAGCCTCCCGATCATAACTGACCACTTTTCGACTCCTGATTCCCATTTTATTTTTTGTTATTAACAAATTAGTGAAGCAAAAACACATTTTTTTCGTTTTTTGCTTATAAAACACAAAATAATGAAGGAATCTTTTTGGTCCCAATGGATGAATTGTAGGTAATTGAAATACGCATAAAATGAGCGCTGAAAGAAGCCGATCGGTCAATAATTAAGGGAGATACACTGACAAAACCGAGAAAAAAAACGCTTTTTTCAAAAATGTATAACTCCGCCATTTTTAAGGTTGTAGGCCACACTCTGCGCGAGATAGTAGGCATTGATACGTACTTTTTGTGTGCGAAATTTGGGCGCTGTCGTATAATTAGTTTTTGCGTTATTGCAATGAACATTTAATTCTGCCATATTTTGCGGAGAGGCTCGATGGTCTGGAGGTCGTCCGATTTAAGTTTAACAAACGGCTTTTGAAACTAGAACTGTTGACCTAAAAATCCTCAATTTTAGATTTTGGTTTAATTGCGTTTAAGTAGGTGAAAATCGCGCCTAAACATGACCAAAAACGCCCGAGCGCGCTTCTATTACTATATACGCGGCTTCCCCGCGGCTGCCGATCTACCACCACTACTCGATCACTTTCGCGCGCTCGGGCGTTTTTGGTCATGTTTAGGCGCGATTTTCACCTACTTAAATGCAATTAAACGAAAATCTAAAATTGACGATTTATAGGTCAACAGTTCTAGTTTCAAAAACCGCTTGTTAAACTTAAATCGGACGACCTCCAGAGCATCGAGCCTCTCCGCAAAATATGGCATAATTAAATGTTCATTGCAATAACGCAAAAACTAATTATCCGACAGCACCCAGATTTCGCACACAAAAAGTATGCATCTATACCTATTATCTCGCGCAGAGCCTGGCCTACAACTTTAAAAATGGCGGAGTTATATATTTTTGAAAAAAGCGTTTTTTTTTCTCGGTTCTATCAGTGTATCTCCCTTAATTATTGACCGATCGGCTTCTTTCAGCGCTCATTTGATGCGTATTTCAATTACCTACAATTCGTCGATTGAGACCAAACAGATTCCTTCATTGATTTGTGTTTTATAAGCAAAAACGAAAAAAACGTGGTTTTTTTTCACTAATTTGTTAATAACAAAAAATAAAATGGGAATCAGGAGTGGACAAGTGGTCGTTATGATCGGGAGGCTGTTCCGCGTCTGATGGCACTCGCCGTTATCGAGTGCTATTTTTGTCAAAAACTGGTGATTTTAGAGCTCTATTGCTTGGCCTATACGTTGGATTCGTTTTTGAGGGGACGGCACAGATGCAAAGAATGCTAATGAGCCCACTATATAGTAATATATCAGTAATCGAATAACAAGAATCTCGACTCCGCTATGTTGCATCATGTCAGCTTGCACAAGCGATAAGAGGGATGTTACAAATTTTCATTCTTACCAGACGATATCCACGTCATCGTTTGCTTCCAATGTCATTACGATCCAACAAAAATCGTGAATTTTCCTCCTTCAACGACTGACACGTATCTTGTCCTCAATGCTTGAACGCAAAGGAACCTTAAAACGTCAAATACTTTTTATCGACGATTAGGTATATAGTCCGATAGGAATAATGACAGAATAACAAATAGTTAAGCATATATTTTGGCTTGAAACCAGATATAAAGTTAAATGTAAAATAGAATTGGTGTAAACAATATTCGTTTACATATTCAAGGGGGAAAAGCCGTCATATTTATCCGCCGAGCCCATACATTATAGCCCGGCGAATGTACCGCGTGAAATAATGAGTGTGACGTTAGCAAGTGTATCAACGTACCGTTTTTTGTAGCGTCAAGCGAAGAATATTGAAATTATGACAGATAACGTTTTATCGTAGCGTTCGTTTTTTCGCATGTACGCCACTGGATTAAACATCAACACTGCTGTCCATACAGTGCTGCCAAACCGGGCATTGTGGACACTTCTGTGGACGCGTTCAAATATCTGGGGAATTTCGGTCCACACCGAATTCTTTGAAGAATTCTTTGCATTGACGACCCCCGTGAAGTTGGCCGGACAATTTGCACTTTATTAATTGACTTTTTTTATATCGTTAGGTGGTCGTTAGGTAGTGTTAGGTAGTCTAATTAAAACGTTAGGTAGTCAATAGTTTTTTCAAAAAAAAATAAAAAAATGTATGTGAAGTTGGCGGAAATTTTTTTTTTTCCTTATTTATCTTTTCAAGATGCTCAAATGATGCGTAATCGTTAGGTGGTCATGAATATACGAATTAAAACGTTAGGTAGTCAACCATATCCTTGCAAATCTAAACTACAATTTTGCGAATTATGCATGCGCAACGACTAATGCGCACCTGTGCGAACTTAGCCAGTCGACTGACAAGTGCGATCTTTGCCCGTTACGCATGCGTCGCGCATGTAGGTTCTACGCTCTACGCTCCAGCTATGTAAAGTTAGCCCCCCGATTTTGACTTTTGCATCTTTTTTTAATTTATAACGATTGTTTGCCGTTTGTTTGTGATTGTTTGATTTATTAAAACGTTTGTTTGATCATACTTTTTATCAAACAATCAAAACAAAAATGAGCGTTAAGTTAGCCGCAAATTTTTGAAATTTTGTCTAATTTGATTGTTTCAAATGCCAATCGATTCGGAATCGTTTGTTGGAAACAAATAATATAATTCGAACGTTTGTTTGATCGTTGTTTTTCCAAAAAATCAATAAATAAAATATTGGTTCGTCGTAGCTCTCACACTAGATTCTGGCTTGACCAGACTTAATATGTGTCGCGTACATGTAACAATATAACCTACAATTCATGTTGCGACGCGGGATTACTTGATCAAGTTTACAAGATTTTGTTAACTTTACAAATCCTGGCATTAGTAGTTGAGTGCATCTTCGCAGTTGTATGGTAAGAAA
The DNA here is from genome assembly GCA_964007305.1 of Netelia melanura. Taxonomy (NCBI): domain Eukaryota; kingdom Metazoa; phylum Arthropoda; class Insecta; order Hymenoptera; family Ichneumonidae; genus Netelia; species Netelia melanura. The sequence continues at coordinate 7,009,810 of OZ023258.1, forward strand.
AAAGCCAGAATCTAGTGTGAAAGCTACGACGAACCAATATTTTAGTTATTGATTTTTTTGGAAAAACAACGATCAAACAAACGTTCGAATTATATTGTCTGTTTCCAACAAACGATTCCGAATCGATTGGCGTTTGAAAAAATCAAATTAGACAAATTTTCAAAAATTTGCGGTTAACTTAACGCTTATTTTTATTTTGTTTGTTTGATAAAAAATATGATCAAACAAACGTTTTAATTAATCAAACAATCACAAACAAACGACAAACAATCGTTATAAATTAAAAAAAGATGCAAAAGTCAAAATCGAGGGGCTAACTTTACATAGCTCTACGCTCCATGCAATTAAACCTAAAACGATTTGCATACGATTCTATTGCCAGAGATTAGGGAAGAGATCAGCAACCTTCGCCCAAAGTCGAAATCTCAAGAGTTGGTCCTGCGACATCTGAGCGGCCGAAGGGTGAACTATTTTTCATCCACGTTAAATTAGCTGCGAACTACCAAATACTGAATACAGCAATATCTATCTCGAGAATACCACTCTCCCCAAATTTAATTAATGGCGCTTCTATTCCCGAATAATTCGATCGTGATTGAAAAATATTTTTATATTTAAAAATATTTTTAAATCACGAATCTTAAGCTAGCATTGGAATGTTGTGCCAGTCGCAGGGGCTAATAAGCAACGTAATAAAACTGCTATGTGCATTTACACTCCACGTGCCATCAATAAAAAACGTTATTCGAAAAACTTTGAAGGTTATCACGAGTAAACATTTTCTCAAAAATAAAATGTTAAGGGAGCTTTCCAGTGTGAAATTTTCAAAAAATCAATTTTTTTCGTCGGACTGAACAATCCATTGAGCACGATCTTTTCGAAGAAGCAGAAGGGATATTGTATGGACCTGGCATCGCTGATTGACCGTAAGTAAACGATTTACCTAAAATTTCCTCACTTGAAACTTTGAACGCGTTTTTCTCGAAACAGCATTTTTCAAAACGGTGTCCAACTTGGAGGGCAGAGTTTTAAAGCTATCGAGTTGAATTTTTTACACAATATTCTTAACGTCATTGTTTATCGTGCTATGGAAGCTTTTTTTTTTTGGACATCTTCCTATTTTTTTGTAAAAAAAACTGCCAAAAAAACAAGCTAAAATCGATACTTTTTGTTCAAACCGGCGCCATTTTTGCAAAAAAAAAAAAAAAAAGTCTCCATAGCACGAAAGCCAATTATATACCGATCAATAATCTTTTTGTGTTTTTTGTTTCAGATCAAAATTGTGACCCCCAACGTGGACACCACATCCAAGTGCATTTTCTGCAACAATTGTTTCATCATTTTTATAGATATTAATTAATAAATAAATCGATCTTTAAAAAATTGTTTTGGATTCTTCAATACCCAATTAATATACAAAAAAAAACCAGACCGATTAGATTATTTTTTCTTTAAAAAAAAAAATCGCGAAAAACAGCGATTTTTCGGGCTGTCACACTGGAAAGCTCCCTTAATAAAAAAAATCGATATCGTGGCGAAAAAAGATCGCATCACGGCGATGGAAAAACACGTCGAAACTTTGGATGTACTTATTAATCGTTCAAATATAAATGGGCTAAAAGAAATTGTTTCAATTTTTTTATTATTGAGAGTCTGATGATGAACTTATAATATAATGCGAGGGAGGCAGTGGTATAGGGGGTAGCGTTCCTGGCTCACACCCAGTGGGTCCCGGGTTCGATTCCCGCCGGCATCGAACTTTTTTAATGTGCTTTTTCCATACTCGGCGGTTCGGAATCCACCTAAGAAAAAATTATAGGTCCACCGGAGTGGTTGATGGTGGAATTGATGCTGGAGATATGGTATAAGGGGCGGAAGGAATGTAGAAGAGTAAAATGCGCGCTGTACATTACAATTTGTGCACACAAAACCACCACGGTCTGCGAACTACGCACGAAGTTATACTATTATCTACCTATAAAAAATGCATTTTTCTACGCCGGCGGATACTCAAGGATGTTTAAGCCACGGCGATAAGGTAGAGAGAGGTTCGTAGATAAATGCTGTATTTCTGAGTTCGTTAACTGCAGCAATAAAATTCGTAGGTAGGGGTTTTTTACAGCCATAAATGTATATATAAGCCGAGGCATCCATTACCTACTAGTTATATCGATTTCTACCATTTAAATTCGCGGTCTCTTTCAATTCAAGTTTCGCCGACAAATACACGGTATGCATTGTCAATGTCATTTGTATGTAATCCATTAAGGACGTTTTATTAAAACATCGTGCTCGACACGTATAATTGAAGCGTTAGAAGTATTAATATTTCATCATTATCAAAGATTCGTGATCGAACACTTTTATCATTTGCGGGGATTTCATGTGCATATTTTTTCTGTTTACTGAATCAGCTTTTCTTCACCATGAACCGAAGAACATCTTTTCTGATATACATCGCCATATTCATCGTGACATGGCCCTCAAATTTTGCAGTGAGAGGGTAATGTAAAATTTCTGTTTATGCGAGAAAAATATATATAATTACATATTTACGCTCCCGCTTCCGAATTTTAGAACAATGTTGAGAACAATAAGTTGCTCAGCCAAGAAACCTGTTCCCTCAGTTCATCTAAAAGATCAATTTTTGTAAATGAGTTTAAACTACACTTATATTAATTTTATATTTATATACCATCGTCCATCTTACGACCATCGTCCTAGGACGATGGTCGTAAGAGATAAGAAATTAGAAAATTGTTTAAGCGGAAACAATTAATATTATTTATCACTACGCATCAGAAGAATTGAATATGCAAGTGTCTACCCAAGATGCTGTCCAATTGTCGAATGTACATTTAAAAATTAATATAAACGTTCAAGCAAGAGAATGTCCCTCTTAAGGTAGTTCTAACGTTTTATCGTTTTCTTAAGATTTTGTTGAAAATTTGAATATATATCTTCTTTGATGTCATATGTACGTGTATAATAATTTTTGGAAGTTTCTACTACACGGAAGTTGAGATATTTATTGGTGAAAATCCGAATTTTCGGCAGTCTCTCATAAGAGCGCGTGTTAAAAGTTGCATTTTCATCCATAAATATCTTGGCTTCTACTCCGTGAAGCCTTCTAAAACTTTTCATACATTTTTATGCAACATCAAAGAAACTTTATTTAGTTTTTCAAAAAAATCTAAAGAAAAGAATATTTGTAATTTTTGTAATTATACAGCAAGTACGTATTACCTTGGATGACCTTGAATTTGGAATATGTTGTTCTTTAGTCAATGCGCAACAATTTTCCTTTATTAACTTGAGCCGGCAAACCATTTTGTATGTGAGAAAAACTGAAAAATAATTTTTTGATTTTAATGTCACGATAGAACTACCTTAAAATTGTCTCATAGTAGAACATACATATATATACAGTCGGTGACGAAATTGAGTGGACACCCTCTAGTATAGAGTGCCGAAACGGTTTCTTATGCAATTTCGCCGATAGTTGGCCTAGGCCAATTTAACCAACGTCATTTTAAAGAGGACCAATTTACCTTCATTTTGGCTATTTTAAAAAAATGTTACGATTTTTTTTACAATTGGTACCCAGGTTTGAAAACAAAAATTGTTGGTCGTTTTTTTGTTCTTCTTTGAGTGAACACCTTGCGTAGTAATAATTTTTTAACACATTTCTTTAACCGCGATCGTAAAGGCAGAAGTCCAAGCTTCAATTTCTTTTTTTAGAAAACATTCTACGATTTCTTTTTCAAAAAATATTTCGTTTGTTGAGAAAAAAATAGACGATTCGATAATTGCTCGGTAGGACGAACACGATGAGGTTTACAACAAAACCTCAAGACGGTAAAAAATTGTATTACTTCTTGATGAGTTCAAGAGAATTTTTTCAGATTTTTTTTCGCAATTTGTTTTCCATCTATTTTCGGTCGAAACTCGATTGATCTGTATACCATGATATTTTCATATACCACCGGGTAGATGGAAAACATTTCGAAAAAAAAATCTGCAAAAGTTCTCGTAAATTCATCAAGAACTAATACAATTTTTTACCGTCTTGAGGTTTTGTTGTAAACCTCATCGTCTTCTTCCTGCGGAGCAATTATCGAATCGTCTATTTTTTCTCAAAAAACGAAATATCTTTGGAAAAAAAAATCGGAGAATGTTTTCTAAAAAAAGAAATTGAAGCTTGGACTTCTGACTTTACGATCGCGGTTAAAGAAACGTGTTACAAAAATTTTCCTACGAAAGATGTCCACTCAAAGAAGAACAAAAAAGCGACCAAAATTTTTCGTTTTCAAAACTAGGTGTCAATTGTAAAAAATATCGTAAAATTTTTTTTAAAGGTCGAAAATGAGGGTAAATTGCTGCTCTTTAAAATGGCGTTGATTAAATTGGCCTAGGCCAACTACCGGCGAAACGGCATAAAAAACCGTTCCGGTACTCTATAATAAAGGGTGTCCACTCAATTCCGTCACCGACTGTACATGGACAAGATTTTACACGAAAATATTCAGTGACCAACACTGGTAAACAAATTTCGTTTAGCTGTTTATATTATTAGTTAACGACAAGCTTTTCATTCTTATTCGTATTTAATCCTTTCATACATTACATATTTTATTTCTTTCTTAAATCTCATTCTTGCTTTATCTTTGCGTATATAACCATCAAGAATGCCAAAAAATCGAAATGAACAATGCATGGAGCTTGGCTACAATGCTGCTTGTACGGTAAGATTCAATCACGTCAACTCTTATCTTTCTGAATACTGTTAAATGTATCGCTGACGTTAGGTAGTTGCTCTTTGTAAAAACTTGGTTTTTAACATTTGGTAGGTGAGAGAAAACGATAAAGCTTGCCAGATGTTAATATGCGGTCGTCGCCGCTATAACGAAGATAACAGTTATATCGATATTAAATATACATTAATATTTCGAAACGGCGTTCCAGACTATACAGAGTGTGGTCAGTCAAAAGTGAGTATCTTACATCGTGTATTGACTTTCGCATTTTTTCAGTGGATAAAAATTAAATCAATCGGGCTTACATTACCTGATAAATATCATGATCTCGATGATTCGACGTACACTCAAACTACGTATTTTCAATCGATTGCATTTATTTTCCAGATATGCATGAATAAGCAGTGCGTCGAGGCTACTGGACCAATGCCACAATATCAGAGTCGGATTATTCACGTTCCATGCCAACAGGTAAGGATATCTCCATATTATATTGTTCATATGGTAATGAATATTACAGCCTTTGTATGGCGACTTTACAATTCGACTTCCATTAGGTCGACGTACATCTTGATCCGAAGTAAGAACGTTGAAAGAGAACAATGAGAATCGTATTATAAAATCCAACGTGAATATAGATATTTGTGAGATGTTTCTATAACAAACCGGGATATAAGCACACAGTTGGAATATATCAACGATATATACTTTTCATAAATTCTGACAATTGGAATTATCTAACGTAAACTTGTATTTTTTTTTTATAGAAGCGCCCACTGCTTGACGATCCTGTGATGACACGGCGTGAACAATGTCAAGAATATGGATTCGACGTTGCGTGTTCAGTAAGGCTTTTTATCGATGTCTTAACTTACTACCTTATTCATTTCTTAATTAATAAAAAGCACAACTTTTTAAAATATTGAAAATCCGACACGTTTCAGCCGAGGAATGGACGTACACGTATTTCATGCTCTTCCTTAGAATGTGGATATGAAGAAGCGCCTGGGATTTACTTTAAGCGTGCCCCAAAAAATATTCCAATACGATTAGTACCAATGGCCGGATCATGGTGCGACCATAACAGAGTAAGAATCGCATGATGTATTACGAATCCGTACCTAGAAAACTAGGAGAAAACGCTTAGGACTTAGTTCAAATATAGTTCGAAAAAGATTAATACGATTCATCTATGTTTCAGCTCTGCGTGAACAAACGCTGTGTCCCACTGCAGGAATTCATGTTGACAAAAAAACGTATCACTTATACCGGTCCCGAACAGTTGGAAACATGTTTTCCGTAGCCTACGAATTGATTTGTAAAATGAACGTACTATCTCAGTTGATTCCTTCGTTTGCTAATGCGTTTATAAACACGACTGGTGTTACGTACTGGCCGACATTAAAGCCCCAGTCAATTTTGAAAACTCAGTAATGACCGAACGTCAGTGGCATATGTCCTCTAGTCGGTAAAAGGGCGCTTTGCGTAGTTACCCCTAATATCGACATAGCAGATAGTTCCGTCTAGTAAATAAATAGTACGACTTATCTTAGTACGAAGAGATGGTAGGGAAAACCCAGCCTATCACAAGAACTTCCCGACCTTCTCCTAAGGGAAAACCAAAACTCCACCCTAAACAAAATCCCTTCCACCCAAAATTAGAGCACCTATAAAAAGGACGGTCTGACCAAAATGCAGGCTCACATAATTATTAAACAACTCGAGTTCACTCATTTTAGTCCTCAGTTACGACACTCTCTGTAAAACGTCTCGTTCGACGTTCTGTTCAGTTAAACCAACCGAAACTAAGTGTTATTCTCTATCATTAATTCAGTACGAATAAACTCAATCATTAACCGTTATCCATCGTGTTGTTGTCTTCAACTGCGCATAGCAGGGGTCAAATTTCATAAAGAACCTCAGAACCTCCGAATCTCCGAATTTCCGAATCTCCGCTCGATCAGAATATCTCATTTACTGTGATCAAACTGAGCGTACTCCTCGAATTTCGCGCCGACAAAGCATATCGGCGGAGTCAACGGAACTGCGTTACCAACCGGTTCCAAATCACCATCGAGGACGTAACACTGGAATAACCACCATGCCAATGGGTAACGCGGGAAAGAGATGAGGAAAATGAGAAGAGTTCGTTTGCCACTATTCTCACGTTTGTAATTCGTGCTGAAATAAAATCACTTACAAGTAACACTACCCAAGTGTCACTCACCGATTGGAATGAAATTTTGCACATCAATAAAACATAAAAAAATATTGAACCCGTGTTTTTTTCTTTTTTTCTAAATGAGTATTCTAAGGGTGTAAACCATCCAATAAGGGGGTGAAAATCCAGAAAATCATTGATAAAGTTGTATAAAGAATTATCAGAAATTCTTTTGAGGTAAATATTCCTATTCCTCTCGGCAAAGCATTGAAAAAGTTTCAACCCCGTAACAGGTGCGGAACACCTCTAATTTGGGGGTAGAAAATGGAGAAAGACGAAAAAAAACATTATATAAATTGTGAACATGCAATTTCCGAAAATGTTTTCTTGTTTAATACGTCTAGCTTTCATTGCGTCTAATAATTTTAAAAAATTCAACCCCTACGAGGCTCAAAACACCCCAAAATAAGGGGTCGATAGTGTCAAAAAACGAAAAAAAAAATCTATAAAACGCAAATTACAGAAACAATTATGTACGATGCAGGATTAAAAATATATGAAACAATAATTTATACACAATGTCAAACCCTTTAATTTATCGTTCAGTGTAGCGCCAAATAACTTAACACACTGAAAGATACATCGAGGTTGTCGTTGAACGATGTTGAAGTCTGCATGGTTGAAATGCAACGAAAATATATTTTTTTAAATAATTATTTTGGGTTAGAATAAGCTTGCGAAGAAAAAATAGTCGTAAAATGTTTTTTGAGACCTCCAGTTAGAATCTGGGCGAAAAATATTGAAAAAATAATGAGTAAAACTATAAATAAAAGAACAAAAGTATTATTTCCGTTGCGTGCCAACGATGCAAACTTCAGCATCATGTCGTTGAAGTGTCTACCGGAAATGGAATGCTCGACTTGATTCAAAGTATTCTGCAGGGGCCCAGTGACGGCTTATTTTTGGCTGCTCAACGAAATAAGTTATTCCTAAACCCCAGCTTGACTTGAAACTTTTTCCCATTCGTATTCCAAAATCAGCGATGCATCAAAACTTGATCCCGCTGCATATCAATTCCTTCAGAGGTGTAACATCACCTCAAAATTTCAACACTATGATAGGTGCAGAACTGACGGTGGACAGTTTTACCACTTTTGCGAATTTGCTGACGCAACGTTTACATGTAAGAATGTCTGCAGCGATTTAAGTTTTTACAGGATGAACTTAAGAAGTCTTAATGTAACATAACCTCAAAGTTTTGTTGACACATTTTTCTCGAAGAAGGCTTTATGGAAAAAAAAATAACCGCGAGGCCGTCTGCGCAATTAATGTGTACATGTGGCCCCGCTATTCTTCATCTTCTGGAAATAATCGTTTAAACCGAGATTCTGATTGGTCAAGACACATCATTACCCGAACGAATCAGAAGCGACGCGGTCACGTGACCCAGTTGGCCACTCTCTCCCTACGAGGCTCTCTAGACAAGTCGGGCATCAAGCGTTTACGCATGCGTCGCGCATGTATAATTCGCAAAATTGTTTTTTGGATTTGCAAGGATATGGTTGACTACCTAACGTTTTAATTAGTATATTCATGACCGCTTAACGATTACGCATCATTTGAGCATCTTGAAAAGATAAATAAAGAAAAAAGAACATTTTCGGCCAACTTCACATACATTTTTAATTATTTTTTTTTTGAAAAGACTATTGACTACCTAACGTTTTAATTAGACTACCTAACGCTACCTAACGACCACCTAACGATATAAAAAAAGTCAATTAATAAAGTGCAAGTTGTCCGGCCAACTTCACGGGGGTGCATTAACGTTGTCGCCATTGCCACCAAAAACTCTGGCTTCTTTCAGCAGTTTCAGCCCGGTACGCAGAATCCATTAAGGCATTTAAGGACATCTGAATACGATTTTTCAGGTTAGATTTTATATTAGATAAATTTATTTATTTCTATCACGTATTTTTCGTCAAAAATAAATTTGCCGGTACACGTTACATGTTATCGTGTGAATGGTATAACGTGAGGTGCGCATGTGGAATAAGAAAAAAAAATTATCACGACACGGGTACTCGACTGTTAAAATTACTGCAAAATTTATGTTGCATTCGCTCAATATAACCTCAAAAAATAAAAAATTTTACAAAAATGTACTAGTGTTCTAGGTCGATATTTACAACGTTAACTATATTTATTTCTTAAAAATAGATCCAAAATATCACGAAAGAAATCGAAGTTCCAAAGGAAAACTCAAAATGACACTTTTTCGCGTTGCTGGTTCATCGCTGAAATTTAATATCGTCGATGTCAGCACTGAAGAACTCGCTGAATTAACATCATTGATTGTGGTAAGTTTGTAATGTCAGATTTTTTTAAGATAGGCAATGATATTTACAAACGTAAACACTGAATATTGAAATTTGATAAGTGCTACACGTAAGTGAATTTTTTCGTACAGAGCCATCATTAAAAATTCATTTCAAATTTTGCCAGTACAGCTTTCGAATTGAAAAAACTTTCTGTAAATTATTGTAGATTCCTTTAATCAGACATTCTGTAAATACTGCATATTTTCAGGAACATGGTGGCGAAGTGACAGACGATGAGGAATGCGTCATAAAATTTACAAAACGAGGAAATACTCTACGTATATATCCCAGAGCACAAATCTATGATGTTGTATATATCAGACATTGTATACAAACATCACAGCTAGTCAATTTGGAGATTTACAGGTACATGGATTAACTTTTAATTATTTAATGTTAGTTAAAATAAATGCTAATTACGTTTTCTCATCTCTCTTCTTGTTCCACAGACTTGGGCAGAGAAAATCAACTGACCATTGTTCTATAGCACACTTTTTGCGTGGATACTGCAAATGTTGGAAGCAAGTAACCTTCTGAATAATAACCTTGTTAACGTTTTTCACTTTTATAATTTTTTATAATTGCGATTTACAGGCGACATCGCCAAGTGCTTCCTGTAAAATCGAACGATTCAACAGTGAAGAGGTAATTGTACAACTTCACTTCTCATCATCAAATCTCCCCAGATAAAAAACAGGACCTAATTTGTTTTATTCTTATTGCAGAGAGGAGCGATCGCCAGTTTCTCGCTCAACTAGTGGACAGACAGAATACCACACTGCTGAAACGTCGAGCATTCCTGATAATTCTGATTCAACAGATTCTGACATCGAAGAGATCTTACAATTGGTTGAGCAAAACCCAGTTTCGCCTTCCAAAATTCATCAGTCCATTAATGAGTCGCAACCTGTGTTGACACATAAAGAGATGGACATGTATGCATCGTCACTGGCGGGTGGCGATGCTGCTGAATTCGTCAACGATATCGACGAAAAACGCCCGTGTAATCTGGAATTTCAAACCGAGGTGAAACCAAAGTTGGCGTTATTGGCTGAACAACAGAGGGCACTAATGGAAAAAAGAGCTTCAATGCAGGAAGCGATAAATCGTCAACAACGATCACCAAGGACAATCACAAGAAGTGCTGCAAAAGGAGCATTATACTCGGAGGATTCGATAAATCAGGAAGCTACAAGCATTTCAACATATACACTCAGTGACTCGGGTGAAAGTTCTCATACACCTAGTCCAATGCAAACTGACATCAAGAAAGAATCAATCGACTTTATCTCGCGCTCGCCGAGTAACGACCCCAATAAATCTAAGAAAAAAACAAATTTTTTAAGAGTTATACCTGAAGCTCGTGAACAATTCGGAGAACAAACGAGAACAAGAACACGAACGATGAAATTACAATCACCGTTAACCATAAGCGAGAACCTGTTAACCCACCAGACCACTCGGAATGGGACAAAATCCCCGAACGAAAATAACAGTTCTGCGAATGATGAAGAACCTGATCATCCTTCGTTGCTCCCGAACTTGGTTCACCGATTCAAGAGACAAGCAGCATTAGATACACAATTGAAAAATAAACTTCAAATCAAAGAAAAAACAGAAAAAAGCATTCCATGGATAAATACAGAGCATCTGAATGCGCCACGAAAAGGCAAACGAATATCTGGACCTCAGCGTGTACTTTCGAAAGACGACGTGAATACACCCAAGAGACGACGACAAATAGTGCATCAGGATACTTCGAATATCAATAATGAAACGGAGAAGAGACTAAAAACAATAACGTCGCAGAAGACTTCAAACGATACGACAGATAAGAGTAAGCGAAGTGGCGCATTAAACAAAATGTTAACCCGCCAAAACGATATCAGGTGCAAAATTATCGACTCTTCTGAAGGGGTCGTATCCCATTCAAGTGATACTGACGATATTTCGGAAGATGCGGACCGATGTAGAACGAACAACACGAGGTCAAAAGATCACCGATCATTCGACCAACCAGGACCAAGTGGCATTCGTAATGGCGTAAAAAACGCGACAGTAACGAAAAATTCATTAAAAGAACGTTCAACGCCAGAAATTGTCGAAGAAACGAGCGATTCCGACTTCGACTCGGATGAATCCTTTGAAAGTTATCGTTCTAAACCAAAAGTTACCAAGTCGTGAGTAAGATTGATTGTTTGTATTCGAGACATAAGAACTTCAACCGATAATGAAAATTGCGTTTTTTTTCAGAGAGTATAACCGAAAGTGGAGATCTAATCTAAATCAAAATAAAAAGCGTCCACATTCTTCACTGTGAGTCCGAAATTCAAACCAGTGCAATTGTCATCCATAAAAAATAATCGTACTTTTGTTGTTTCATAATTTCACGTTTTTTTCAAGGCGGTTACCTTTCACCACTGCAGAAAGAAATACCATAATCAAATATCTTGTGAGAAAGAAGGCCGTTGCTTCTTCCAAAGGATTGCTAGTATGGAGGCAAATGATTGAAGACGGGGTAAGTGGCTGTATGATAAATCGCCGAAAAAAATTTGTTTTTATTTCTTAAAATCCGTGAATGAATTTAAAAAAGAAATGGATTCAATTTTCGCTTATTGAGATTCGATATGTGAAGATGATACGAACCGTTTGTTACTTCTATTTATTTCCACAGTATTTAACGCACAGAACCCCACAGTCCATTCTCAACCATTATAAAAAATCTATACTACCAAACATCGAGATGCTCGGTCTGGATCCGGAAACACTGTCCTTGTTCAAATGTCTGAAATCTTGGGGAAAACGAAACGCCCCGATGAAAGCAGAAAACGTATGGTAAACATCATTTTCTTCTATTGTTGTGATTAAAAGATCTTGTCGTTATCAAAATAATATTTGTATGAATGTGATGCGATTTTTATTAGTGAAATTGAGCATTCGGAATTGTTTTCAGACACAAACGGTCCAAATATCAAGAGGATGGATCTCGCGAAGAATCGTCAGTGATGTTATTAACCTAGGAAGCTTCGACGGAAAATGAATATTACGATAAATCGATATGCTCAAAACACATTTATTAACGAAGTTAAAGGTTTTTCGTATTTTTATTAATGAAATCGAGTGTTTCGAAGTACTATACAGCCTACGTTGATTCGTGCATCACACACTTTTCGAAGAGCTCTTTCGCAAGTCTCTTTCGAACAAATCATTGCAAATAAATAATATTTAATAGTTTCGCTGTTGTATCAGTAGAAAAAAAACGCTCATTAAAATGTCTTGGTCTTGTTATTTGTCTTCCAAGAACGACGATATCCTCGAGCGTTCGATCTCGTTACGTCTTCGGTGACTAACACAAATCGTTCGTCGACGTTTTCATCCCAACGCCTGTGAATTTTCTCTCTTTTTTTTCTTCGAATGATTCTTCGTATCCTGAAAAATCGCGTCTCAGTCTCAATTTCTCGACGATATTCCTCCTCAGGCACAAGGAGAAACAGATGACGTATGTTTCGCGAGAAAGAATGAAAAACTGTAGAAGAAGGAACAGGAATAAATTAATAAATTGAAACGCGTAAATGCTCTCGGAATAACTTTTCTCGAGTGATCGATCAATCTTTCAAGTTTGCTCGGGTGGTAAGTTGCCATTGAGCAACTCGGTGTTCGCATTGTTAGCGACTATCTGTTGCTGTTTCAGTCTCTGTCGTACTTTCTTACGGTTATTGCGTTTGTGTATGCAGTAGAGAACAATAAATAGAAAGACGAGGGAAGAAGCGATGCACGAAGCAACGAGAATCCACGTCGAGCGTGCCTTAGCAGTTTCAGCCCGAAATTTGATGACGTCGAGACAGGACTGATGAAGACTAATCGTTTCGTTCGTAAAATTAAGACTTCCTTCGACGACACAGTTTTTCACCTCTGCTTCCTTAAGACCGCAATAGAATTTCGTTGGTCTCATCTTGATTTTCTTCGACTCGATCCAGGCATTAAAATTTTCACATTCGCAGCCGGAAGCAAATTTTATCGGGTTTGACGTCAAGTCTAGAATCTCCAAAGAACAAAACGGTGCGACATCCTCTGTCGTTACAACAGTTATGTAATTTCCAGACACGTTCAGAAACTTCAAAGACGTCAAGCTTCCCAATGACGGAAGTCTCGTGAGTTTATTCTTCGACAATTCGAGATATTCCAAGCTTGAATCCTGCGCGAGGACGGTAGGTTCGAAAGATTCATCCTTCAATGTATTCTCAGCGAGAAACAATTTTCTTAATAATGGCAGACCAAGCGCGTTCTTAGGAAAATCTTGACAGCCGTTTTTCGTAAGATCGATCGTTTCGAGACGACGAAGACTACTGAACGAGCCTTCCTCGATCGTCTGGATAAAATTGTCCTGAAGATAAAGATAGGCCAGACTGGTGTATGCCGACAGCGTGTTATTTTTCAACTGTCTGAGACGATTCACCGAAAAGTCCAAAATCTAAAAAAAGATCAATATATCATTAAAAAAACGACATTAAACAAATTTACTAAGTTTTAAATAATTCCAAACGATAATTATCCATAACCTCAATATTATATTATCCACCGTTACCTGTATATCCGTCTGGAGATTTTTCGGTATGTCACTGAGACTGAGATCAGCGCATCGCGCCTGCAGCATCGAGTAAGGACGACTGTAGCGACATCTTTTGGGTGCTAACTCTCGGTCGGTAAGAAGAGTCGCGCGTGGCTCGCTTCCCAGTATCATCACTTCAGTCGGTGTGACGGCCATACTGAAGCTCAGCAGCAAGAGTCCGTTTACGATGGAAGCAATCATGTCGCCTACTGAAAAGAAAAACAAATAAACAAACAAATTAAGTGTCAACGCTTGCTACGTGCGTTCGAGTGCTTCGAAGGAATATGTATAGAAACGGATATAAATATATTTAGAGTGAGACTGGAAGAAATATGGTAAGAGTGAGAGAGGGTGAGACTGGAAATAAACAAACGACGGCAGAGGGCAGTGAGAGAAAAACCGTTGGAAGAAAGCGCCCTCCCTATCGCGTACCGCGCGATATCTCGACAGAACCAAAACACTTTCGGTAAGTCTCGTCTCTCGCTCAATTAATAATAGCTCGTGTTTGAACCGCGTGTGTATTAACCACACGAGCCCCCATGACACGAGCGCTCACACATATATATATATATATATATATGTATAGATAGACAGATAGATGGAAAAAGCTTTTGGAATCGAGGCGCTAGCTGAGTGGACACGCGACCTAAGCGGCCATTAGCGAAGAGAGAGAGAGAGAGAGAGAGAACAAACTCTTTACTCCTTCCACCATCTCGAGGGTCGTACAGAAATAGTTGGCACGAAATTTTTATCGAAAGTTTTCGGTGAGGAATCAAATAAAAGAAAATAATAAATAAAGCAGGAGACTCGCGTCTCTCGTGTAGCACAGACCGACGCTTATGAGAATTTTTTTTTACTTTTCAGCCAACCAGCATTCTCGATACGGATCAGTCTGCAATTTCTTTCATCGAATTGCACCACGGGTCGAAGGAAGAGTATTGGGAGAGCGAACTCTTTTGATCTCTGTGCAAGGAAACTCGTACCTCCATATATTTTTTTTCATAAGAAGAAATCCATATTAAATATATTGCGAGGAATATATTTTTCGGTGAGAAAATTCTCACTATTCCAGTTAATTGCATTTCCCTTCGAGTTTCAACTTTGAGGAAAACTTTACGTTCTTGCAATGCATTGGAGAAAATACGTTTATTATATATGTAGATAAAAAGAGTTTTATGCATCCAGTGGGAATCGAACTCTCTTTTTCTACTAGATAGTTGAGAAATGGACTTCTTGCTACATATTCGCTTACAGTATATCGTACAGAAGCTATTCTTCGTTGATTTACTTACTTTATACGTAACTTCTCGAACATCTCTCAATAGTTTGCAAAATTTATCAAATATTTGTTGACAAACTTCTTTGCAACGTTTTTTTTTTCTTTCTTCCCTTTCGATTAATATTTTATATTGTATTTTTTTTTTAGGAATTGAAGAGGAGTTGGACGTTGGCTTAAATTCGTTAACGGAAAAAATACTTTCCAGGGACAAAAAAGAGGAGGTACGAGGAAACATCTGGGAAGTCTCACGAGAAAGGTGGCTGACTTTACGGCAAATGGTTGTGTATATGTGTATAGTTACATACACATACGCAATATACACTTATGTACATCGACCTCCAGCTTCCCAGGTCGCTTCCTGGACGTGCAGCGTCACTGCAAACGGGTGCTATCGAATTTTGAGACACGAACTTTCGTCCTCCCACGTAATTTCCGTCATTAAAACTTTGCAACCCTCTCAAAGGCAAACAGGCAGGCTGGACGTCGTTCTAGGAGTTACGACGAGGTCCCTTCTCTCTTACCCCTCCTCTCTCTCTCTCTCTCTCACACGCAGCCCTCTCACCCCTCTCATATACTCTCTATCTCTTTATCTCGGCTATATGAGAAGTTTCAGGGTTTCATCGTATCGGGTTCCATCTATAGCTACCCACATATCTCGGGGCGCGAGACCTCGTTTAGTCTATCGATCGTGCAAACGTGACAATAAAATGAGATACGAAATCATTGAAGAAAATAAGTGTGAAAAACGTTTCGACCTTTCTCGCGGTAAAGCGAAAAACGTCGGAAGTGTCGCGCGACCTGCGAGACTCCGCTTTACTCCCGTCTTACCTAAGAAAGCTTAATTGGATTTTTTTCAACGAATAATCAAAAATATCAAATTTATTAAACGATGAAAAATCTAAAATGTTTTAAAATCATTTAAAAAAAAGGTACGACAAGCAAGAACCAGAATCAATAAGTTGTAAAAATGCGAGATAGTGGATGAATATTTTGCAATTCATTCTTGCATTTGCGACGATAAACGTGGATTTTTTTTTTTTGCAAAATTTGCAATTTTGCCTTGAAAAGATTCTTTTTTTTTATCTTTTAAATTCTAGTCCGACCGTATCAGGCGAAATTTCAAAGCTTGGAACTATCGAGAACGAAACGAGTCCCGAGTGTAACTTCAAGGACGACGAACTTGTATTTTTGCAAATAAGAGACGGAGAATATTTTTTGAATTTTCGTTTTTCTTTCCTTTTGCTTTGCCCATTGCGAGAGAGTCCGTGGCAAGCGAAACGAGATTTTTTTTTCGTATCCAGAAAGGTCCGCGACGCAACCTTGGAGCGAAGAAACGAGAACGAGTGTTTCAGGCCGACGCATGCGGTCCGAATAAATTTTTGCTACTTTTTTTTCTTTTTCCCCTTTTTCTTTTTGTATTATTTTTCATTCGTGCGAGGGAGCGAGAAAGGGAGAGAGGGAGAAATTGAGAGCTGCAACACTCGTCAAGGTCCACTTGGACGCACGCTCGACGGTGAGAGAAACTCGGGCATAGAAAGACATGAGAGGGAAAAGAGAGAGAGGGAGAGAGAGAGAGAGAGAGATGAAAGACACTCTACGAGAGTCTTTTTTCGGAAAGCCCTCGCCATGATGAGAAAGGGATCACCTTTGTGACGCCCGCGTGGGGCAAAGCGGGTCAGCTAAGCGAAAACTCGTATATATTTTCGTAAAAAAAAAAAAGACGAGTATGAAAAAACTGAATTTTTACTTCGATGCGAAAAAAACTCAAAAATGAAAAATTGCAAAAATTTACAATCTTTTAATTCGAGCCCTTTAACATGACGAAAATGTATTTTCTTAAATATTCTACGAAAGAAATTTAAATTTGTAAAATTGTTTGTTTTTATTTTTATTTCAAATATAAAAAAATTATAACGATTTTGTTTCTGTAGATCTTTACAATTCTATAAAATATTATTAAATTATTGTAAATAATTGTTTCAATGAATTTCGATTATAATCATAATTAACGAAAATTAGAATTAAATTAAAAAATGTCATATAAATATTTTATTAACCGATTCAACACGTCGGAAATTTTTGTTAGTGAAGCTGACCCGATTACCCCTCCATTCCTCCAGAGCGCCTGTAAAGAGCGATAAGCGTCGCCGGTGTTCATTCCCCCGCTTGTTCCTTGCTCTCGTAATTTCTTTCATTTTTTTCCCTCCGTCCCATCTGCATCCGAGCATTTTCTGCTCTGACATTTCACCCTGTTGAGACTGACGTCTCTCTCTCTCTCTCTCTCTCTCTCTCTCTCTCTCTCTCTCTCTCTCTCTCTCTCTCTCTCTCTCTCTCTCCCCCCATCCTTTCTCTTTCTCTCTGTCTCTCGCGTTACGAACATACGCGTGACAGCACGAGCTAGAAGCACGCGCGGAGTGAAAACAAACCTCCAACGTGAAAGAGAAACAGGGGGGGGGGGGGGGGGGGTAAGTCGTGAGTAGAGTCAAAAACAATAAGGAACAGGAACGACCGAGAATGAGAGATAGACCGAGTGAGCCAAAAACGTACGAGGAAAAGGAAGAGAGACGGAGAAAATACAGTCGTCACCTTGACGTCACCTGTTCAACCGCAAAACTCGCTAGGCTCTCCCGCACACTCGGTGGGACGGATGAAGAGATGACGAAAAGAGTAAAAAGAAAAAATAAGACAAAAAAAGAATCAAACAAACCAAAAGATGAAGAGTCTTCTTCTCGACGCGGAAACGAATACGAGAGACGATCATTTTCCATTTCCCTTGGGCTCGCGTTGTAATCTCTCAAGTTTCTCTCCCTTCCTCTCTTCCTCTCTCTCTCTCTCTCTCTCTCTCCCTCCCCCTCTCTCTCGCTCTCTCTCTCTCTCTTTCTTTCCTTCGCTCTCTCTCTCTCTCTTTCTTTCCCTCTCTCTCTTTCTCTTTCTCTCAGGTTCTCCTTTCCGCTCTCCATTTCTGTCCCGACCGGTTTGTTGTCACGAGCGAACGAACGATTTGTTAAGTCAGCAGCCACAAGACTGTCGCATCGGGTGACAGACGGGACGAGGCGGTATCGAAACCAATTTACGATATCCCGCGAAATGATTTGGCTTTTCGCTTCCACGCTTCCGAAACTTTTCTATTTTATTTTATTCCTACCACTATATGTATACAGGGTGAATTTCATAAGGTGTCCCAAACTTTATTTTAAGGTAGATGGGATCGTTACAAACAAAAGTTGCAAATATACATTGCAGTTTTTTTTTATAGTTTACGAGATATAAATTTTTAAAGCTGGACCAATCAGATCGCACCCAGAAGCGTTGGAGCCGCCCACTCCCCGCCCTAGCCGTAGAGATAGCACAGTGTAGGGCGTTAAATTTGAAATTGCAAAATTTAGAGCAGTCAATTTTATTTATTATATTATTAAGCAGTTATTTTTTTTTTTTCGGGCATTGACTGCTGGGGGGGGGGGGTAAGTGGGCGGCCCCAACGCTTCTCGGCGCGCTCGACAAAATTCAGAGCAGTCAATGCCCGAGAAATAAAAATAATTGCGTAATAACGTAATAAACAAAATTGACTGCTCTGAATTTTTGCAACTCCAAATGTAACGCCCCATACTATGCTGTCTCCCCGACTAGGGCGGGAGTGGGCGGCGCCAACGTTTCTCAACGCGCTCTGATTGGACCAACTTTAAAAATTGATATCTCGTAAACTATTAAAAATATCCCTAATGTATATTTGCAACTTTTGTTTGTAATGATGCTATCTACCTTGCAACAAAGTCCTGTCACACCTTATGAAATTCACCCTGTATATATTTTCTACTTTTTGTTTTGATACGTTAAATTATGCGTGGATCAGCGAGTTATCGGGAAGAGAGATTAGCTTGAAATTCTTTCAGGGAAATTTTCGTCATCTATTTTTGTATATCCACTGAAGAACAGCGTACCGGAAGTTGCACAATAGTGGATCACTTCTTTTCAAAAGTCTCGCTTCTTCTTCACGCGTCTCGTCCAATTTTTGTTCTTTCACACTTCGATGAAAATAAGTGTAAGAAAAAATTGTTTTTACTCCCGTCTCCGGATAATCAGAGTCAGCAACATTTTGTTATTAACACGAAATAAATTCTCTCTGTTTATTAATACGATTATTATCTCTTACTTTCAATCCACAACCTGTTAATTCTTCATTTTTATTATCTTCTTTTATCATTATAATTTTCCAAGAAAATTTATATTTTTCTCTTTCTTTGTTCCAGCACAAAGATAAAGAAGATATTATCTTATCTCGTTGGATCGCAACGACAAGTCCTTGCGCGATAGAGCGGAAGAAACGTCGTATAACAACTTCGTAGAAATTCAAAATCGACGCATGGGAGAACTAGATGGAGCGTCGATCGTTTGCACGTCGAGGAGAGAAAAACGGCTCGTTGCGATAAGCTGGGACAATATTTTTCTTTTTTTTTTAGAATTGACTCAACCAGGTTTTATACGTTAGGATTTCTTACGATATTTCACCGGATAACTCGACATTGTCCGTCTTCCGTGTTTTATAATGGATTATGCGACATTCCACGAGAGCTCGGCGATCCGGGACCGAGAGAAACGAAATACGAGATATCTGGCTTGTGTGCATTTTTCGCAATGTATATAGGCAGATTGGTAACGTATGTATATCCGCTGCCCTCCGGAAACTCGATAGCCGTCTCTCGGACTCGTAGCGTTACTACTGAGGTATATCGATTCAGTTCGCTGGATCACCGAGAACCTCGCTCTTTCTCTTTCTCCGTTTCTCTCTCTCTCTCTCTCTCTCTCTCTCGCTGTGGCATGGACAATCGAATGTCCGGTCGAAGATTTTTTTTATTTGTTTCGTTATCTCTCCTTCGATTTAACGCGCTTATGGTAAATTGTAAACAAAGGAGAATTTGTGTTAATTATTATGATTATTCTGTTAATTAATTGTATTATATTTATTGTTATTTATACAAAAGATCGTTTATATCGATGAAAGAATTTTCTTTTTTCATTAATATATTCTTGTTTTTTATTATAAATTGTGGAGGAATTTTGATAGAATGTGTACTGTTGAACTTCGCGATTATTCGTTTAATCCACGCGAGTTGTAAATTCGCCTGAGTATTGAGACGACGGAGTCAAACGCTATAGTCAAAATTAATTGAAGGCAAACTAGTTTCGCGTGAAATGATAGGGGATAGAAGGATCCAGTGGTACAGAATAACAATCTCTATATTTTTAATTTCACAATTAACGTTATAATACAAAATGTGTGTAAGAATACGAATGGAGTTGTTGACTCGGCAACAAGTCGTTGAAGACTGATTTTTTGAAAATTTGTGAGGAGCGAATCTCAGATTTGTGTTCTTCCTGGTAAAGTGGAGGGAGAAGCGTCGTTAGAGTCGATCATGCATTTTCATTGGAGCGGAGGTTGAAGCGTCGCGAGAAGCGAGGAGCGTCTTCAACCTGGTCAATGTGAATTATGCCGAAAAACCAAAGGGTCGACCCTTTATAAAACATGTGGCTCCTGGCGACCAATGCATGGGTTTCTTCCATAATAAAACATTTGGTACGCAGCCGTTTTTATCACGTACTGCCTTTCCTTTTTTTGGTAATCGAATGGAATTTGAATGGCTATTGGAAATTCCCGTGGAAATGCATGATTGCACAGAGTTTCAATATTGAATTTCGCACATTAATTCGTATCGTCGAAATATAAGTAAAAATAATATGGAGAACGAGAAATAATGTAAATAACATCTCAGTCGACGCTCCAGAATGGAATTTGTAAATTGAATTAACAATTTTGTATTCGTTTTAGTGTTTGATATTTAATTTAAATCGATTAGAAATAATTTTTTTAAATTGAATATTTTTCATTGTAAAAATTGGGTGGAAATTATCGTGGTAAACAAATAGGGGAAAATTTATTTACTGGGAAAATAGTTTTTAATCCAGGTAACATTTTTTTATACGAGTCGTTAAATTTTTTAAATTATTGATTGGAATAAATCGACTAAAAAACAACGCAATTTTATAAAAATCATTCTAGAAACTTCGATTCCATAATACTTTTTAACAAAAGGAAATAAATTCGTAAAGATCTTACAAACGAATTCGAGTTTCATCTCGTCCAGTTCACACGTGAAAATATATCGCTGTTTTTCTCGTTCTCTCGACGAGGTCCGAGATCGTTCGGAAATAAGCGTCGAAAATGAGGTAAATGTTATTAGAACGAGTGTGATTTATGAAGTTCGCCTGTCCGTTGGTCCATGAAGTAAAACGAGAAATTCTTCGTTCGCCTCATTACCACACACACACACACATAAACACAATACATATATGTATATCTATAAAAATGTCGTTACTGAAATTTTCATTTAATCTCGAGCTAGCAAT
The DNA here is from genome assembly GCA_964007305.1 of Netelia melanura. Taxonomy (NCBI): domain Eukaryota; kingdom Metazoa; phylum Arthropoda; class Insecta; order Hymenoptera; family Ichneumonidae; genus Netelia; species Netelia melanura. The sequence goes on from OZ023258.1 coordinate 7,031,399, forward strand.
TTCCGGTTCAGAATCACTAATTGAGATTTTTTCAGACAAAGAGACCCAAGCGATATCTCATCATCGCGCTTTTCTCGCTCATTTCCTCGGGTCCCTTGGAATTGAGAATTCGAGAAAAAAAGGTCAAGAAAAAATCGAGAAAGAGGGAGAGAGAGAGAGATGAAAAGAGAAAAAGAATTTCTTCGGCGTTGCAAGGGTAAGCTTGTGAAAGTAAGGCGAGAGGGAAGAGCAAAGTAAGAAGGGCATAAAGATGAAGAGGCGAAGATTCTCCCCGGGTACTGAAATATCCCCGGACCGAAGACGAGGCCCATATAGACGCCGAAAGTTTCTCGCACAAAAACCGACGTCTCGGAGATCTCTCCCCAGCCGTTCGCCTCGACGAGTCTCTCTCCTCTCTCGTGTCTAAATATCGCGGTTAATCGAACCGCCTGCGAACACGCCGGCTCGTAAACATTTGGAAAGTCCGCCGGTGAACGGGAACATCGCTCTCGCAGACACTGGGATTTACCGAAATCCATGCTGGGATTGTCTTTAGCACGTGGTTTTATTTTCAAGGTCACGGGTAGATAGGAATTTTTTAAATTATCTTATGTAATTATTGTTTATATTGTTTAATGTAATTTTCTTTCATTATTTAATTATTGTTTGCAGCTAGATATCGGACCGGGCGATTGTATGCACAAATTCCAATGTACGACGTCCTTCGTCTTTTTACATTTTTCTTCTGTCCTCAAATATCCAGCATCCAATCCGATGGACCTACACAGTTTTTTTCTTAGGTGAATTTCGAACCACCGAGAGCACAGAAAAAAAGGACATGGAAAAATTCCATTCATACCGGCGGGAATCGAACCCCGACCCTCTGGGTTATGAGTCGAGAGCGCTAACCACAACGCCACTGCCCCTCTTTAATTATTCTTTACATTATTCCATTTGTACCATTGAATTATTATTTTCATTATTAATACATACTATTCATTAAATTAATTTTCAATTTTCAATTAGTATTTTCCATTCGAATGGCAAAAATATCAGAAACTCGTTGAATCGATAAAACGACGAAAAATAAAAAAAAACAACGATTTTCAGGAAACGATAAATTATGTTCTTTTTAAATTGACTTAAGAAAATATTATTTCCAGAGATTCATAGACGAGCTATTACTCGACTTGTCCAAGTTTTAATTCGATAAAACAAATTTCATTAGCAATGAAGGAAGAAGTTTCAACGAGTATCGCGAATTTTTGCTACCACGATCGGCGAAATAGCAAGAGTTACGGCAGTGTATGAGAGAATTTCTCTGTTCGTACGTTTTTTTCACCATTGGATTTCCTGACCTACTCTCACATACGCCGCAACTTTCTGCTGCGAATGAGCGTACGTGCCTCAACGATAAATATACAATTATATACATGTGTGCCTGGGTATGTTGGTACTGGTTTATGCTAATATTATATATATATATATATAATATTATTATATATATCTCTCTATTATTATATATATAGATATAATATATCTAGAGAGAGATATATTATCTCTATTATATATATATATACATAATATTATTATATATATCTCTCTATTATTATATATAGATATAATATATCTAGAGAGAGATATATTATCTCTATTATATATATATATATAATAATATTATATATATATATATATATATAATAGAGATAATATATATATATATAATATTATTATATATATCTCTCTATTATTATATATAGATATAATATATCTAGAGAGAAATATATTATCTCTATTATATATATATATATATATTTAAATATCAACCGAGAGACTCTGTGTGCAGTTAAAAGAAAAGAAGAAAAAAAAAACTAGAAGTAGGTACCGAGCTAATGCTTCGCGGTTTGCTTACAAATATTAACCGCACAGGCGTTGGTGCTGCGTGCTCATTATAATATGTTACGTTGTACCACGCACTAGGGTATACCAAGAGAGACGATGAGACGGTCTCGATAAATATCTATATATATTCCGTTTGATCCCAAATAGATTCGTAGGATGTTTGCACGATCGGAAATTCTTCATAGAAAACGAGTACAATAGGCACGTAACTTGTTTTCGATATTTTGGTGAGCTATAGATAGAAAAAAAAATGCAAATTTCTGTTCGTTTTCTTTCTGTTTTTTTCTTAAACGGTAATTTGGGGAGAGTTGGAAAGGAGGAGGATGGGAGGTTTGTGTTGTATGGGGAATTGCGGATATTGTATTCGTTAAGTGTTTTTGGACGGAATAGAAATTTTGTTCTATTGACCGATTTCCGGAAGTGCGTCACGATTTTGGACTTTAGACTGGATCGATATTGTTTGTAGGGAAAGAGTTTGTAGGTTGGATATGGAGATTGGAGATTTATCGCTGGTGAAGATTGCGACGTTATTTTGGACGATTTCTTAAATATTCTTGGAGAAAAAAGTAAGGAATGCGAGATAACGATTTAGTCACTTTAGGTCGATGGAATTTGGAAATTCTAAAATCAAACCGTGATTTTCTTGATTTACGGGAAATTTGCGATCGATATAGGGTTTTAGAGCTTGCGAAAGGATTAATATTCACTGGAATTTAATATGGCCGATTTCGATGGGAATCGCGAAACCTCAAAAAATCGACTTTTTGGGAGGTTGTATCTCCGTTCTTATTTGTTCGACAGAAAATTGCAAGAATAACTTTTTGAACAGCCCACCGAGCACTCAACAACAAGCCAAGAATCATCAAGATAACTCAATTTTTGGGACCGTGACGACACTTTGAAAATCGTGATTTTCAGGGGGCACAGGAAGGGACCTGCAAAAAAAGGCCTCGGTCAAGGGGTCGAATTTTTTTTTGCTCCAAAACTACTTTATTTCATCATATTCGTGTTACGCGGGAAATTTCCGATTCCGAAATGACCCAACAAAGTTTTTTTGGACGAAACAAGATTTTGACCCCCCCCCCCCCCCCCCTCGGACTCCCGAAAGTGCCAAAAGTAAAATCCGAATATCGACTATCGGCACGTGCCGGAGGTAAAATTTATTTTCGTCCAAAAAGGCTTCAATTATAGGTTACGGAATCGGAAATTTCCCGTACAACAAGAATATCACATGTTTAATTTCAATTTATAAAATCTTTTCCATCAAAAAGTGAAAATACGTTATTACTCCAAATTTTTCACGATTTTCTAATTAACAAAAACGAAAAAAAAAAGAAAAAATTTTGTAGTTTTCTCAACATATCACTAATAAATGACATAAAAACCAAGAACTAACACATTATATTCATTTTTCATTTATCTCAAATATAATCAAGGTGTTAAGATTTCACGCAAACCTTCAGGTCTCTCGATGAAAACATCACCTATATTTCTAATCAATATCGAAATCCGATAAAGCGATAACGCTTCTATTATGTGAGAAAATGTATACGCGTTTGGAAACTCGGAGTCAACAACGAAACGAACCGTTCCAACGTTCCAAAAATAAATAATAATACAAAAATTGAAAGTACATATTAATATTTGAAAAAACATAAAAAAAAATTCGTATTGTATTTTTTGTTTGTATATAACGGACGAATAGAACGGAGAGAATCGTTCGATCGACTCAAATTCCAGAGAATTCATTTTTTTTCATGAACGATTTCAAGTGGGCGGGTAAAAAAAAAACAAATATGAGAAATTTTCTTCATCGAGCGCAAAAAGCGACCAACGGAAAATGAATTTGAAAAATCAACAAGAGGAAACGATTCACTCGTCGAGAGTCAATTGGATAACTGTAAACAAACGGAAACCGCGTTTTATGAAGTTCCTCGTGTTCTCCCGGCGCAACCCACATAAACACACATGGACAAACCCGGGTGTGAAATACTCGAGCACCCACGTCACGGTGACGCTTAGCGCCTTCCTTTGCGAATTTCCTTCGTTCTTTGCTAACGCAATAATACGTCGATGTATAAGGAAGCTCGGGGTAAAATGGAGTAGGATTAAAAATTGATGATTATTTTTAATTAGAGTTTCATCGCGAAATTTTCAAAAATTTAATTCAATGGAAGCTAATAAATAAAACTTTTATTCTTACACCATTTGTTCATGAAATGTGAAAAAAAAAATCTTGGCGTTACTGAAAAATTTTTATAAAATAATAATTCAATCTTTTTTTCTTAATGAATTATTTTTATCATGAATTTACGACTAAAAATTGATAATTATTTTTAATCACAATTTCACCTTTAAATTTTGAAAAATTTTATTTTTTGAGACTTAATAATTAAAATTTGTATTCTTGAGCCATTTGTTCATAAAATGTGAGAAAAAAAAACTTGGCGTTACTGAAAAATTTTGATAAAATAATAATTCAATCTTTTTTTTCTTAATGAATTATTTTTATCATGAATTTATGACTAAAAATTGATAATTATTTTTAATCACAATTTCACCATTAAATTTTGAAAAATTTTATTTTTTGAGACTTAATAATTAAAATTTGTATTCTTGAGCCATTTGTTCATAAAATGGGAGAAAAACAATCTTGGGCTTGGTGAACATTTTTGATAAAAGAGTAATTTAATCTTTTTTCCTCATGAATTATGTTTCACATTTATTATATTATATTTAAATTTATAAAAAGGCTAAAAATTATCGGTGGAAACTACGACCAATGAAAGTGATATTTTAATACTATTTCACATTGCCCGACTTGCTCAATAATTTGTCCTATCGGCGTATCTAAATAATTCTTTATGTACATATTCAAATAACAACCTCTCAATATTCCATATCGATTACATCCTAGAATAATAAAAAGATAAAAATTCCCAAGTGAAAAAAATGTCAATATTTCCCTACCGTTTCATTTTACCCCGACCTTCTCAATAATTCTTAATATCTGTACAATTACAAAAATATCCCTCTATACATAAATTAATAATAATAATCAATCCCCCATCAATCTTCTTTTCATCCCACAATGACAAAAAAATATAAAAATTCCTAACTAAAAAATGGAAAAACAAAATGTCGACATTTTCACTACCGCTGCATTTTACCCCGATCTACTCAATAATTCTTAATATCTGTACAATTACAAAAATATCCATCTATACCTAAATTAACAATAATCAATCCCCCATCAATATTCATTCCATCCCAGAATAACAAAAAAATATATAAATTCCTAACTAAAAAATAGAAAAAGAAAATATCGATCTTTTCACTACCGCTGCATTTTACCCCGATCTACTCAATAATTCTTAATATCTGTACAATTACAGATCTTTCCATCTCAGAATAACAGGAAAATATAAAAATTCCGAACTAAAAAATAGCAAAAGAAAATATCGATATTTTCACTACCGCTACATTTTACCCCGATCTACTCAATAATTCTTAATATCTGTACAATTACAGATCTTTCCATCTCAGAATAACAGGAAAATATAAAAATTCCTAACTAAAAAATAAAAAAAGAGAATATCGATATTTTCACTACCGCTGCATTTTACCCCGATCTACTCAATAATTCTTAATATCTGTACAATTACAAAAATATCCATCTATACCTAAATTAACAATAATCAATCCCCCATCAATATTCATTCCCTCCCAGAATAACAAAAAAATATAAAAATTCCTAACTAAAAAATAGCAAAAGAAAATATCGATATTTTAATTACCGCTGCATTTTACCCCGATCTACTCAATAATTCTTAATATCTGTACAATTACAGATCTTTCCGTCTCAGAATAACAGGAAAATATAAAAATTCCGAACTAAAAAATAGAAAAAGAAAATATCGATATTTTAACTACCGCTGCATTTTACCTCGATCTACTCAATAATTCTTAATATCTGTACAATTACAAAAATATCCATCTATACCTAAATTAATAATAATCATTCCCCCATCAATATTCATTCTATCCCAGAATAACAAAAAAATATAAAAATTCCTAACTAAAAAATAGAAAAAGAAAATATCGATATTTTAACTACCGCTGCATTTTACCCCGACCTGCCCCCTTATTTCTAATCCCAATGTATCTACCTCCCCGTATATACGTTCTAGGTCGAAACAGAGCCGTCGGCGTCTTCATCGAGTCCCGAGTAAGGTTTATAAAGTAAACGCCAAGGAAATATAAACTCCCGCGCAAGTTTTGCTTTCGCACCCAATCGAGAGAGAACCACCGGATTACGAGCGTCCTCCACATACGTGATCTCAATCCGTGTGTACGTTTGTCTCCGTGTATGTGTAAAAGCACAATTACCGTAGCTCGCGAGCCGCGAAAACCATTCCAGATTTACGATCGTAACACGATCGTTGCGTGTTCACGTTCATTTTTTTATCATCGCGTTTATATCGGTGAACGAAAAAGAGAGAAAGAGGGAAGAAGAAGAAGAGAGAGAGAGAGAAGGTTAACGGATAAACATGAAAATAATCGTAGAACCGTCGCCATGAAGCGAGAGCGAGAGAGACAGAGAGAGAATGAGAAACTATGGAGGGGAGAAAACGCGCGGACTTTGCGTGGTTGGAAACACGCTCGCCTTCTGCTTATGATCAGCGGACTCGGTTCTCGCTTCCTCTCACTGTCAAGTGCGCCGGCCGACGGGAAAAGAGCGTCCGACCGCAAAACAGCTACCGCACGGTAAACGTCCAAGATTCTCGTTTCTTTCTCGCTTTTTCTTTTTATCTCGTTCTCTTTCCTTTTCGGGAAATAATGAAAGACAGACGGAGCAAACTCGAGAAACCTTTCCAAGATACACGGATTCTTGGAAGAGCATCGCCTCTCTCAACCCTTCTTCCTCTTCCTATCCACAACTCATTCCTCCATGGTGTCGGATAAGTTTAAACTCACAATTTTGTTCGACTGCGGATTTGTTTTTTTTTCTTGTCGAACGGTGTACGTACGGTGTATATAGACACGATGCTTTGATTGTAATACAATTTGGCTTCATTTGGGGTAAACATTTTATTTATTTTATTTATTTCATTTATTTCAGTTACTTCATTTATTTCTTTTCTTTCATTTATTTCATTCATTTCATTTATTATATTTATTTCATTTATTTTATTTATTTCATTTCTTTCATTTATTTTATTTATTTCATTTCTTTCATTTATTTTATTTATTATATTTATTTTATTAATTTCATTTATTTTATTTACTTCATTTGTTTTATTTATTTTATTTATTTTATTTATTTTATTTATTTTATTTATTTTATTTATTTTATTTATTTTATTTATTTTATTTATTTTATTTATTTTATTTATTTTATTTATTTTATTTATTTTATTTATTTTATTTATTTTATTTATTTTATTTATTTTATTTATTTTATTTATTTTATTTATTTTATTTATTTTATTTATTTTATTTATTATATTTATTTTATTAATTTCATTTATTTTATTTACTTCATTTGTTTTATTTATTTTATTTACTTTATTTATTTCATTTATTTCATTTATTTTATTTATTTTATTTATTTTATTTATTTTATTTATTTTATTTATTTTATTTATTTTATTTATTTTATTATACTTAAAAAATTTCAATTAGAATAATTGAAGCAGGATATGAATTAATTGTATTGTAATTTTCAATAATATTTCACGAATGTTCAAAGTCGTTTCGACGATTCGAACAAACAAAAACGAACATATTACTTTTCGCGTTGAAAGCATTTCGAGGTGTCGCGAACTGGAAAGCATGCGACAGCATAAAACGTAATAACATCGGAGGCTTCGTCTATTTTTTTTTGTCTCGGATAATGTATTTTTTTTTTTTTCTCGCCATACCACTAGAAATTATTTTCCTCGTCGTGTTTGCATGTACGGGAAAAGAAGAAGAGCGAGAGAGCCCCCCGAGAGGTTCGGCTGATTCACTCGGGTGTGAATAATGAAAAAAAAAAAATGTCGCCTCGAGAAATTTCGTGCAAAGAATTTTTTTTTCTTTATTTCGATTTTTTTTTTTTTTTTTTGAACAATGAGAACGCGATCCGTCGGCATAAAAATCAGGAAATTCTACCGGAGGGTATTTGACGTCTTTAATATTTCTATATATATATATATCTGTAGGCAAACGTTAGGTGGGAAAAACGTGGAAGAGATTCGAGGGACAAAGAACTGATGATGCGAGAATGGCGAGTCACACAGGTATAGAAATGGTCTTCCGGTAGAAAAATCGTGGATAAGTATGCCCATGTGCTTTTGCCAGACTAGAAATGTCTCAGCAAGGCTCCCTCTGGTGTACGAACGTATGAAAACTGGACCGCGACTCAGCCGACGGCGATTTCTTTCTCCCTCGCACGTCCCTACATCCATATATACCTATAATATATATATGTGTGTGTTTGTATACACATGTATAAACGTGTATTTCAACATCTCTCTCTCTCCCCCCACTCACTCACTCTCCCTCTCTTTCACTCTCTCTCTCTCTCTCTCTCTCTCTCTCTCTCTTTCTCTCTCACTCAGGCACATTCGTTTGATTCACGACAAGAGGGGGTGTTGTCCTTACTAACGTGCCCCGGGTATCCTAACTCGACATCCCCCTAAATCGACCCGTTTTTACTACGTCGAACGAAAATACAAATTCTGCGTAGAAACGAACAACAACAATGTGAAACGTACGATTCAATTCACGTCCGATTGATTATTTCGTCTCTGGGACGTAGTTGATTAATCCTGTCACAGGTCTAGGAATAAAATAAAAGCGTTCTACGTCGTTTTTGAAAGATTAATTATATTTAACATTTTTTTAATTATTTTGATTTTATTTTCAAAGAAAACGTGGATTAGAATTTATAATTCCGCCATTTTGACAGCAACGGTCAAGCGACGATCATTGTGTCAAGGTGATAAAATCGGTTTAACGATAACGATGAATAATCGTGATACTTACAAATCTCGTTAATTATTACGTATCGCAAAAAGAGCTCGTGGCATCGATTCCGACAAATCAGTGTTCCAGTATCGATGAGTTAACGTTGGCACTGAATCATCGGTGATGCGTCTACATAACTCTCACCTATGCGAACACGTAGCACGAGAATTCTTTTCATTCTCCGTTTATCCGTCGAACAAAACGAAGATTTCTCATTGTTCACTGAGGCAAAGTTTCTTGCTCGTGTTTCGTCACACAAGATATTTAGGTAGGCGTTAATAGTCACAGTGTATAGATATATAACACAGGTAAAAGTATGCCTCGGTTACGAGGCTATATATCCCGCGGGAGAGTAATATTGCTTCGAAGCACTCTCGTGGTTTCTACCACGGAACAATAGTTCTCCGATATCGCGAATGGTCCCACGGTTCGATGAGTTTTGGCGTGTGCAAAAGTTTACCGAAAGTTTTGCGCGAGGGTGCTCTGTATGACACGCCGCCGGCTCGTCGAGTTTGCGCAGTGGCGGGCGCGCAACACCGAACGAAGCCAACCGATATATCGAGAACACTTTTACAAACACGAGTCAAAAAAAACCATCACCGTTACGTTTCTCATCGAGATACCGTAAGCTTCCGTAACATAGGTAGGCCGGATGAGAGATAAATCCGCGTGATGAAACAGTAACGAAGAGGTTGTAAGTCGAGGTTTGAGGCTAGGATGAAGATGCGTCGAGAGCCTAGCGCTAGTGGGCTCGCGATGTTGCCCCTACGACGTCTCACGTAAGACTGTGGCTAGGACTTCTTCGGCAACTCGGTGCCGCGCTCTGTCTCTCTCACACACACACAACGCATATACACACTAGCTCCACGCACACATATATATATATATAACCGTAGTTTAACGAGAGAGCGTACACTAGCAGGCACGCTAACCAATCTGTGTATAATTACATATCTATATATATTCGTCACTCGGAGTTTCGTCGTGTTTTAGTCGTGAGTCTAAGCGTCGGAGAGTTTCGAACGACATAGGTGAGAGACGGACGCGTGCAGGACTGAGAGCCTGAAAAGTATAATACAAGAAAGGAAACGTTGGTCTCTCGAAGCGACGTCGTTACGTCTCACGGATGTGAAACAAATGCGAGCGTGGATGGACGCGAGAGACTCGTAGCGTGTACGAAAAATATTTCGATCTCGAAACGAGGGTTACTTTCGTCCTCGCGCGATTGTGTGTGTGTGTGTGTATGTGTTGGGAAGGGAGTTTCACCGGTTGTACGCGAGAGTGCGTGGCTGAAGCGAGTATACGTGAGTTTAGAGCGACCCTTGTACCGTGGATCCACCTGGCCGTACTGCGAGAATGTGTCGGGGTGGTGGGGGAGACAAAATGGCCGCTCGGGCCCCGGCTCGTTCTCCTGCCCTGCTTCTCTTATATAGCCCACCCGGAGGCACACAGGGGCAAATTGAATAGGGAAGGTTGCACCGGGCAGACCACGTGACCGTCTTTTTCGAACGTACGAAGCCCATGGCGTGTACGCGTCAAACGATACGGGTATATTTGTATGTTTATCTTGTGTTTTAATTGGTCCGGCATCGATTTTTTTGCCCCATTGTTTTCTCATAATTATTCTTCGTTTAGAAACGTAGAGAGAATTGTTTATTCACATAAAATTGTGTAATTTATCATTATTATTGACGGATAAATATACGTTAAAGGGAAGAAATTAATTTTATTGTAAAAATAATACACAATTGTCTCGAATATTAAAAAAAAATTTTTTAATCTCGTTCTCACTTCTTTTAACAATTTTATCATATAAACAAATTTATATCCTAAACAAAATAATGTTAAATTTTTATCATGGACATTTTTTAATGAATTCCATAATTTTTTTTATTTCTTTGTCTCAAAATTAATTTTTTTTTTTAATGAGAATATGAATATTTTTTAAAACCTTTCAATATCTCGTTCTCGCTTGTTTTAACAATTTTCCCATAAAAACAAATTTATATCTAAAAATATAATACTAAATTTTTATCACGTTTTTCATTTTACAAGCTTTTATTTAGTTTCACCTGTCCCGTTGTCCGTCCGTCTGTAATCAAATCTTGCAAGTTAAATTTGATCCACTTCTCGGTTTCCGATTGAGTTGAAACTTTGCATGCACGTATAAATCGAATGACACTGCAATATTATTATGACAAAATTTTTTTAAATAAAACAAATTTTTTTTTTTAATTTAACAAATTTTTTTAAAATTCTAAAAAAGATTAAAAATAAAATTTAACAAAAAAAACCTTTTTTGAAAGCAAGCTTTTATTATTTGTTAATAAAATGAACTAAAAAGTTAAAAATAAATTAACTCTAATAAGAAATATAACACTTTATAAGTTCATTGTAACTTTTAACGATAATTAAGCTTCTTCGTCTCCGACAAAATAATTCCATATCGTACATAATTATATATTTTTAACACTAAAACTTTACACCTTAATTATTAAATCTTCCCGTTTTTATCACAGTCTCAATTTTTTCATTTAATTCCATCGTTTTCTTTATTTCCTTGTCTCAAAATTAATTTAAAAAAAAATGAGAATATGAATATTATTAAAAGTCTTTCAACATCTGGTTCTTACTTCTTTTAACAATTTTTCCCATCCAAACAAATTTATATCCAAAAATATAATCCTAAATTTTTATCACGACTTTCATTTTTCATTCAATTCCATCATTTTTTTAATTTACTTGTCTCAAAATTGATTTTTTTAAAAATGAGAATATGAATATTATTAAAAGCCTTTCAACATCTGGTTCTTACTTCTTTTAACAATTTTCCCATACAAACAAATTCATATCCAAAAATATAATCCTAAATTTTTATCACGACTTTCATTTTTCATTTAATTCCATTATTTTTTTTATTTCCTTGTCTCAAAATTGATTTTTTTAAAAATGAGAATATGAATATTATTAAAAGCCTTTCAACATCTGGTTCTTACTTCTTTTAACAATTTTCCCATACAAACAAATTCATGTCCCAAAAAAATATTAAATTTTTATCACGACCTTCATTTTTTATTTAATTAGATAATTTTTTTAATTTCCTTGTCTCAAAATTAATTTAAAAAAAAATGAGGATATGAACATTTTAAAAAACCTTTCAACATCTCGTCCCCACATCTTTTAACAATTTTTCCCATCCAAACAAATTTATATCCAAAAACATAATCCTACATTTTTATCACGGCTTTCATTTTTCATTTACTTCCACCATTTTTTTTATTTCCTCGTCTCAAAATTAATTTAAAAAAAATGAGGATATGAATATTTTAAAAAACCTTTCAACATCTCGTCCCCACATCTTTTAACAATTTTTCCCATCCAAACAAATTTATATCCAAAAATATAATCCTAAATTTTGATCACGACTTTCATTTTTCATTTAATTCCATCATTTTTTTAATTTCCTTGTCTCAAAATTAATTTCAAAAAAATGAGAATATGAATATTATACAAAGCCTTTCAACATCTGGTTCTTACTTCTTTTAACAATTTTCCCATACAAACAAATTCATATCTCAAAAAAATATTAAATTTTTATCACGACCTTCATTTTTTATTTAATTCCATAATTTTTTTAATTTCCTTGTCTCAAAAATAATTTAAAAAAAATGAGAATATAAACACTGAATGAATATGACAAACAAATTTATATCCAAAAACATAATCCTAAATTTTTATCACGTCTTTCATATTTCATTTGCTTCCACCATTTTCTTTTATTTCCTTGCCCCGACATTGATATATCTTATTTTTCTGTAAACCGTACTAGATAAATTTTTGTTTACTATGTATTTATTGATAGTTTTCTTTTTTGTAATTTCCGCCTCGACGCGAGATCGTGCGATGCAGAAGAAGGGGGTTTGCTGGACGGGGGAAGGGTGGGGGAGATCTTGGTGACCCAGAAACTAGGAAATTGTTTTTTTCTCGTAAAACGATTTTCCTGTGGAAGATCGCATGCGGATTATAAAAAAAAAAAGTGCTTATCTACGAGCGATCCGTGCTTATATCTACGAGTTGTAGATCGTTGTTGAGCTTTCTATCGTTTTCCATGCATTTTGCCGCAGGCGTGCCGTTAATACCGCGTTTCTGCAACACGCCGCTTGGTGCGCTCACGTGCCTGCGCTCGCACACAGCGCCGCGGACGGTATAATGGACGAACGCGTAGTCGGTAATTAGATTACGTGCGGGGTTCTCCCTCCTCGTTTTCTCTCTCTCTCGCGCGTTCCTTGTGACAAGGTAAATCCTGACTTTCCGATTATCTCGCAACGTGCATTTCCACTCAGCCAGGCCAACATCGCCGATGCTTTTTAATAAACGTATATACGCGTATTTATGTGTTTTTGCGTCATGTGCGAGCAACTCTCGTTTCGTATCATGTCCCACGTGTCGTTTGGGATTGTGGGTCATGATAGAATGCTTCGTAATTGGAGGTTGCGAATCATTTTTATTTCTGGGTATAGATTTATCGCTGAAGGAATATTTTAGTTTGAGGTATTAGTTGTTATCAAGGTTTTTATAGATTAATGAAAAAAAAAAGATTTGTTTACAGGGGGTTTGAAATTAGTTATGTAAAATATATCGCAGATACGTATTTTAATGAAAATCTAGGAAGAAATTTAGTTTACTGGTCGGCCATTTTGTATTTGCCATTTTGAATTTTGTAAATCGGATTGTAAATGGCAGAGATATGAGACTTTTTCATTTTCGGCGGCCATTTTGAATTTGGAACGGGGGACTTAAAATGGCCGACCGGGGAGACCTTGGAGACGCGTCTAGCCAACATCACCGATGCTTCTTCTTAATAAACGTACGATATTTTAATGAAAATCTAGAAAAAAATTTAGTTTACTGGTCGGCCATTTTGTATTTTAAAAATCGGATTATAAATGGCCGAGATATGAAACTTTTCGTATTTTCGGCGGCCATTTTGTATCCGCCATTTTGAATTCAAAACGGCGGACTTAAAATGGCCGACCGGGGAAACCTTGGAGACGCGTCAAGCAAAATAAGACCTTCTCATTTCGAACGACTCTATTAATGTCGAAGTAAAGCGAGACAGGAAGGAAAAGAAAATAAATCGGTATACTTTATGTATAATATGCGTGTTATTTTCCTTATCTCATCTCTCACTCGCTCTCTAATCGTCGGGGTGCGTTAGCTGCACGAAAGGCGCAACTTACGAGTATATTTATCGCCCACGAACTATCGAAACCCACGTGACCCCGGTTGCTCCTCATCACAGCTCGATGTACGCTTCTCGCGATAAAACCAAGAAAAAGTGAAACGTTCTACACCCCGAGAGACACACACTGAGTTGCCGAGAATCTCGTTTAATTTCATTTCGTATCTCACGAATACTCGTTCCCTCCACTCTGTTCTCCTTCTTTCACAGTTTATAATCTGTTAAGTACATTCCTTTTAACACAAAAATCTCGTGGGCGTTAATCCACACCAGCGGAATTCGAATTTTCGATATTTTTCTATCTGAACTAAATTACGTAATCAATCAACGATGATAATACGCACGATAATCAATCATTAATAATTATAAACCATCGCTATTAAAAATCACAATAAAATCTTAATTACTTTTTTTCAAGTAAAATGTAATTAACAATTACAGACTAATTGTATTAACTACTTATAGAATCTTAAACTAACGACGTTAAAACTCGACGCTCCGAGATTTTCACACAATTAAAGTTAACTCGATTTTGATTAAAAGAATTAAAAAAAATTAAGGTACGCCTTTTTCTCGCCGGCCGCAAAGTCAGTGCACTTCGGCTTAATCGAATTAACACGCATGAACGACGCGATTGAGTTAACACCAGTGATGGTCGGATATAAAATGGGCGCACCTGGATTTCCTAACCACAAAAGAAATCTCTTGTCATTATTATCTACGCACTTGACGTGCTCTATCGCTCGTCTCGAGTCTCCATGTTTATCATCAACGGTTTATCTCGTTCCGTATCCGAGCTACGTATACACTCCAACTGCATATCACTGTCTACGTTCGTACAAAGAGACTAGATCGTATTATTGTCATATGAATTCACAATTCGCTTTCCTTGGCACATCCGTCATCCACATATGGAACATTCCACCTGAAATCATTGTTTTCACAATTTTCGGAATTCTTCCCATACTTTGTCATTTTTGTATTATCTCTAGAACGATTTTCCTCGAATTTCTTCGGTATTTATCGTACCTTGGTTTCCGACTCATATTTTTCCCATCTTCCTGCATCCTGACACACGGAAGTCCCAAAAAAAAAACACTGGAAAAAAGTGAGGTTACGTCTTGAAAAACATGGCTGGAAGAAAAAAGTGAGGTTATGTCTTAACGTTTACGAAAAAGAATTGTCCGTATCGGAAAAGAATGCTTGATACATAACCATAAAATATTAGAATAAAAAGTAAGCCAGCAAGGGATATGAAAGGTACGAGGTTATATTATCTCGTAGCATGGATTATACATATAATAATCCGTCGACTTCAGCATGTCTGTTACCGAGAATAATCTTTCGCCCTCCTCGTTCTCTTTCGTATATATTATTACGCTGACACACACACGCTGAACCGTATTCTCTCGCGTTGAATCGTAATACCGAACGCGAGTTCGTAGAAAAGATTGGACCTCTACGATCAAGGTCTCCTTAGTCTCTCGGACGTAGCTCATAGAGTATGCATTGTTTTCATACACACTGGCGCATAGGCGAAACAATGAGGAAAAAATCCACGCGTATAAAACGATTCGCGATATATCGTAGCGTCGCTTTGCAATCTATTTGTTATGGCTCGAGGCAAGTTTCGTATGGAATACCGAGCTGAAGATAATACGAATAGATAATAACAATTCGAGTCTCTCGCCAGTATGAATCGTAAAACGTGCGACAGTTATGACTACAGTTATCCACGCGATTCTACCAATCGTAACTTTCGAATTATCGTAGTACAAAACACGCGTACGGTACGACCACGAACTTCTTTAAATTGATACAGAACCGAGCGAGCAAACTTACCGACATTTTTAATATCTATTTTGTAAAACGTCGATATCGCGAATTCCTGACTCGCCGGCGACTTACCGACGGTCACTGTAGTCATAGTTCAGAAAGCCACCGCGTGGCGGCGCTAGGTACTGGCCAACGTATCATTGCCATTCGTGTTTGTTTTTCCGTCTGAAAGTGCTGAAGTGTGTTTTACGAAACGAGGATCATCGTTGACAGACTAATAGGATAGTATACGTCGTGAATGATATACGGACTTATCTAATTGAAAGCACAATCCATTTCCTCAACCACGTTGTACGACCGAAGTGACTATTTGCTTACAGTTCGTTTTACATTGTTTTTCAGCACTTCGTGGATACGTATACGAGCGGCCATTAGCACGTTGACATCGATCGAGACGAAATTACAGGGCGATACGAAAACATACAATTCTCGAAAGACTAATCGACGTTTCGCTAACGTCTGATGCAATACGTCGTATAACTTGGGACTTTGCTACGTATTTAACGGACCGAAAGACTTGGCATAAATTTTACAAGCCTCAGGATTATCACTATTATTATCGCAGTTTTTTTTTAAATATCGTCCATATGGCCGTTGCAAGCCTCGAGAAATCGTGATACGTTCTCGCATGACTTCTCGTCTTGGTGTAAGATTAGGAGAAGTCTCGCTCGACTAATACCCTTCTCTTGTTATAAAAATCCATCCTTCGCTCTATCTTGGCCCCGTCTCTCTCATCGCACTGGAGTCATCTGTCACAGCCAACTGTGTCTCCCATATCGTCCCTTGGCAGATTGCACACCTCAGGAGCTCTCGTGTTACCAGGTCGCTGCGCCACTGGCAACTGACGTGAGCACAGAGCGCGCGGAATTGCATTCCAGGAAATTGGGCGTGTGGTCAGTGCTGCGGCTCGGGGCGTAGAGGTTATAGCAGCGAGGCGTACGTACGTGTGTAACGATACACACGCTCGACCACCGGTCTTCTCCCACACATCCGCCGCGGGCTATACGAGTCCCTTTGTAATAACCCTGCGAAATCCTCCGGTTATATATACTCACACTTTTATCAACTCAACGTATTTAATATTTTATCCAACGCTTCTTCGCGACATAACCTCACACTTTAGGAAATTCTCCCCGTTCAAATTTCCCGCGCTTTTCCGCCAATCCCAATTTGGGTAACTAAATCGTTCAAAAAAAAATCACTAGATACTTTATAAAAATTCCCTAGACCAATAGAAACTCTGTATTATAATATTTTCCATATATATAGGTCGTTTCGTGTAAAATGCGAATTTTCGAAGTGAAAAAAATTCTCTAAAATTGTAAACAAAATTCCTGTTCATTGTTCTATATCTAAATTCCATAAATTGTTAATTATTATAACGAGATTAATTATTCCACGACGATCTCTGTCTTAAATTATATTTACCAATAAACTTTCGTTTTAATTAATCTCAAAATATTCTCGCACCCTACGTTTTATCAATGACAATCCTATTTCAGTATCTTAATCCGATTGGACGGCAATTATTTCGTCTAGCGACCTGGAAATCTTTAGTAGTGTGACTATAAATTTATAAATAGAAATGAACGTATTTATACGTATATCTCGTTCGTCTCTATTAAACATCTATATATTTATATCCGAGTAGTCGTGTGTGCACGCGAAGTTAGCGAAAGTGAAGGAAAGCACGAACTCGACGTGTTTCGCGATCGAAAAGGCTGCAGGCCAAGCGAGTGCTCTCTCTCTCTCTCTCGCTCTCTGTTTCTCTCTGTGGACTGGGATAGGGAGAAAACTGGGCTCCCAACGAGTCCCGGTGCAAATTAAGGTCGGAAGGAACAAGTCGAAGAAAAATATATAGAATTGCGAACTGTTGCTTGGTGCACGTAGTTCGATGCACAAACACACATATATATATATATACATATAAATATGTATGCTCGTATCTCGTCCGTGTGTACGAGACGAAGGCAGACGCTTCGCTCGAAGGTCTGAGAGTTCGGGGAAAGAGATTACGGAGTGCTGTGGGGCTCTGACTGCCAGAGTTTTACCTCTCTCTCTCCCCCCTTCCCCTCTCTCTTTGGCAGATTGGAGAGACATAGAGAGAGAGAGCGAGAGAGGGTGAAGGAGAGAGAGAGAGAGAGAGGGAGAGAGAGAGAGAGAAGAGAGAAAAGCATCAGAATTATCGAAGCAACTCAGGCTGTACCGTTTCGCCAGTGAAATTACGACTTAGTTTGAAAACTCGGTATTCCTGGGTAGATTTAACTTAACTGTGAAAACTAATATGATCTATCTCTCTCTTTTCACTCTTTTCAGAAATAACATTTCAACTCTCTCGTCACTAATTCCCCTCCCCTCACTCCACCCCCTTCCAATTCTTTCTCTCTCTCTCTCTCTCTCTCTCTCTCTCTCGCTCGTTTCTTATCACGCTTTTTCGCCGTCCTGTCTGCGAGTTTGGATCTTGAACTCTCGTAAACTAATTTCGTTGCCGATAATTCGTTTGCTCCGCTGAATTTGAATTGGCTATGTTTTGTATCTCATTTGCTTTTTGTATTTATATATATACAGGGTGAATTTCATAAGATGTCATAGGATTTATTTTAAGGTAGTTGAGATCGTTACAAACAAAAGTTGCAAATAAACATGGGGGATATTTTTAATAGTTTGCGAGATATAAAGTTTTAAAGTTGGTCGAATCAGAGCGTGGCGAGAAGCGTTGGCGCCGCCCACTCCCACCCTAGCTGTAGAGATAGCACAGTTTATGGCGTTACATTTGGGGTTGCAAAATTCAGAGCAGTCAATTTTATTTATTATATTATTACGTAGTTATTTTTATGTCTCGGGGCATTGACTGCTCTGAATTTTGCCGAGCGCGCCGAGTAGCGTTGAAGCCGCCCACTACCCGCCCTAGCAGGCAATGTCCGAGAAATAAAAATGACTGCGTAATAATATAATAAATAAAATTGATCGCTTTAAATTTTGCAATCTCAAATGTAAAGCCCTACACTGTGCTATCTCCACGGCTAGGGCGGGAGTGGGCGGCGCCAACGCTTCTCGGAGCGCTCTGATTGGACCAACTTTAAAAATGAATATCTCGTAAACTATTGCAAATATCCCTAATGTACATTTGCAACTTTTGTTTATAATGATCCCATTTATCTTAGAATAAAGCCTGTTACACCTTATGAAATTCACCCTCTATATATATATATATGCACATAAAAGAAGAAGTTTTTATCTGTGCTAATTAAAATATCACGAATATCTTTGGCTCGATATTCCTTCTTTTTCTCAGAATTAACAATCAGTAAAGAAAACTAGGTCAATTACAAAATACAATTTTATCAATTTTTTATATACATCGATTAAATTAATAGAAAAATATTCTTCTAAGAATCGATAATAATTCAATGAAAAAAAAGGAAAAAAAAAAAAAATAGAAAATAAGTTAAATGGGAAAATAAAAATGTTTTCGATGAATCGCGTTTCGTCACGTGAGCGGCTAGTTCGAATAGTCCGCGCGTACCAAACTGTGAATGAAAACGTTTGTGAATATCGTTGAATTCGCGAGGTTGTTAGACGTTAAAGAATAGCGACTAGAGAGAAAGAGAAAGAGAGAGCGAGTGGGGGGGATAGGAGTGGGGGTATATCGGTGAAAACATCGGTGCAGCTTTGAAAACACGCGGTAGTAAACGCGACAGTAGTTAGCTAACTGATTCCGATGCGAAAAAAAAGGAAACGAATAGAATGACAGTAAGAGCGTGTGTAAGAGAGAGACGAAGCGAGCGCGCTTGCGCACGAGCGTGGGAGAAAGTACGAGTGCGAGAGAGAGAGAGATAATGGCGGTAAGCCGGCAACAGGCAGCTCGTTCCGACTCGAGCCGTTCGACTGTGGGCGGCGCTAGTGGCGTGGCCGGCGCGCGAGACCCGTAGACTCGTGCAGTGGAGTTCAACAGTTCAGTGAAACGCCGGTATCCGTGGCGATAGGTTGTCTTCATCGCGAACCTAACCACACGAGTTACTCCACATTAAACCTGTCTCGTTCTTACGAAACACGTCAAAATATTTTTACACGAGCCGTGACAGTCGTGCGATTAATCGCTAGATGAGAAAACGACGATTCGTCCCGTTGGTAACGTGAAACCCGTGTTTAACCTCGAAATAAAACAAATTCACTCAATCTCGACGTACGTCGCGATATAAATCCTTTCCGGGTATACATCGACGTGTTACGCGAGTCGTTTCGATTCGTTGTTGTTTTTTTTGTTTTTACTCCACCGCGTTACATAAAACGTGTGCGTACAAGTATAAGAGCAAAAAAAAACAAAGACAAAAGAGAAAACGTAATACGACATTTCCCCAGAACTTTTCATTACCGATTGTTGCCTCGTCGAAACGATTCGTCGAGAGAATCACGCGTGAATGAACGCGAGAAAAATGTGTGCTCCGAATGAATCGTGAGATTTCGACGGATTATTAGCAATACGTGTACATAAGTTGTTCGTTGTTTTCCGTGAGTCATCGATCCTCGTCGTGGCGTGGAGGGTGGGGGAAGGATTTTCGCTCGCGTGTTTATGTATACGTGCCTGTGTCTATGTGTCTGTGTGTTCTCGTCTCGTCTTTCAACCGGAAGCTTCTGCCAAAGACGGTTATAGCAAAATAAAGACAGCGAGAGAACGTCGGTCTCGCGAGTGAAGTGTACACTGTCGCAAACATACTCGCACAATATACATCTATACACATACATATAAATACAACGCGTGTTGTTCCAACGAGTGAGAGAGAAAACGAGAGAAGCAAAAAAAAAAAAATCTCGAGTCTCGTGCTCGTAATTCGAGACACGCTCGCATACAAGAAACCTCGCTTCTCATCTATTTCCTTCTTTCTGTGTTCCTTCGTTTTGTTTGACAACGACAAATATCAAACAGAACGATACGTATATACACACTCCACACAGATACACACACATATATATATATATATATATAGTAACGAAGAGGCGAACGAACCGCGCAAGGTACGAAGAGACCGGTGGGACGAGGTTATACACAGGCGGGTACGTGGAACGAGAAAACTCGGGAGGAAACTTTCAAAGGTTCGAACCCCCAACCCCGCGTCCTTTCTCGCGACCAACCCCCCCGCAACCACAACCCCCTCCCTTTCGTCTCTCGTGCATTTGTCGATAATACGTCGTATTCGTCTTATTTTTCGGTTCTCCAAGCCGGCAAAAATCTCTTCTCTTTCGTTCGCTCCTCCGGTCCGTCGTATCGCGGAGGTGGCGCACAGGCCCGGTAGAGTGCGCGGTCGGCGTCCAACGAGTTTTTCGAGCGTGGGAAGTTTCAAAGAGAAGTCTCCTGGGGGCTCTGCCACGGAGTGAGTGAGATCGAGTGAGCCAAGTGGTGGGGGAAAAAGGTTCTCGCGGAGCCGATCGGTCTCGCGATTAGCGGTGAGCCAACATAACGTGTCCCGTGCGCGCGCACACAGCATAATACACAAATTGTAACCGCGCTACGTGATACATATATAGATATACATTTATTCAAGCCTAGATATCTATATATATATATATCTGCATAAAAGATCGTGGCTGCGGTCAGAAAATAACTTAACTTCGAAGGTGGGAAAAATGTGATCTCTCGGGACGTGAGACGAGCTTAGTGGAACTGTGTACGATCATTATTATTAATAATAATTAATTATAATATTATTATTATTATTAATAAAAAAAAAAATAATAATAATAATAATAAAATTTTTTTTTAATTAAATTTTAGAAATAAAAATGATAAATAAGGAGGAAAAAATGAAGATCTTTTGGATCTTAGCGATCGCGGCGGTGATCGTTGCACCGTGTTGCGACACGAACGAGCTTAAGGACTATTGCTCGGTTAATAGGTACGAGAATTTGTCGATCGGCGGTCTGAGATTCACCAAGGAGGTCGTTACGACAGAATACGCGAATGTCGGTGCGTTTAAGGCGATACATTGCTGTCTACGTGGATATCGTAGCATCGAATGGTGAGTCCCGGAAAATAAATCTAGGAGGATTTTAACATTATTACTCGTTGTTTTTTTTTTATCTAATAAAATTCCGTTATGTTTGTCCAACGTTTGTAACACGGACGGGTCCCTGCCAAGTATTTGCATAATTATTCATCGTTCAAACTTGGCTCTGGCGTCATGAATTTTACCAACTGGTGGATAGAAAATTGCGCGGTGGAGCACTTTTTTTTTTTTTATATTTTTTTTTTTCTGTGTTTTTTTTTATTTGACGGCGCGCCGATGGCGGCGACGAGTTATCGCCACGATCATCGGAGCGATAAAAGCGTATTTATTTTCAACTAGGCGCGCGCGCCAAAGCCGAATCGATTATCGCGAGGTATTTTACGATCTTGAGATATAAAAATGCCGGGAAACTTATTTATTCGCGAATTCGTTACGCTCGGACAATGTTCAGCGTGGTTGGATTAAAAATATTTCTTTTGGTTTTGTATTACTTTTTTTTGGTTTTCGATAATGCAGTTTATGTAATAATTCAATTGTCTTTTAATGATTCAATTTTTTTTTAATGTGATTTTTTTGGTAATACAATTTTTTTTTAATAATTCAATTTTGTTTTTAATATAATTTTGTTTTGGTAATACATTTTTTTTAATAATATATTTTTTTTTTGATAATGCAATTTTGTTAATAATTCAATTTTTTTAGTAATATAATTTTTTTTGATAATACAATTGCTTTTGAATAATATATTTTTTTTAATAATCCAATTGTTTTAATTATATATTTTTATTAATAATATATTTTTTTTTAATAATACATTTTTTTTAGTAATATATTTTTATTAATAATATATTTTTTTTTAATAATACAATTGCTTTTGAATAATATATTTTTTTTTAATAATCCAATTGTTTTAATTATATATTTTTATTAATAATATATTTTTTTTTAATAATACAATTTTTTTAGTAATATATTTTTATTAATAATATATTTTTTTTTAATAATACAATTGCTTTTGAATAATATATTTTTTTTTAATAATCCAATTGTTTTAATTATATATTTTTATTAATAATATATTTTTTTTTAATAATACAATTTTTTTTAATAATATATTTTTTTAAATAATATACTTTTTTTAAGAGCACAATCTTTTTTAATAATACAATCTTTTTAATAAATCAATTTTTTTTTAATATAATTTTTTTTGATAATACAATTTTTTTTAATAATATAATTTTTTTTAATATAATTTTTGTTTAATAATACATTTTTTTAGTAATACAATTTTTTAAATAATCCAATTGTTTTAAATAATACATTTTTTTTAATAATGCAATTATTTTGAAGAATCCAATTTGGTATCAATAAATTTTTTTCAAATAATACAATTTGTTTTATAATATTGTTTTCCGTTACGATCGAACAAATTTAATTTCGACGAGATAAATTCGTATCGCTGGTCGTGCGAAATATTTTCCGAAACTTGGTATCGTTAAAAAGCCCTTTTAACAAATGTTCCATGAACCGATTAAAATTAATTTAATCGACGATTAAAATTCCTATAAAAATTGATCGTTTCCCCAGTTTCGTTATTAAACCCAAATTGGCAAAACGCGACGAACTTTACAAAAAAACAAAAATCCAATAATTTTCTTCATTTATTTTTCATAACTGTGTTTTTTTTTTTTTTTTTATATATTTTTTCTTTTACTCCCGATAAAATTTCATTTTGACGAATTAATTCGCATCACTCGACTGGCGAAATTATTACCAACGAAAGTGCGACGTTAAAAACCTTTTTGCGACGATTTCGATTCGACGATTAAAAAAATTGTTAACGATTCAATTATTCGTATTAAAAATCGAGCGTGTTTCCACTTAAACCGCGAGCTAAAATGCGAGGAACATTTTGGGATATTCGTACATTTATTTCCGCTTTAAACGAAACACTGCTTTGTATTTTTCGCACGAGCGAACAAAAAACGTTTGATTTTTTTTCTCAGCGTTTTTTGGCTCGTTAAATCTCGCAATTATATGAACAGAAATGTATGACAATCCTAGTTGAAAGTTCGTACCGCCGTTCAACTTCCAAATAACAATAAGAGTTGTAACGTCGACTAGAAAAAAACAAAAAAAAAAAACAAAAAATCTCGTTTTAATTTTTCTAATTATTTTTTTCAACCATTACTCGAGAACTTTGACCTCGAGCGACAAAAAATCGTGAATTTACGTGTTATATATTTGAAATGATTCATGTTGAACGAAGAACTTGTTTTTTTTTTGTTTCAAGAGGAAAAAAATAATACGAAGCACCGAAGCGAAGGAATGACGCAATTGAGATAATAAGTTTTGCGGTTTCGATAAGAAAAACAGAGAGAGAGAGAGAGAGAGAGAGAGGAAGGGGATTAACGATTATCATGAAAAAAAAAAAAATATTGCCCCCTCCCCCAATTATTGGACGGAAATGTTGCAACGATAGGGAAAAATTGCAAATAATTACAGAAAAAAAAAGAAAAATATTCACACCTCTCCCTCGTTCGTTTCCAATTATTGCACGGAAATGTTGAAATTGCGAGTGAGGTCGTGATTATTATTATTGTTATTATTATTATTTTTATGAACAGAAGAGAAATTTTTCAATGGGAATGAAAACAACGAGGCTGCTAATTAAATTTAACCAATTATAAAATAACGAAGCTCCTAATTCAATTTGTTCCCGGAACTTCGCGTCGCTGTTGACAAAGTCTTTGGAAAACGTCGATAATAATAATAATGATGATAATAATAATTTTTAATAATAATAATTAAAGTGAATCAAATAATAATGATAATAATTAATAGATCGTAATGTGAATGAAAGAAATCGGTCTTTGTAATTAACGGACGTTGAAGGAAGAATTATAAACAAAATTAATTGTTCGACTTAATTTTCCATTTTTTTTTTACAAAATGTTGCAATTAATCTTACATTTCTGCTTTTTTCTTAAATTCCTTTCTACACGCTTCATCTATTTCTCTATAAAATTCACAAATATCTTCCTTTATTATTATTATTATTATTATAAGTTAGTTTTATTTGCACAACTTTTTAGCAAAAATTTTTCCAAAATCTTACATTGAATTTTTTATTTCTACTTTTTCCTTAAATTTTTTTCCACACACTTCATCTACTTCTCTATAAAACTCACAAATGTCTTCCTGTATTATTATTATTATTATTAGGTAGTTTTATTTGGATAACTATTTAGCAAAGATTTTTACAAAATTAATATCTTCCTGTATTTTTCCACCTGGCGCGTTTAATATTTCCCCCTTTATTCTCAATATATATATGCATCTCTCTCCTTCACTCTTCCGTTGCTCTTCTTGCTTTTTCCCTAACCATCTCCCAGCTGTTTTTTTTGCATACCAATAAGTACGCCAACGTCTTCTTTTTTATTTTCCATACAAATTCCATATTGAAAAATATTCTTCTGTTTTATTATTCCCATCGAGTCGAAAGTAAACAAAAAACAATAGTCAGATTTGCAACGACAACGCAATTCTGACGAAGAAAGTATTTTTAAACAAATTTAAAAAACGAGAGAAACACAATAATAATAATAATAATCGCCACGAGAAAATAATAATAATCGCCACGAGAAAATAATAATAATCGCCACGAGAAAATAATAATAATCGCCACGAGAAAATAATAATAATAATCGCCACGAGAAAAATCATTTGAAAAATAGCGAAATTTTTTTTTTTTTTCTAACACCCAAATTTATTTAATTGCGGAAAAACAAAAGAAGATTCCCAGCTGTCTTTATATCGCTCGTAACAGTTTTTTACGTCCGGAAATACGAGAGATTTGTCCCATTGTTTATTTCCCCCCCTTTTTTTTTCTTTCTTTCTTTTTTTTTCATTTTATTTTATTTCAACGTTCAGGTATGAAACAAACGGTGCGAGTTTTTTGCCGTGACCCCGCGGGTGGGTATATAATACTCTTTTCGAAGATTTCGTACCTCTCGCGACGGCGAACGAGTTCCAACGAGTCCTGACCCGTGCGGGATTTTCTATTTTTTTTTCTTTTTCTTTTTTTTCCCCCTCCTTTTGTCTCTCTTGCGCGCGCGCGCTCACACACACTTTTATTCTCTCTCTCTCTGGCTCTCGTCGTCTCTTTTTCTACGAACGGGTTCTGAGTCACCGTCCTCGTCGACAACGACACGATGTACCGTGTTGCTGCCGTTGCTACTCTCTCGCTAACCCGACAACTTCCTCGAGTTCTCGCTTGTCCTCCTGTACTCTTCTCACATACACAATATACACACACACACACACACACACACACACACACACACACACACACACACACACACATATATATATGTTCGTGAGTCAACCAACCTGAACTTGAACAACTGGGAGTGAGCGTGTGTGTGTGAGAGAGAGAGAGAGAGAGAGAGAGATACATTTATTATGTCCTAGTAGCACTTTGGGACAAAATTCACTTCTAATTTGAATACATTGCAATATTACATACCGATGTGTGAATGATAAATGTTGTAAAATGAATGCAAGTATAAATATAAATATTGGTTTCGACAACAATGTTAAAAAAATTTTATATAAATCAAAAAATCAAATAATAAAGTAATAAATGTTGCAAAATGAATGCAAGTATAAATATAAATATTGGTTTCGACAAGAATATTAAATTTTTTTTATATAAATCAAAAAATCAAATAAGAAAGTAATAAATGTTGCAAAATGAATGCAAGTATAAATATAAATATTGGTCTCGACGAGAATATTAAAATTTTTTTATATAAATCAAAAAATCAAATAATAAAGTAATAAATGTTGCAAAATGAATGCAAATAATAAATATTGGTTTTGAAAACAATGTTCAGAAATTTGTATATAAATAATGAAATCAAATAATAAAGTCATGAGATAAAATAAAATAAAATAATAAAATAGTTATAATACAAAATTTAGGAAATAAACTTAAGTATAACTGTACATTTCTGAAGCATGTAATTTTAAATTATATGTAGAGAGAGAGAGAGAGAGATACATTTATTATTTCCTAGTAGTACTTTGGGCAGAATTCACTTCCAATTTTAATACATTGCAATATTACATACCGATGTGTGAATGATAAATAATGTTGCAAAATGAATGCAAGTATAAATATAAATATTGGCTTCTACAACAATATTTAAAATTTTTTATATAAATAATTAAATCAAATAATAAAGTAATAACATAAACAAAATAAAATAATAAAATAGTTATAATACAAAATTCAGGAAATAAACTTAACTATAACAGGATACCTCTGAAGAATATAATTATAAATTATATGTAGAGAAGAAGAGAGTGAGAGAGAGAGAGTGAGAGAGAGAGAGAGAGAGAGATTGATTGATTGATTGATTGATTAATTGCGTTTTATTACAGCCTAGCAGGCTTTGTCATAAATACGGAAAATATTACAATGTACAACAATACAAGAAAAAATAAAAATACAACTTTCATTGTAAAAACTACAATTGCAACTTAAAACTAAAAATTACAAATAATATTACTAAACTAGTGCAGTAATCAGCCAACAGAGAGAGAGAGAGAGAGGGAATTTTTCATCCCATTGTCTTCTCACGAATTAACCAAATTTGCCAAAAGTTTCAAAAATTATATTCCTCGTTGGTATTTAAAATATTAATTTCAAAAATGAAATCAAGGAAAATCGATTAACGACGCTATATACCCACCTATGTAAATGTGTGCGTATGTGTGAATTTTCTCTACTCGGAAATCTCGTAATACTTGTACTAATGGGAATCCCCGCCGTCCCGTCAGCTTTCAGAGAGTAATTATACTCTATTATCCCATTTGTCCTCAAACCCCCCACTCCCGCGCCATCTCACTCGACCTCTTTTCTCTCTCCCTCCTCCACCTCGTCGACCTATCCCCCCTCCACCTTCTCACTCTTCACGGTTTTCTCACTCACTCGCTCCCTCCCTCTCTCTCTGTCTCTCTCGCGCGCTTAACTTTTTCCGGGTAACAGACCCCCGAGCGTGCCTCTCTTAATTCACCGTGCTTAATTCAATGAACGAGGTTATATACGTAGCGTACGCTCGTATATCCTTGTCGTTAATATGTAATATTGTAAGATAAATGGGATGGATGGGTGAAGAGGGTAAAAGGGGAGGGGGGCGTCACGCGATCGACGGTTTTGTCCGCGAGATATTAAACGGCGTATTCGTATTTTTATATTCTTTTATTATACATATATAGAGAAAAAAAATTTTTTTTTTTCCAAAATTTAATTTTTATTCTACTGCTTTCCTTAAGATAAAAAAGATATATATATATATATATAAATTATTATTTAAATAATAATTTAAATCATATTATTTAAATTTATTTATTATTTAAATTGTTATTTAAATAATAATTTTAATAATAATTATTTAAATTGTTATTTAAATAATAATTTTAATAATAATTATTTAATAAATTTTTAAATAATAATTTAAATAATAATTTAGATAATTAGATAAAATTATTAATATTATTTTTATTTATTTATTATTTAAATTGTTATTTAAATAATAATTATTTAATAAATATTTAAATAATAATTTAGATAATTAGATAAAATTATTAATATATTAATAATAAATTACATACAAATTATATATAATTGTTATATTTTATTATGGTATTATAATTATAATATTTTATTATGGTATTATAATTATAATGTTATAATAGTAAATATATAATACTAGGATAAAAATTAATCTTGAAAAAAAAAAAAAAAAAAAAACGTTGAAATTATTGTTTATTTTTGAATTTATAAATTTGTGAAAATTCATCGAGCGTTGATCAGTCTTTGAACATGTATGTATAATTAAGGTCGTAATTGAGGGTGAAATTTGAAAAGCGATTTTCTTTTTCTGGAGGGATTAAAATTGTAATTGCTACGCAATTAAAATTTTTGACAATTAGTTTATAACGATTCGATGAAAATTCGAAGATACTTTATTCGTCATTCTTCGTTTCGTCGAGGTCTCAATTTAATTAAATTTCTCACCATCGAACTTTTATTTCGCTGCAAATTTAATTTTCCTTCCCATCGAACATTCCTTCTCCATTCGACTTCCCAACAAATTTTCATTCTCTACTTCCGTTTGAATTCTAATTAAATGAAATTCTCGAAATTTCAGATCGATATAAATATTTATTCCATCCACCCGAGAAATCTCATCGATCAACGAACCGTTCTCTTCCATTATAAATATTTTTCCAAAAATAGAACAATTTTCAAAGTTTATTCGATCTCTTTACATTCTTCCATTACAAATATTTTCCAAAAATAGAACAATTTTCAAATTCCTTTGATTTCTTTATACACAAAATTTCAAATTTATTTCATCTCTTCACATTCTTCCATTACAAATATTTTCCAAAAATAGAACAATACATATTTCAAATTTATTTGATCTCTTTATGAAAAAAAAAAAAAAAATTACAAATTTCTTTTTAATTGTCCCGGGAAAAAACGAAACAAACACATTCAACGATCGTTCAAAACTGCTGCGTGCGTTATCTCACCCTCCTTATCTCCCGAAAATTTATCGCTTATTGTACTTCGACCCTCTGGTAAATTTCCCAGTGGCTTTCCCATCGCGATATTCACCAATATACATAAACATACATACACACATACACCAACAAAAATCCATTGAAAAATACACAATAGCTATAATACCGTGAGTCCAGAAACGTTATTTCGTTTGAAAATATCGACTTTGACCCCCCAGCGAGAAACTCGGATGGATTAAGAATTTTTCTCATGCGCCATTCGAAATTGCTCTTGGAAAATGTGTCGAAGTCTGAGAATTTCGTATTGTCGGACTTGGGTCGTTCTCGATATTTTCTCTCTCTCTCCCCCCTCTCTCTCTCTCTCTCTCTCTCTCGCTCTCTCCCTCTTTCTTCAGGACGAAAGGACTCGCCGGACTCTCGCGAAGGAGGGAATTGGAGTGTCGGGGGGGGGGGGGGGGGGGCTAGTAGGTCGCGCGCACAGCAAGCAGGGGTCACTTCCTCGAAACCGCAAGGGCGCACCCTCGGCTCGGTCCCGGGCTTGGGCTATCCCCCTCCCCCCACCCCCAGCCCTTCTGCACCTTCAACGTAGGAAGGAGAGCTCGATCCTATTTTCTATTCATTCTCGTACCTCGTTCATTCTTATCCTCGCCCACTTTTTCCTCTCGTCTGGATTCTTCTTCCTTCTCACGAGCCTTTTGAATAAAAGTCGTCGTCGAAACGACGTTCTTTTTTTTTTTTTTTTTTTTTCTTCATTTTCTTTTTCTTTTTGAAACGAACAAAGAAGGATCGAAAGATTCTTTCCGGCTCGTTGATTTTTCTCGTGGACGAGTCGAGGGGCACTTGAGAAAATATTCGTGATATATTTATGACGGGATAATTATGAGGAAAGGTTGGAAAACTAGGAGATTCGTTAAGGGGTTTTGGGTAAATGTAATTTTTGAATAAATTTAATTAAATTGATTATTATTGTAGGAAAATGAGGAATTATAATAAATATATTGGACTTTTATAACGTTTGATACAATTTTTTTTTAATTGTCTTGGGACAATTTAGTTTGTTGAATTAATTAAATTTGCAGCGACGAGTTAAATCAATTTTTGTAATCGATATTATTTGTATTTAAATATTAATTATTCAAATATTAATGGACAATTTTCCCACGATACAATTATTTGTATTTTCGTAAATAATATAATAAACGAATGAGAATGAGAATCGCAATATTTATGAGAAATTTTCGACGTTACAAATGATAGCTTGGTTAATTAAATTAATTGGACTAATTAAATCGTTGATTGTCACATGGACGTTGACAATTTCCACGAATGTAATTAGTCCCATTTTCATTAATTGCTTCTTCGATAAAAAAAAAAAATAAGTATCATTGTCTAATGACAATGATATATTTTTTGTTTGTTATTAAATTAATTTTATATTATATACTATACTATATACTAATTTATTAAATTAATATACTAATATAGTAATATATTAATATATTAATATAAGATATTATAAAAATTTTATAACATATTAAAACTATAAACTCCTCAATTAACGAATTCAATTATTTTACTAATTTACTAAAATAAACTTAATTAATTAAAGAATTAAATTATATTATTAATTATTGAGACTCAAGATAATTTTGTTCAGTGATTTTTTAATTATTGACTTTTATAAAACGGATTTATAATTATTCAAACATCT
This sequence comes from Netelia melanura, assembly GCA_964007305.1. NCBI lineage: Eukaryota > Metazoa > Arthropoda > Insecta > Hymenoptera > Ichneumonidae > Netelia > Netelia melanura. Next base: position 7,062,684 of record OZ023258.1, read on the forward strand.
CGTCATGTTTAACACATTCAAACACACACACACACACACACACACACACACACACACACACACACACACACACACACACACACACACACACACACACACACACACACACACACACACACACACACACACACACACACACACACACACACACCCACACACACCCACACATATATATATATATATATATAAACATATTCATGGACTCGTATAGCTATAACAATCTATAGAAACGTTTGCCTTCCGTTGATTGAGTGTGTTCTCGGTCGACTGCCAATACCGAGTCGAGCGTACAAATATATTCGCTGAAACGCGTTGAGTACACACAGGACGTCCCCTGCAAAAGAGAACACACAAGAGAGCCTGCGGGGTCTCTCCACGGTCTCTATTATGTTTCGTACAGTTGAGCGAGCGAGCGGGCTCTCCGCTCGCATGTCCAGGCTCATTGTCCAGGTGCGAGAAAAGCTCGAGTCTTCACCCCCCCCCCCCCCCCCCCCTTAATTCGTTCTCCAGGCTACCTTTCGTGCCATTTTATTAACAATACCACCTTGTTGTAGTCGTAGTAGACCATAGAAATTCGAGTAGTGGAGGTGCGTGCCACGTAGTTTAGAAATTCGTTTTGTCATTTCGTGGTGTGTTGGGGGGGGGGAGAGGCGGGATTAGTGGGGGGAAAGGCACTCGACCACGTTCTCAAGTGCAAACTTATTCACAGCGTGAAATACCATTCGGAAACGAGATTTTATAGACCCATCATATATAGTATGTATATATATATATATATATGTATGTATGTATAATATAAAATTTATTGTATAATATAATAGGCAAGATATATTGTATAACATATTCTATAATATAATATATAATATAATATTATAATCTATAATATAATATATAATATAATATTATAATCTATAATTATAATAAATAAATAAATATATATATATATAGACAGAAAGAGGGAGTGGGGGGGGGGGGGGAGGAGAGGGAGCTGTATATTTCTCGAGGATTATATATTTGTGAGAGACTTCTCCAGACGGTAAAACGACATTATACCTTTTGGGAACTCCCGTTTACCCTTGCGGCCTCAGGAATCCACGGTCACTCTCCTATATCTATATACCGGGTGTCCGGAAAGTTTCGCATCTTCTTGTTACCTGCGAGTAGCAGGCGGTACCACGAACTCGGCTGCAAAGTTTGAACGCTCAATTCACAATAGCCTTCGAATGAGAGACGATTTAAGCTGCCCAGTTAGAGAGCCGGAGTCGGCTGCGTTCGTACGCGATCACCACTGATACGAGGCCAGACTGGAGACTTTGGTTATCACAAACTAGCTATGGGATCGACAATCGTCCTTTGTTCGAAGTTAGCCTTGCGCACTGCCATAGCACGAGAAACGACCACGAGGATCGTCCCTTTCAACTTACGATAAGCCCTGCTGGTTTCACGATCGCGTTCGAACGCAGCTGAGTCCAGTTCGCTAATTGGACAGCTTAGATCGTCTTTCATTTACGAACTATCGCAAATTAAGCGTTAAAATTTTGCAAGTGCATTCGTGACATCGCCAATTAGCCGCAGGTAACAAATGTTCCAGGTTCTTTTTGGCCACCCGGTATATCTATGTAAAATCTGCTGTGGGTATGTGTGTACACGAAAAAAAGGTTGTTATAATGGAAGCGACACGAAAGCCGGATATATATCTCTCGCCGGCTTCTTTCTCGCCCTCTGGGGACTTTATTTGCACGTTTTTGTTTCTTTTAGTTTATTTTTCTCTCCCTCTCTCTTTCTCTTTTTTCAACTCTGACGTGGGAGTAATACTAGCATATCCGCAGAACCTCCTAGCACCTGTTACATCTCTGGGTTTGACTACTGCAATATAATACGGTATCGACCCACCTTTGTATTCGTGTATATGTAGTACCCGCTTGTATTTATATAGGTAGAGGTCAAAGGTCGTTTCCGGTTGAATATAATTCGCGAGTCTTTTAAATTACCAGAAATTTCATTCCGCCTATCCTGAAACAATTCGCCCGCAAAAATACATTGCTCGCAATTAACAAAAATTTATCGTCCCGTAATTCAATTATATTCATCGTTTTCCATCGTTCGATGGAAATTAAATTTTAATTCGATCCAATTTCTCACTTCCCGTATAATTACAAGCTTTTCCGTTCATTCAACTTTCGCCAACGAGTTACAAAATTACGCCCTGTTTTTTTTTCTTCTTTTCCTGTCTCCTTTTTCTGTCTCTCAGTTTCGATCTCGCCCCTGCTGTTATCCTCGTTCGATCGCGAAATAAAGAAAAGGAAAAAAAAATTGACAAATCGTGTTTCATTCGTTCGAGACGGAATCTCATTTTTCATCGATTCAATTTTCGAGAAACTGTTTGATTTAATACGCTCCGACGGATCTCCGAGCCAATGATTCATCTCGCTGATTTCCAATCGTGCGAGTGGCTCCCCGCCCCTATACGTTAAAACACGTTAAATCTTGCCTATAACATCTTTACTATGTCCATATAGATATTCATCTATACTCTCTTTCTATCTCTCTTCTTCCCTCTCTTTTCCTATACATATATTTAATATAATTGTATATAATATTATATATTATATTACATAATATATTATTATTATATTATGTGCTACATATTATATTATATATTATTATTAAATTATATGCTATATATTATATTATATGATATATTATTATTTTATTATATGCTATATATTATATTATATGATATATTATTATTATATTATATGTTATATATTATATTACATGATATATTATTATCATATTATATGATATATTATTATTATATTGTATGCTATGTATAATATATTATATTATATGATATATTATTATTATATTATATGCTATGTATTATAATATATTATATTATATGATATATTATTATTATATTATATGCTATGTATTATAATATATTATATTATATGCTATATATTATAATATATTATATATAATTAAAAACATTATAATTATATTATTATATAAATATATTTTTCTTATGTCCTCACCGGGATTCGAACACTCGACCTTCGAATTGCTGGTACTGGCCACTACCACAAGACCAAGGACACCCACCCTTGATTATATATCATATATTCCATATAAACATATTTAGTGGAGATGTTCTAGTCTCCATATTACGTATGTCTCTCTTCGACTCCCGTTTACCCTCGAAGGACAGGAGCGAGAAGAAAGAGAAGCTAGTCAATATATATATTCATAGTAGGATCTTTTTCGTCGTATAAATATATAAATATATATATATATATATCATGTGTCTAGTCTCGGCGAAGTTGGACCATTCGACTCTCTCTCCCTCGCATCTAAAAGCCCATCCGTATAGAGAAGAGGGCGAAGAACGTGACGAGGGATATCGCTCTCGTCTATCGATGTTTTCGTACCGGTCGAGACACGCTTTGTTTTTTTTTTCTTCTTTTTTTTTTCGTTGCGCCCGTCTCTATGCCTCTCGCTCTCTTTCCCTCGACTCTCCCCCGTCGCTCTTTCCAACCCCCTGCACGTTCTATCGGTTCATCTACTCGACTACCTGTATGCCTTCTTCTTCTTTTTTTTCTGTCTGTTTCTCTCTCTTTCTCTTTCTCTCTCGTTCGCCCTTTACTTTTCTCTCTTTTACAAACAACCGTGGTCCGGCAATCTCTCTCTCTCTCTCTCTCTCTCTCTCTCTCGCGTGTGTGTGACGTCTCTACTTTAACCGCCGGTGGCCGATGCCGCCTCTCTCGAACCGAACGAACGATTGAGACGGAAATAACGTGCATGTGTAATCCTTTTTTTTCTCCCGACATTTTTTTGTTCTCTTCTTCTTATTCTCATTCTCTTTGTTGTCCTCTTTATTTTCATACTTTACAAGGAAATCGGCGTGTTGTTGCGACTTGTACAGAAATAATATTTTCCCTCATCCGCTCGTCAATCGAAGTTGTTATCTTTTTTTTATTCCTCTCTCTCTCTCCCTCTCTCTCTCTCTCTCTTTCTCTCTCTCTTCCTCTCTTTCTATTTCCTTCCATAGCTCAATGTCTATAACTTCTCGTGCGGAAATTTTCGATTTTTACGCTCTCTCTCTCTCCCTCGCTCTCCCTCTCTTTCCTTTTTGTCTCGACGAACTACGAGTGTGTGGATTTTTTCCGCGTACTCTATCAGGTTTTTTCCCCCCACGTGTAATTCCCCGAGCTTTGCAGCGGCGTTTCCACGAATCCCGAAGACCCGCAGGTCTGCCATTTATATATATACATACATACATACATATATATATATTGTGAAGAAGGAAAGAAAAAAAAATTGAGATCCTATATACGCGAAATATGACCGGGAGCTAAAATCCAATATCCGCTCACTCGCGCGTTCAGAATCCTCTCCCTCCCTCTCTCTCTCTCTCTCTCTCTCTCTCTCTGCGAGGAAGAATCAGATTAAGCGGGAAATAAGCGTCTGGCTTATTCGTATTCTCGATGTACTTCGCACGTTCGGAAAACCGCGCGATGACCTTTTTAACATTCAGATTTATGTATCGTTTTTTTGTGCTCTCTTCCTTTTTGACAATTCAATCAGACATGTTTTTTTTTTCTTTGGAATAATAATGAGAGAATTAAATTAAAAGAAACGATAAATTTAAAGAAGTAAAAATTGATGTTCGAATTTTTGTATTGTTTATAAGTTTTTTTTTTTTTTTTAATTTAAGATTTTTAAATATTTAATTCGAAGATTTTTAATATTTAATTCGAAGATTTTAAATATTTAATTCGAAGATTTTTAATATTTACATTTATAATTTTTGTAATCTTGTAGCTTACTTCATTTTTGTATTGAATTTGTCGTGATCGATGATTTGTGTCGTACAACACCGTGTCAAAGACTTCTCAGACGTGGCGAGGTAAAATAGACAGAGCAGTAAGTTCGTCTTTACGTATGCTTATATAGGACGTTCCGTGTCAATTCATACACGAGATTCGATCGTTCCTTCCATCAAATTAATTCCCCAACATTCTCCGCCCAATTTTACAAGCCTGAAAAAAGAACAATTTAAAAAAAACAAAACATTTCTTCAAACTCAAAAAATTGTCCAAAAGATCAAACCCAAACCCCAATCTCCTCGAAAACAAAAGCCGACAAAAAATTCCATCGTACACAAAAACGTCGTCAATTTGCAAACCAAACTTCGCCCATTCAATCTAAAAAAAAAAAAAAAATCATCTGAAATTAAAAAAAAAACTCGTTTCTCAAAAGATAAAAAAAAAACTGTCTGCTTTTCAAGGTTATAAGAATCCCAAATGAAGAAATTGGGCTCGAAATTCCCGGGAGTGAAAAAATTCGATCCACGTCGAATTTGATTCGCGACGCCCTATACATCCTGCCCCTCCCCCTCCCCCTTCCCCCATATACACGTGTATATACACGCACGAGCCCGCACGAGTAGCTTGTCATTAGGATAATGATACATGGCGTGTTCTCTCAGTCTCGGGAGGTCTCGGCTCGGCAAAAGGATTTGCTCGTCCAGCGACATGAGGTGAGCGCGACACATTTGCGTTTCCGAAATATAAAGCCACCTGGGTGGTGGAGAAAGCGCTGGCTCGGCGAGGGAGGGGGGGGGGGGTTGCATCGCGAGCGATAGAGTGGGGGGTGTCGCGGAGCGCGCGGCAATAGAGAAGGACCGCGCGGCGGTGGAACAGGTAGCAACGGGGAGGGGGGCGGGCGACAAGAGTGGGGGGACGGAAGCCGCGCGGCGTAGGCCTGCGGAGTGGGGGGAACCGCGCGTCGCGCGGGAGGGGGGGGGGGGTAACGAGTACACTCCGTGGTCGTAGTATAATCGTTTCGCGGAAAGTCATTTTCCAGTTCGCGGCGAGTTCTCCGCCTGGCTGCATCGACAACGCGGTGGTGCTTGCACAACCCGGGCGTTTCGAGCCATGCAGAAAGGGAGAGATAAAGAGAGAGAGAGAGAGAGCTAGCGCATGGATAATCGAGGGGGAGTTTTATTGTGAGTCGCGAGCGAGCTTTGGTCGCGTTTACAGGACAGATTGCTAGGGATATGATACAAGGATTATAAAGATTTTTAGATCTTTTCAGCTAGTAATTATGGGAATCGATTCTTTTCTATTCTTTTCACACTTTTCCTTTTCGCAGGTTTTATGATTTTGTTTTCTTTCTTTAGGATTGTAGTTTTCGTAATTGAAAGTCTAGAAATAATGGAATCGAATAATAAATGTTGATACGATATTTTCTCCCATTTTTCCTTTTTGCAGTTAATTTTTTTCTTTCTTCATTATTCTAATTTTCATAATTAAAAATTCAGAAATAATGGAATAGAGTAATAAATATTAATACGACATTTTCTCCCACTTTTCCTTTTTGCAGTTAATTTTTTTTCTTCCTTCATTATTCTAATTTTCATAATTGAAAATCTAGAAATAATGGAATCGAATAATAAATATTAATACGATATTTTCTCCCACTTTTCCTTTTTGCAATTAATTTTTTTCTTTCTTCATTATTCTAATTTTCATAATTGAAAATCTAGAAATAATAGAATCGAATTATAAATATTAATACGATATTTTCTCCCACTTTTCCTTTTTGCAGTTAATTTTTTTCTTTCTTCATTATTCTAATTTTTATAATTAAAAATCCAGAAATAATGGAATAGAGTAATAAATATTAATACGATATTTTCTCCCACTTTTCCTTTTTGCAGTTAATTTTTTTTCTTCCTTCATTATTCTAATTTTCATAATTAAAAATTCAGAAATAATGGAATAGAGTAATAAATATTAATACGACATTTTCTCCCACTTTTCCTTTTTGCAGTTAATTTTTTTTCTTCCTTCATTATTCTAATTTTCATAATTAAAAATTCAGAAATAATGGAATAGAGTAATAAATATTAATACGACATTTTCTCCCACTTTTCCTTTTTGCAGTTAATTTTTTTCTTTCTTCATTATTCTAATTTTCATAATTAAAAATTCAGAAATAATGGAATAGAATAATAAATATCAATACGATATTTTCTCCCACTTTTCCTTTTTGCACTTAATTTCTTTCCTTTCTTCATTATTCTAACTTTCATAATTAAAAATCGAGAAATAATGGAATAGAATAATAAATATCAATACGATATTTTTTCCCACTTTTCCTTTTTGCACTTAATTTCTTTCCTTTCTTCATTATTCTAACTTTCATAATTAAAAATCGAGAAATAATGGAACAGAATAAAAAATATAAAAACGATAAAATACTTAAGATTTTTGTATTATTAATTAAAATATCAATAAACGATATTTTCAATTATCACCAAAAAACATTAATATTAATGAAACGATAGTTATTCATACAACAATCATTTAAAACAATTTTCTACCCAAACAAAAATGTATCAAATTTTATAAACGTCAACGAATTTCAAGAAAAAAAGAACAGTTTCACATTATTCCCCTACCAATTAAAAAAAAAAAAACTCATGTCGTGCAATAAACGAAACTAATAAAGGTGCGAGAATTTTAATAATATACGAGTAAATTTCTCGAGATCGTTAAGATTAGATATCCAGGCGAGATAAGATTCCCAGACAAGGTGTGCGTACCGCGTAACACTCGAAAGTTTCTGCTAAATAGCACGTGGGGCTTAGTCAGACCTCCTTCTATTTCCGACCAGAGAATGAGGCAGCTGGGGATTATTTTCGTACACGAAAACTCTTGTAAACGAGACTCGTTTCACACCTGGAAACTGTGCAAGGAGGTTTCTCCCCAGGTACTTGACAAATTTTTCAACCATAGTCGTTCTCTCTTTTGCCTTCTTGAAAAAGTTTGCTGGTTTCAGTTGGAAACGATATATAATACTCGAAGGGACCAAGCCGGAAGAGGACAATGGTTGCCATTCTTGCAACTCCCTCGTGGATGACGTTCTTCCCATTTTTCTTTTCTCCTTTCTCTCTTACTCAAACACACTTTTTGTCTCCCTTTCATCTCGCTCACTTTACTCGTCGTATTGCTGGCTTCGCCCAGTGACCATCGTTGCATTTCCACCCAGCTTTTCCGCACGTTCTTTTTGATGACCCTCGACAGGTTGGCCGGGTCTCGTCCAGGGGGCGCGCAAGAGTCAAGCCCGGTAGAGTGCTCGCAGTTCTGGCGATGCTTTTTCCATTTTTATTTTCATTTTTTTTTTGTTTTTCTTTTTTTCTTTTTAACTAGTTTCAACGTCCGGCCGTTGGTTCGTACGTTTTTTTTTGTTTTCTTTTTTTTTTTATCTTCGCCGCGACAGAATTTATTTCACACGTGGAACCGGATTGAATTTCAATGTCCAACGTGTCTGTCGTCAGCAAGATTCTTCTGATATAAAATTGTTCGAGATGATTGAATTTATAAATTGATCGTAACAATATTTATTGGCGCGAGAGAGTGAAATGTTGGCGGAATTTTTGAATTTTAACAAATTTTTTTAATTCGTTCGGATTTGAAGATTTTTAACAAATTTTGGATCTAAATTGAATTTGGAAATGAAGATTGGTATAAATTGATAACAATTTTATAACAAAATTTTGAAAAAATCCAATATTTATATAAAAGAAAAAAAAATCATAGAAAAAATGTGCAACGTGTGTTTTCAGCAAGATTTTTCTGATATAAAATTGTTCGAGATGATTGAATTTATAAATTGATCGTAACAATATTTATTGGCGCGAGAGATTGAAATGTTGGCTGAATTTTTGAATTTTCGAATTTTAACAAATTTTTTTAATTCGTTCAAATTTTAAGATCTTTAACAAATTTTGGATCTAAATTGAATTTGGAAATAAAGATTGGCACAAATTGATACAAATATAATAAGAAGATTTTGAAAAAATCAAATATTTAAATAAATGAAAAAAAAATCAAAAGAAAAAATGTGCAACGTGTCTTGTCAGCAAGATTGTTCTCATACAAAATTGTTCGAGATGATTGAATTTATAAATTCATCGAAACAATATTTATTCCCACGAGAGATTTAAATATTGGCTGAATATTTTTATTTTCAAAATTCTGTTTTCATTTTGTAAATTCGTTCAAATTTGACGATTTTTAACAAATTTTGAATCTAAATTGAATTTGGAAATAAAGATTGGCACAATTTGACAAAAATTTAATAACAAAATTTTGAAAAAATCAAATATGTAAATAAATGAAAAAAAAAGAAAAAATGTGCAACGCGTCTTGTCACCACGATTTTTCTGGTATAAAATTGTTCGAGATGATTGAATTTATAAATTAATCGAAACAATATTTATTCCCACGAGATATTGAAATATTGGCTGAATTTTTGAATTTTCAAACTTCTTTTTTCATTTTTTAAATTCCTTCAAATTTGAAGATTTTTAACAAATTTTGGATCTAAATTGAATTTGGAAACAAAGATTGGCACAAATTGACAACAATTTTATAAAAAACATTTGCAAAAATATAAAATATAAACAAAAACAAAAGAAAAAGGCCGACGAGTGAATTCTCACGGTTAAGTCTCATTCACCTTCGCGATGACATCGAGAAACGTCTCGTCATCGAACGGTTGCGAACAAAAATTTCTACGACTCGATAATAAATGCATACGTAGGTACACACGTATCGTAGTCGATCGCAATTCCAAGAGAACGTTCGACGTCGTTCGTAAATGACTCACGAGCTCGCTCGTCCATCGTCGTGATGTAACCGTGAATTGTGCCGAGGAGGAATCGAACGCGGAGGACTTCGACAACGTCCGATCACGATGAAAAATCCGCGTCTTCGACTTTTCGATCTTAAACCCGAAATTATAATTCCTTTTTTCCTTCGTTTCCGACCAAAAATTGAATTAAAACCAAAAATTAACGAATTTTCAAAAAATTTTCAAAAAATTTTTGTTTTTCAATTATTTTTTTCAATTTTAAAAATAACAATCGTTTCGTAAGTTCGACAACGTCGACGACGATGAAAAATCCGCGTCTTCGACTTTTCGATCTTAAATCCGAAATTATAATTCCTTTTTTCCTTCGTTTCCGACCAAAAATTGAATTGAAACCAAAAATTAAAAAATTTTCAAAAATTTTTCAAGAAATTTTTGTTTTTCAATTAATTTTTTCAATTTTAAAAATAACAATCGTATCGTAATTTCGACAACGTCGACGACGATAAAAAAATCGCGATTTTGACTATTCGGTCTTAAACCCGAAATTATAATTCCTTTTTTCCTTCGTTTCCGGCCAAAAATTGAATTGAAACCAAAAATTAACGAATTTTCAAATTTTTTTTTTTTTATTATTTTTTTCAATTTTAAAAATAACAATCGTTTCGTAAGTTCAACAACGTCGACCACGATAAAAAAAATCGCGACTTTGACTATTCGATCTTAAATCCGAAATTATAATTCTTTTTTTCCTTCGTTTCCGTCGAAAAATTAATTAACCAAAAATTAACAATTTTTTTATAAATCGAGTGAAATATTTTCAATCTTTGTATTCTTGCTTTTATCATAAACAAAAAAAAATTAATCTAGAATTTGCGGTAGCCATTTTTTGTTCCCTTTTTTTTCGGTCTCACGCGATTTCACATCGAGTTTCTTGCATAATTCTCGCTTATCCCACCTATGGAATTAGATCGCGCGCGACTGACGTGTTTCTCGCGCAGAATTCTACGAAATACGAGATACCTAAAGATACAGTTCTCTTTCTGCGTCTCGATCTTTTTTTTTGCAATTTTTTTGTTCATATCTTCTTTTTTATTTTTTTTCTATTTTTCTTGCATATAGGCTTTTCATCGGAATTGGCAGTTGCTCACGCGAGAGAGCCGATATTAGAGGATTCTTTCTCCATGTTATTTCGCAATTTTTTATCCCCCGTTTTTCTCCTCTCTCTCTTTCTCTCTCTCTCTCTCTTTCTCTCTCTCTCTCTCTCTCTCTCTCTCTCTCACTCTCTCTCTCTCTCTTCTGCCTCTCGCGCTCTCGTTTTGTTCTCTCCTCCCTTCTTTCCTCATAATCTTCCTTCGTGTGCTTCTTCATCGTCGTCGTTTCTTTCGCCTCACGAACATCCCTTTCTCTCTCTCTCTCTCTCTCTCTCTCTCTCTCTCTCTCTCTCTCTCTCTCTCTCTTTGTCGTTTCTGCGTGCCCAAGGACACGGGCAAGAACACGAAGAACGAAAGAGAGAGAAAGGGAGAGAGAGAGAGAGAGATGATCAAAGTGGTCGAAGAAGTCGAAGAAACTCGTCTGAAAGAAGAGACGAGAGAACGATGAAAAAGAATTCGACGGTTCGAAGGATCGTCCGGAAGAGGCGGAGGGAAAGAGGAAGAGGAAGAGGAGGAGGGGGAGGGGGGGGGGGAGAAAGAGGAAAAGAAGAAAAGGAATGATGATGATGATGATTATGGGGACGATGATGATTAGACTGCACTTGTCGTTTTTCGAAAAGGAATAACGACCAACGACGACGACAACGAAACCGGCGTTGCCTACGGGCATTCCCTTGGCTCTCACGCATGCCCACATCCTACCCGATACACGATTATTCGAATTATTTTGTCTGTAATTGACTGGCGAAATGCTAAAAGTATTAGAACCTTTAGGATTGTGTTCTTTCGTTCAGAGAGCGTGGAAACGCACGAGACGTTCGAACGATATTTATTTCAGCTCGATCTATCGAAATTTGATTTTATATTTGAAAACCGTGATTTTCTTGTTGCATGGGAAATTTTCGATCGACATAGGCTTGAGAAAGGATTAAAATTCACTGGAATTCAATATGGCCGATTTTGATGAGAATCGCGAAACCTCAAAAAATCGACTTTTTAGGAGGCTGTATCTTCGTTCTTATTCGTTCGACAGAAAATTGCAAGAATAACTTTTTGAACAGCCCGCTGAGCACTCAACAACCAGACAAGAATCATCGGGATAACTCAATTTTTGTGGCCGTGACGACACATGGAAAATCGCGATTTTCAGGGGGCACAGGAAGGGACGTGCAAAAAAAGGCCTCGGGCATGGGGTCGAATTTTGTTTTGCTCTAAAATCCCTTTATTCCATGATATTCGTGTTACGCGGGAAATTTCCGATTCCGAAATGACCCAACAAAGTCTTTTGGGACGAAACAAAAATTTGACCCCTCCGGACCCCCCAAAGTGTCGAAAAAAAATTACGAATGTTCTTTTAGCACCTGCCGGGGGTCAAACATTTTTTTCGTCCAAAAACAGTTTATTGAGGGGTTGCGAAATCGGAAATTTGTCGCTGATTAAGATTATGACGTTATTTTTGCCGATATCTCAAAAACTCTAGGAGAAAAATACAAAAAACCCGAAACAACGATTTACCTGCTTAAGGTCAATAAAATCTGAAAATTCCGAAACGAAACCGTGATTTTTTCGTTGTACGGGAAATTTGCGATCGACATAGGCTCTTAGAGCGTGAGAAAGGAATAAAATTCACCGAAATTCAATATTCCCGATTTCGATTAGAATCGCGAAGCCTCAAAAAATCGACACTTCGGGAGGCTGTATCTTCGTTCTCGTTCCCCCCACACAAAATTGCTCAAGTAACTTTTTGAAAAGTTCACCAAGATCTCAAGAACCAGTCTAGGATCATGCGGGTAGCTCAAATTTCTATGCCCGTAGTGAAACTTCGAAAACCGCGATTTTCAGAACCACCGGAACTAACACGAAAGTAATTTGCAAATATCAATTGTCGTCATCTACCGACGAACCAAATATTGTTTTCCTCCGAAAACGCTTAAATTTGAAAACTACGTAACCCTAATTTTCCCGCGCAACACGATTATCATATTCTTCCCAGTTTATCGTAACTTACCAAACCAAAAAAATCGTGATAGCTTAGTTCTCTCGATT